>BLSH010228231.1:391464-429510 GCA_018402905.1 Glandirana rugosa | reverse complement strand
AAAAAAAGGGAAAAAATAAATGGATGTCGCCTTGGTGTCTCGCCTATGGTCGCTTCATAAGAAGGGCCCCGCTACCAAAGACAGACGCTGTTTAGGTCGCTCTTCCTGGTGACAGGCTCTGCTCTGCGACCAGCCCTGACGTTCGCCATGGCGGCGCTGTATCTGTCTGAGCTTATGATGGAGCTCCAGAATCTTCTGGACTGCGGCCGCCTGCTGGTTACGCCACAGGGGGCTGTCTTTTTGCTCCGAGGTCTCCAGTACCTTGGTGATGCGGCGTTGATTTACTGCCTATGCGATCCAGGGTAGCAGTGTTGCTGTATCCTTAGACGGGTACTCTGGTTGCGTTTTTCTGGTCTAGTGACCGTGCTTCCAGAAAAGGTCTCGCAGACTTCCCTTTCAGGGTGGACGTCTGTTCGGTCCTCAGCTGGGTGAGATCGTTAAAGATTTTACGGGGGGTAAGTGCCTTCCTCCCAGAGCCCCGGAGGCGTGAGTTTTCGCTGTAGACAGGGGCCCCCTCCCTCGGGTCAGAAGAAGTTTCTTCGTGCCCTGGGCGCAACAGATAAGGGACCCGCTCCGGTAAGGTCGCTGTAGGGGCTGGATGACGGCAGTGGCAGCGCAAAACCGAAAAGGCGGAGGGCAAGTCCTCCTCAGCCTGATGGGTTGCCCCCACCGGGTGTCGGGTGGGGGAACGTATTCTGGGGTTGCAGACCGGTGGCTGGCTCATTTTTCCGACCGCTGGGTCCGGTAGGTGTCCACCGGGTACAGGATCGAGTTCATCACTCTACTCCCAGACAGGTTTTTCCCAATCGAATTAGGGCTTCCGCAGGAATGCCGGGAGGCCCCCTTCGGGGCGGTACAAGCACTCTCAGACCAGGGGGTGAACGTACCAGTGTTCCCAGGAGAGAGGTTCGAGGGGTCTACTCGAATCCTTTCGTGGTCCCCAAAACACGGGGGGGGGGACTCGGCACAAACCGGACCTGACGACCTGAACCGGTATGTCAGGGCACAAAGAATTCCGGATGGAATCTATCCGCTCGGTCGTGGTCGCCCTCCATCAGTGGGAATTTTTGGCATCCCTGGATATCAGGGATGCGTACCTCCATGTACCCATTCATCCACGACATCAGCGCTCCTGCGCTTTGCGGTGGGAGACCTCCATGTTCTTGTGGCACTCCCCTTCGGCCTGGCCTCAGCACCCCGAGTCTTCACAAAGTTGCTAGCTCCGGTGTTGGCGTTGTTGCGCCAGTGTGGCATTGCGGGTAGTGGCATACCTGGACGATTGCTCCTGCGAGCAGGGTCTGCCTCGGCTCTGGAGCAGAATGCGAGTATCACAATGGCCTCATTACTGGACTTTGGCTGGTTACTGTACCTGAAGAAGTCGTCGGTGTCTACATCCCGCCGCCTGAAGTATCTGGGTCTCATTTTAGACACGGAACTGGTGAAGGTGTTCCTCCTTCCGGCCAGGGACTCACGGTCTCGTTCGAGGCGATGCCATTTGCCAGTCACACTCATCTCCTAGCGAGTAATCTTGGCCCGGTGGGACAGGTCCCCTCAGTCTTGGACCTTCTGATCCGTCTGAGCTCCTAGACCAGGACTTCGGGACTCGGCCCTAACTCAGGGGAAGACATCCCTGCCCCTTCAGTGGGTGATCGTCACCGCGGATACCAGCCTTGCAGGCTGGGGTGGAATCCTGGGGCAGCTATTCGCCCAGGGTCGTTGGGCGGCTCAGAAAGCTCGCCTCCCCATCAACGTTCCGGAGCTGAGAGCAATCAGATTGTGCCTTTTTTTCACTGGACAATGAGATTGCAGGGTCGTCCGATTCGAATTCGATCGGACAATGCCTCAGCGGTGGCGTATATGAACCATCAGGGCTGCATGAAGAATCCAACAACGGAGGCAGCTCTGATACTGCGTTGGGCGGAACTTCACGTTCCGGCGATCTCAGCCATTTCTTTTCCAGGCGTGGAGAACTGGCA
This sequence comes from Glandirana rugosa, assembly GCA_018402905.1. Classification (NCBI taxonomy): domain Eukaryota; kingdom Metazoa; phylum Chordata; class Amphibia; order Anura; family Ranidae; genus Glandirana; species Glandirana rugosa. Next base: position 427,534 of record BLSH010228231.1, on the reverse strand, counting down.
GGCAGATTTCTCAGACGCTGGACCAGGGAGAGTGGTCCCTCTCAATCAGTCAATCAGACTGCCGCAGATGGGGGATGCCGGACGTGGATCTCATGGAGTCCCATTTCAATCACAAAGCGAGAACTTTTGTGTCCAGAGCGAAGGATCTGTTGGCAGTGGCCACGGACGCTCTGGTGGCCTCCCGGGGTCGTTATCTTCTGTGTCTTCCTTCTGATAAGACTGCTTCCAAGATTGGTACGCAGAATAGTTGTGGAGGGGATACCAATATTCTTGGTGGCTCCAGATTGGCCCCGGCGCACTTGGTACGCCGACGTGGTGCCAATGGTGGCATACGCCCCTTGGCGGCTCCCGCTGCAAGACGATCTCCTGTCTCGGGGACCCATCTTGCACCCTGCTTTACCCTCGCTGGCTTTGACGGCTTGGCTATTGAGTTCCAGGTGCTAAGGAACAGGGGAGTCGCCAATTCCATAATCCCTACCTTGTTTTAAGCTCGCAAGGGTAATCTCCGCACCTGGAAGGCTTACATAGCTTGGTGCGAGGCGGCGGGTTATAACCCTCGCTCTTATGTCGTGTCCAAGGTCCTGACTTTTACAACAGGGCCTGAACAAAAAACTGGCTTTGAGTACTCTCAAGGGCCAGATATCGGCTCTGGCAATTCTCTTTCAGAGACCTTTAGCTTCGCACTCTTTGACTCGTACCTTTATACAAGGTGTGCGACATGTGGCGCCTCGGGTGAAGACTCCGATGGCTCCGTGGGTTCTGAAATTGGGGCTTTCTGTTCTTAGAAGCCACCTTATGAGAATATCAAGGAGATTCCTCTGCAACTGCTGTCACAGAAGGTGACCTTTTTTGTTTCCATCACTTCCGCCAGGCGGGTGTCGGAATTAACAGCACTATCGTGCAAGTCTCCCTACTTAGTCATACATAAGGATAAGGCGGTCTTGCAAACCTCTCCTTCCTTCCTCCGAAGGTGGTTTCTTCATTTCACAGTAATGAAGATATTATTCTTCCCTCATTGTGCATTCGCCATCGCACCCAAAAGAGTTTGAGTTGCATGCTTTGGACGTAGGGAGGGCCTTAAGAGTGTATTTGGCTGCTACAGCTTTCTTTCAAAAAGCTGATGCCTTGTTGTACTGCCAGAGGGCCCCCGCCAAGGATTGGCGGCCTCTTCGGCTACGATTTCTCATTGGATTGGGAAAACCGTGACACATGCGGGGCAAGATTCCCCCTTTTCCGGTCACGGCTCATTCTACCCGGGCTGTTAGCACTTCCTGGGTTTTTAGACACCAGGCATCGGTGTCACAGGTGTGCAAGGCGGCCACTTGGGCCTCGGTTCACACTTTTCATTAAGTTTTATAAGGTTGATGTGTTTGCATCTACGGATGCTGCTTTTGGCCGCAAAGTTTTGCAGGCGGCAGTGTAGGCGCGTCTGGCGCCTCTTCAGAGTTTCAGTTGGGTACTGTTGTTAGCGTTTTACCCACCCCTCTTTTGACACAGCTTGGGGACATAAAGTCAATGAAGAAGCTGCGTCTGTCAGTGAACGTAAGGAGAAAAAGGGATTTTATTAAAACTTACCGTAAAATCCTTTTCTCAGAGTTCACTGACAGACGCAGCACCCACCCCTCTGGGCTCTGTTTTTGGTACGGCTTGTGTAAGAACTGAGGAGCTATGCTGTGAGGGGGTTTGATGTAGGAAGAGAGGACGACCCCCATGGGAGGGGCCAGCTGCTTCTTTTCCCTGCCTAGTTAACTCCTAGTAGGACAAGCATAAAACCCACAGTGTCAATGAAGAAGCTACGTCAGTGAACTCGGAGAAAAGGATTTTATGGTAAGTTTTAATAAAATCCCTTTTTTTTCTTTTTGCTATAATACATATCCAAAAAAAAAAATTATTAAAAAATGCTAATTTCTTCCTCAATTTTGGCCGATATGTATTCTTCTACATATTTTTGGTAAATAAAATCGCAATAGGCATATATTGTTTGGGTTGCGCAAAAGTTAACGCGTCTACAAACTATGGGAATAGGCATTTTTATTATTTTATGTTATTTTTTTTACTAGTAATGGCGGCGATCTGCAATTTTCATCAGTACTGCGACATTGTGGCGGACAGATCGGACACTTCACACTTTTTTTGGGACCAATGACATTTATACAGCGTTTGGAGCTTTAAATAGCCACTGATTACTGTAAAATGTCACTAGCAGGGAAGGGGTTAAACTGTATGGGGCGATCAAGGGGTTTACTGTGTTCCCTATGTGTGTTCTAACTGTGCTGGGACTGGGCTGGCAGGGACATGACAGATCTTTCTGTTCACTGGGAACAGTAAATCACAGTCATATCCCCTGACAGAATGGGGATCCCTGTGGTGTTTGCATAGGCAGAACTCTGTTCTGCCTCTTTAGTAGGCAATCGTGGGTCGCCAGCGGACATCGAGTCCGCCCCACCCACGGGCACGCTCATGCTGCGGCCGCGAGGGAGTTCAGCCGCCGGTGCACTCCCACCTGCAACTGTGCTTGCGCGAGCCGCCATACAGCTACAGCGATTCGTACAGGAGATACAAATATATATATATATATATATATATATATATATATATATATAGTAATTTTGTATCTTGATGATATTTATGCATTTGGTTTGAAGAAGGGCGTTATCGTCTTAGCCCAAAACTGTTACCTTACCTTGCATAATATGAAAATGATGTAATTTTTTTTACTATTTTTGAATAAATACTTGTGCAGCAATCCCTCTTTTTTTCCTTTATATGTGGCTTGCACTTGTATTTTCACCGTGTTGCAACTCATCCTCTTCAGAGATACACACACACACACACAGGCTCCTAAGTTTACATACCCTGGCAGAATTAGATTTCTTGGCCATGACAATGATCCAAAACGCAAGGCCAAGTCGACCTGTCATTGGCTACAGCAGAATAAAGTGAAGGTTCTGGAGTGGCCATCTCAGTCTCCTGACCTCAATATCATTGAGTCACTGGGGGAGCGTGCAGTTCATGCAAGACAGCCCAAGAATTTCCAGGAATTGGAGGCTTTTTCCCAAGAGGACTGGGCAGCTTTACCATTTGAGAAGATAAAGAGCCTCATCCACAAAAGGCTTCAAGCTGTCATTGATGTTAAAGGGGGCAATACACAGTATTAAGAACTGGGGTATGTAAACCTTTGATCAGGTTAATTTAGGTAGTTTCTGTTGTCGTCATGATTTAAAAAGAGTAAACACAGTTGATTGATAATAAATGGCTTCAGCCAAGCACTAACCATAAGTGAAAGAAATGTTTTTGTACTCTCATTCATATTCTCTGAAAAATGGCCAAGAAGTCATAAATTCTGCCAGGGTATGTAAACTTATGAGCGCAACTGTGTGTGTGTGTGTGTGTGTGTGTGTGTGTGTATATATATATATATATCGCTGCACATTTTCAATTTTAATTTAAAGTTCCAGTTTTAAGCCATTAAAAGTTAGGCTTGGTCCCTGTTCCATATTTTACTTTAAAAGGGCCTTGCTTATGTGCTCTCATCAGACAAAAATCCGTAACATGAAAGTCTGTTTACTTTGTAGAAAATTACTGGCTCTCTGGAAGTCTACAGCAGCAGCATACCTTATTTTTTAATGGTAGCTAATATAAAGATTATGATATTAGTATACGTACGGTATGTAAAAGCTATGCTTAGAGGTGAATGCAGATTTAAAGTGGAAGATCTTTTTATACGGGGGTATGCAGGATAGGTAGGAAAAATACTTTGTATTAGCCTTTGCTGCCACTTTATTTTTGTTGTTTAAATATTTTTCATCTGTTTGTATAATGATTTAGATGGCCCAGGGCTTCAAGATCCTTGTCAGAAGGAGACATTCGATGTCTTAGAATCACTCACTAATCAAGAACGAGAAGATATCACTGCAAATGCACAGGTACTATACACAAGTCTACAGAACTGATATATACATTAATTGCTTTACATGCATGATATGGGTGTACATACAGACTTTTCAGTCAGTAGTATGCAATTAAGGTCATCTATTTCATGCTATTAGAGTAAAAGAGAAAACTGTAAAATAGTTCAAACTGCCCCTGCCTTTGTGCATGACCATGCTATGAAAAAACTAAAGGTTGTTTTGTTTATCCTGTCAGGAAGATTGCATCTTAGGCTTCATGCGCACAGGACTTTAAAAAAATGTCAGTAGCTTATCAGTGATTTTTTTCAGCTTTTACCAGCATTAAATTACGGCCATTTTTGCAAGTTTTTTCACATTTTTAAAGGGCCTTTTTGAGCGTTTGAACATTTTTACAGCTGAAAAACGTCTCTCAGAACCCTCTGGTCTTGAGTTTTTTTTACAGCTCAAAAACGTCACTGCTAAAAACAGTTGATAACTGCCTATGTGTGCATGAACACATAGGATAACATGATGGAGGGTTTATTGATTGTAGAAAAAAACCTCTGCAGCTAAAAACAGCTGCTGTAAAACAGTAAAAAAATGTCCTGTGTGCATGAGGCCTTAAAGTCTGGTTTTATTTAGGGAGCTAAAGAAACCCAGTATTGAACCTCACAGATCATTCCTTTTCTGCTCATGTTACAGAATATACCTGTACATGAAGTATTGCTAATGACATGGCTTAAACAAAGCTATTGATGAGAAGAAACCGTAAAGGCTTCCACTGCTGTTTTCCTTTCAAAATACTTTGTGACTTACCTAGAACAAATTTGGTGACTTTTCCAACTAGTAGTTTTTTATCATTGAATACAAGGCTTCCTTTGATTGACTGAGGTTGAAATTTACAGTATGTAGTTATTGCTTCTACAGCAGCCACATTGTTCTGTTATGGAAATAGCTTTTGCTAGCTTGGCCCCAATTAACCATTTAAAGTGAAATTAAACAAGGTGTTCTACTTTAAATACCAGTGGGTAATTCAACCCATTAGCACTCATCCAAAGTTAAGACATCCATTATTTCCTTTAAAGGGATTTTTTTTTAATACCTAGCATAAAATGTTTTTCTTTAGCGTTTATATGTTTCCATTACAGGTTTAATTGCAGTGTAAGATGTAAAGGGGGTTATTCAAAAGCGCAAAAAAAAAAAAAAAATCATAATAGGAGATTTATATGGATGGGACTAGTACTTAGGCAGGTTGGAATTTTACATTAGACAATTTGTTCATCTCTTATACGTTTATAAATACTACCTGCTGTTTTTGCAGCTGCAGTTTTTATTGCCATGATTACTTCTGTGGATTTGATAGTTAAAATGGTTGTAAACCCCAGTCATAAAATTTGAATGAAGCACGTATGTCTGTAGTGTTTACTTGTATCTCTTCAAGGCTCTCTCAGTATGGTTTCTCTCTCTTGCTTCTTTCCTCTGAGATCAAATTTGTGTCGGGGAGGAAGATGAGCACATGGTTTGTCTATTTAGAATACAGCTCTCCATGTTCCTTCGTTGCTCTGCCTATGTGGTGAGGGGGGGTGTCCTTTTCCTCCAGTTAGCTTTCACACTGTGTATAAGAGCTGTAACTGCAGTTCTCCACCCCATCCTCTGCACTCCTCACCGATGCATAATGATTTTATCACAAATCTGCACTTTTAAAGGGTTGTAGACAAGAGAAGACTGCAAATAAACAAAAGCTATGTAGGATGATTTGTTTCATCTCTGTGTATCATATATCATCTTGAGTCTATTCACTTCATATGAGTATATGTGAGGGTTTACAGCCACTTTAATGAAAAGTTTACTTTCTTGTAAATCTAGTAGTAAGTAAAAGCACCCGTACAACCTTTTAGTGTGGAATACAGATATTTGCATGCACATACCAAGCATCCTAGGAGGGGCATTTCATTGTAAGTGGAATAAATCTTGTTTCTATTTGAAAACATTACAAAAACTAACAAATAAATTGTTCTTTTCAGCAAGCACTCAGGATGATGTCATTTAGACAAATCCACAAGGTGCTGGATATGGAACCTCTGCGATCTACAAGACAAAGCAGACAAAATAGAAAGCGTCCACTGGACAATAGCGACTCTGGTTTAGTAGCAGGAAAGAAGGACAAGAAAGAAAATGTGGAAGATGTTCAAGAACCTAATTAGGACTTGTGCATGAACACCGCGGTTTTATAATAGAAGCTTGAATAAAACTTAATAGGTGTGTCAGCACTTATTTGTTATAACATTTATTTTCCAGAGTACCAGTACATATACAGCACCTTTCTTTCCAGTAGTGTGTACAGTGCAATTCTTGCCATACACAAATTTAATGGCATCGTTTTCTGTGTTGATATGTAATTGGGTATTGCCATATACGTAGCACTCTACATACTCTTTGGGAAGAAAGCTGTTCTATACACGTATGCATATATGTTCTGCAGTAAACACACAGATTGTGATGTTATGTATGCAAACCTTCATCTGTAACACACCATACTAAAATTTGTAAAGTCAATTTTCTTTTGAAATGTAAACTTTGAGTTGTCAGCTTATTCAGTTTTTTTCTTAGTCCATCGAAAGGCACAAGAGTTCTTTCATCTTTGAGTCATACTAGCACCTACAGGAGAATTGGAGCCTGGCAAAAAAAAAAAAAATCATAGGTGAACTCCGGACAACCCCTCGTACTACAAACATTCCTCAGTGTTATGCTGGTGTGCCAGGAAGATGGATGTCTTCTCTTCAGCGTTTATCTGTAAAATACATCTATATTCTCTGTTTATTGGGGGACACAGCTAAGCTGTAGATAATCACTGACTGGGTATATCGCTACCTGCAAGGATAGGATGCTAGTTGTATTAAAAAACAGATGGCCCAGAGGGCGGCACCTGCTGGTGGCCAGAACCCCCACCATAGCTGTAGTGAAATACGTTATTTGCCTAACGTCCAGACATATAAGGCACAAAATTTATCCTAAGCTCCTTTGTTTTTTGTCTACAAGCCAGTCGCTGGCTGGGTGACAGGCCATTTAATTATAGATCCCGGTAGTCCTCCCAGTTGCAGCTATCAATTGTAAGCAGGTACAGCTGCGACTGCCCAGTTAGTTCTTTAGGGGAGAACATATGACTGACCAGCCTGCTGGTCTGTGACAGTGAGTGTCCCCCTTGCAGGTCTGCATTCACCATGGGGCACGGTTGTGGCCTTAAATGCAAATTTGTCATAGTGTTTGCTTTTGCTCTGTCTGGCAACCGCAGACTTCTGCAGCAGGCACTGAAAGAAGGGGCTGCCCTGCGGCGCTCACTCCAGCTGCTTATGCAGCTATGCGGGGCTCCGCCCAAATGGGCACATCATTCATGTGAAGTTTCCCTTGATTGAAATCCTTAAGTACTGTCAACCATTGCAGCTGTTGGCTTGTAGTTCTCAAAGAACGATGAGAGCACTGGTGAGCACTCTTAGGCTGGGTTCACACTTGTCCGACAAATGTACCGACATTGTGAGAACAAGTTGCATTACGTCACAAAATCAATGTTTCCCTTTGAAAGCCGTCTTAACTGGTCCGACACAAGTCGGTCCGACTTTGAAAAAGGTTCCTGTACTACTTTGGTCAGACTTTGGTCCTACTTCAGCCCATTGAATATCATTGAAGTAGGATCAAAGTCGGGTCCTTGTTCTAACCATGCGACTTGCGACATCCGACTTAGTGATTGCAGCAGCAGTAAAAGGAATTAATCTCGCACTGGGATTTGTTTTGATTGGTCAAAGGACAAGTCACGATCTCAAAGTCGGAGCAAAATCTTATCTTGTTCATTCAAGTCCGATGGAAGTAGGACTGATGTTGCAGGGCAAAGTAGGATCAAAAGTCTGTCCGTTTTTGTGTTGGATAGTGTGAACCCAGCCTCAGTCTATTGATCTTTCTGATTTCAGGTAACTACCTACTGCTACTAGGTACATGCAGACAGCTATGCAGTAGCCTGAGATTCCACCTGTGATCTGCTGCTCTATAGGCCCCTTAGAAAAAATAAATGCACTTTTTTTTAACCTGCAAAAAAAAGTGCATTTATTTTTTCAAAAGGCGAACTTATCTTTTGAAGAATATTTTGTCCGATTTTTCATTCTATTTTGCTCGCCCATCGTGGCACTGTTTGGCATGTCCCAGTCAGCGATTATCTAAAGCAGAGCTGTGTGCTCCAATAAGCAAAAAAGAAAATTGGTGAAATCCTCTGCGTTCTTTGGAGGGTACAGCATCCATGCCTCTGGCATGCTGATGGCCCTTATGGGGAAATTATTTTGTTCTTGGTACTTGCACTTCTGAGCCATGCAACGGAGTTATCCACAGATGTGGAGGGGATTTTCATAACCAATAGGGTTTGTTAACCACGTCAGCCCCGAAAGGATTTCCCACTTTAGGACCAGAGCACTTTTTGCGCTGCGTCGCTTTAACTGACAGTTGCGTGGTCTTGCGATGTTGTACCCAAACAAAATTGGCGTCCTTTTTTTCCCCACAAATAGCTTTCTTTTGCTGGTATTTGATCACCTTTGCGTCACTTCTGATCTATAAAGAAAAAAGTGTCAATTTTGAAAAAAAAAAAGTTATTTTTTGCTATAATACATATCCAAAAAAAAAAAAATATAAAAAAACAAATTTATTCTTCAGTTTTGGCCGATATATATACTTCCTCATATTCGTGGTTAAAAAAAATCGCAATCAGCATATATTGATTGGTTTGCGCAAAAGTTGCTGCGTTTACAAACCATCATGGCATTTTTACTTTTTTTTTTTTTTTTTTTAACTAGTAATGGTGGGAATCTGCGATTTTTATCGGGATTTTTCAATGGCTTTCTTTAAACAATGGTTTTCTTCTTGCCACTCTTCCATAAAGGCTAGATTTGTGGAGTGCATGACTAATAGCTGTCCTGTGGGCAGATTCTCCCACCTGAGCTGTGGATCTCTTCAGCTCCTTCAGAGTTGCCATGGGCCTCTTGGCTGCTTCCCTTATGCTCTCCTTGCCTGGTCTGTCAGTTTTGGAGGACGGCCATATCTTGGTAGGTTTGCAGTTGTGCCATACTCTTTCCATTTTCGGATGATGGATTGGACCGTGCTCTGTGAAATGTTCAAAGCTTGGGATTTTTTATAACCTAGCCCTGCTTTAGGCTAGGTTCACACTAAGAATGGATGCAGCTGACAGCAGGGGTCCGGTGTGTCTCTGTTCTATTTCAGTTACGAATTGGGCCCGATTTTTCGCCTGAATTCGGACCTGAAACGGAGCCAAAGATGCACAGTTCACTCCACAGCTGCCCCGGAGATGTGTGAACCAGCTCAGCCGATCACAATCGCCTGTCATGTGACTTGGATGGGGGTAAACCCACATCTAATTCACACTAGTGTAAACCCAGTCTTAACCTCTTGCTTACTGGGCACTTAAACCCCCCTCCTGCCCACACCAATTTTTGGCTTTCAGCTCTGGCGCATTTTGAATGAGAATTGCGCGTTCGTGCGACGTTGTACCCAAACAAAATTTTTATCATTTTTTTGGCACAAATAGAGCTTTCTTTTGGTGGTATTTGATCACCTCTGCATCATTTCTGATCGCCGCTATAAACAAAGAGCGATGAATTTGAAAAAAGAACAATATTTTTTACTTTTTGCTATAATAAATATCCAAAAAAAAAAAAAAAAAAATATTCAACAGTTTTGGCCGATATATATTCTTCTACATATTTTTGGTAAAAAAAAAATCGCAATTGGCGTATATTGATTGGTTTGCGCAAAAGTTATCGCATCTATAAACTATGGGAATTGGTTTATGGCATTTTTATTATTTATTTTTTACTAGTAATGGCAGCGATCTGCGTTTTTTATTGGGACTGCGATATTGCAGCGGACATGTCAGACATTTTTTACACTTTTTTGGGACCAATGACATTTATACAGCGATCAGAAATTTAAATGTCCACTGCTTACTGTATAAATGTCATTGGCAGTGAAGGGGTTAACCTGCAGGGGGCAGTGAAGGGGTTAACAGTGTTCCCTGGGTGTGTTCTTACTGTGGGGGGACGGGGCTGGTCGGGACAGAACAGATCGAACTGATCCCAGTGACAGGGATCAGTAGATCTGTCTTGTCCCCTTAAACAGAACGGAGAACCGCCGTGTTTACATCGGCGGTTCCCCGTTCTGCAGGTCTGACACAGGATCGCAGGTCTTTGGCGGACATCGAGTCCGCCCGACCCGCGGGCACGCCCACACAGCGGGCACACGTGCCGCCTCCTCTGAGTTCGTGCCAGCAGCGCGCACATGGCCAGGACGTCCACCCGGAAATTCATATCCGCGCTGGAGGGGGGAGGCACTGTTATCGGGGGTCCGTGAGAGCGATTGGGCGGCAGAGGCACCGCCCGACTGCTCTCGCCTGACAAGCAGGAGTCTGCCCGTCAGTTACACACACAATCCTGGTCAATGCAGCCTCTGGATTGTGTGCAATACCCACCGTTGTTAGGTCCGTATGACGTATGGACCTGGAGGCAAAAGGTTTAAATTACTCACAGGTGGACTCCATTTACTAATTAGGTGACTTCTGAAGGCAATTGATTCCACTAGATTTTAGTTGGGGGTAAAGGGGGCTGAATACAAATGCATGCAACACTTTTCAGATATTTGTTTGGAAAAACATTTATCATTTTCTTTCCACTTCACAATTATGTGCCATTTTGTGGTGTTCTATCACATAAAATCCCAATAAAATACATTTATGTTTTATGTTGGAACATGACAAAATGTGGAAAATGAGAGTATGAGTAAAGGCACTTTAAGGTCAAGTGGTGTTGAAGCCGAGAACTTCCTTTCTGTCTAGGGTAGTTTCTGCCTTTTTCACATCAACCAGGACATCGGTATTGTTTCCCCCTCTCTGGCTCCAGATTACCAAAATGAGACCATCATCCAAGTTTATGGTTTCAAAGATTGGGTTCCTCCCTATTCTATCGAGGCACACTTTACTAGATTTGTATGGGCTTTTTGGTGTCAGGCTACGGTTTCCCAGCATTTCAAGGCTGCCACTTGGTCTTGTGTTCAAGAGTTCACGAAGTTCTATCAGTTGGACATGCAGTATCATTTTATGAAAATTTGAGATGTTAGGACCTTCACCTGTTTGAGCTGTAGGCAGTCCCTAGTTCTATGAAGTTCTTCTCAGGCCTCTTAGCATTAGCTTTGTGTTGTCCACCCCTCAGTTGGACTGCTTTTTGAAACATGCTGTGATATCCTGTGTCCCTAAATGGATTAAAAAAAACAGGGTTTTTGTGCTCACCATAAATCTTTTTATTGTAGTCTATTTAGCAACATAGGTCCCACCCCTCTGTGTTTTATGATCATGCTGTCAGTTCTACTTTCCTACAAAACTGGGTCATGCTGATAGTAAGACGGGGCTGGCCTACAGTTTTTTTTTTTTTTTTTTTTTTTTTTTTTTTTTTTTTTTTTTAACCAGTATCCAATCCTCCTGAAGGTGAAAAACGTTCTATGCCCCTCAACGGACAGTGAGTACAGAAATCTTTTTCTTTTTGTTGAACAATGTTTTATAAAAAAAAATAATAATTTAGGCATATTACACCTACTTCCAATTTCTAAGCTAATGCTTTATAATAGTATATATGCATACATTGGAACTCTTGTATGCAATAAATTGATTATATAATGCCAAATAATAAATATTGATCATACAACCACACACTTGTATCGATATAAGAAATATGCATACAATTGGTTTGGAAACATTGATTATACATTTTAACACAGAGAAGTTAATCCATAGAGCAAATAACTAGATTATTCAATCTATCCAAGCAAATGCTAGTTAATATAAAGGTGTTTATTGTGTATTGGGTGATTTACAGTCTGCTTAATTGGTTTTGTTTTTACAGTGTGCCCTGCTATTACATAGTATACTGAATTGTTTTAATTTTTCTTGACTTTATTAAAATTAAATTGTTTAGTACTGTATTTTATTGAAGTAGTATACAAAGAACTTTACTCCCGTCAGCTTCTATTAGCAGAGAAAGGAGATATTGAAGTTCCGTTTAGGAGCACTTAAAGCTGTTGTCTACCTGGAAAAAAAAACAAAAACCTACAAGACAATAGCATAATGAGCTAGTATGCGCTACTAGCTCATTATGAAATACCTTGAAACGAAGATCCGACCGTGCTGCTCGGTTCCCTCTGCGGGAGCGGGCATCTTCCCTCGGATCTTGCTTCCGGGTACGTGGCTCCGGCGCTGTGACTGGCCGGAGCCGTGAGACGTCACTCCCGCGCATGCGAGCGGGACCCATCTTTCCGGCAAGGTCCGGGCCTTTGCCAGGACATACACGGCGCATGCGCCAGGACATATACGGCACATGCACCGTAACGCCACAGTGGATTAGAGGTGTAATATCTAAACCATACAGGTTTAGAAGATATTAATTTCTCTTACGTTCATTGACAGACGCAGCCTCTATTCATGACACGTGGGTTATGTACCTTTTACTAGGAGTAGACTAGGTAGAACGAAAGTTCAGAAAGCAAAGCTGGCCCCTCCCAGGGGGCTGTCCTCACTCAGCACATAACCCCTCAGCCCTGCATAGCATATCAGTTTTCTTCTGCCTAGTGCAAGGAGTTAGACCTGGTTCCCTGCTTGGAGCTGCGGTTCCCCTAAAGTTTTTGTTTTTTTTTTTTCCTTTTTGCTCAAGCCTTCTGATGAAGACTGCAATCAAGTAGCCGGCTGGGGACCACGCGGATATTCATGGTCCTGCCATCTCCCCAGCACGGCCGACGAATGCGAGCCACCCTTAGCTATGGCGGGGTCCGCCGCATCCTGCCCGTTCCGTGCCGTGGGTTAAACGCCCCACCTGCGTACCCAGTGTCCAGGCTATGGCCTGCTCCAGGGGTCGCTTGGCCTGCAACATCCCTCCCCGCCTGGGGGGAGGAAGGTCTGCACCGGGTGGCTACCCGCTACGCCCGTACCTTAGGGTTATATCGCCACCTTCAGGAGTAGGACTAGGCAGACAACCAATATATTAAAAAAACAGCACAGTCCTCACTGGTAGTAACCCTTCAACAGATAGCTCAGTTTTTTTTTCTGCCTAGTCTAGGAGTAAGGACCTGGCTCCCTGTTCCTCTGTTTTTTGTTTTTTCACTTTTTTCCTTTCTTCAACATGAAGTCTATCCGTTATGGTCTGGGTGGCAGGCTGGATAATATAAATCCTGGTAGTCTCCTCAGCCCAGCCATTGAGTGCATGCAGACCTTAGCTGGGTCGGCCGCGTCAGGTCCCGGCCCGGATGGGGCGGCCCGCGGGTCGAACACATATGACCGGGCACCCAAGGTCTAAGTCACAGTGCTACCATGGCCGGAACCCCGCCCCCCCCGCGCGGATGGCGGGTCTGTCTCGGGTGGGATACCCGCATCCCTGACGTGCATGGGTAAGTAGCGCTCCCCGGGTACCCCCTGGTGTGGTCGGTCAGGTGAGTTTTGTCCCCCTCTCATCACGGTTCCCTGTGCTTCGCTGCCGTTGCACTGCCCCTCCCCCCCCCGGGCCCGTTGTCCACTGTGGTGAGTCCATGATCTGACCACCGCCATTTTACGGTAGCCGCGACCAGCGGCCATTTTGTTGTAGCCACAGCGATCCTGCTGTCTATTAGGGCCTGTTGTGTGGGTTATCTGCGGCCATTTTCTTGGAGATCGCTGCTCAGGAGGACATGGGACCTCCAGTGGCAGGGAAGCTGGGTCTGGGGCCTTCTTCCTCATGGCACAGGGACACAGCAGCACCGGTGTAGCGAGGCAGCAGCAGCAAGACAACAGGCACAGCTCTCCCTGATCGTGGGGGCAGCAGGTGGTGAGTCCTCCTTGGGGGTTTCCTCTCCCTCCTGAATGATTACAGTTCACTGAGGGGGGCGCCCTTTCTCCCTGGTACCTAGGCCCTCTGGCCCAGGTGGTGTGCAGTCAGGGTGTGCTGAAACATGGCATCCAATGCGGGTGTGCCTTCACCAGATCCCTCCGCATTGGCAACCAGTGCCTCTGGGGCTGCGGTCCCCCTTGATGCTGTCGGCATTCCTGGGGTCGTTCCTCTCCCGGGTAGAGGTGGTTAAGAAGCAACCCCTACCCCCTCCTTCCTCGGGGGAGGACTCTGACCCTGATGGGGGCTCCGCCATGAATGCAGGGACCCCCCTTGCACTGTCTGATGGCGAGGTCCCGGGTTCCTCGAATAGCGAGGAGGAATCCTTGGCGTCGGTTGCTGTGCACGAAAAGGCGCTAGTGTGTGTCCTGATTAACACGGTAGAGCTGCACGATCGTAATAAGATCTCGATCCATCCCCCCCCCGCGCGCGATCTCCTTTGGGCATTACCACGATTTTTCAGTGCAGTTAATGGGGTCCGACTTGCGGGGCGACTCAGCGCTACTTGACAGTAATAAATGTCAATGCAAGTCGCCTGAAGTCTTCAAGTCGGAGCGACTTGAGTCTCAGGGGAGACAGCCAAGTCTGGGCAAAGAGCCAAGTTCTGAGAAAAGAGATACAAAGTAATTTACTTCAAAGGCATGAACTCTGAGTGAACTCCCCTTGTATAGATTTTTGGTTTAACCATTTAAAGACTAAATCTTTCTTGACATTTGCTGTTTACAAATAAAAATCCATTATTTTGTGCTAGAAAATGACTTAGAACCCCCAAACATTATATATATATATATATATATATTTTTTAGCAGAGACCCTAGAGAATAAGATGGCGGTTGTTGCAATATTTTGTGTCACGCGCTGTTTGCGCAGCGGACTTTTAAACGCAATTTTTTTTTTGAAAAATTACCCTTTCAAAAAACTAAACAGGGCTGTTGGCCCAATTTTTTTGTATATTTAATATATTACGCTGCGAGAATCGTGACATTTATTCTGAGCAAAAAAATCGTGATTCTCATTTTGGCCAGAATCGTGCAGCTCTAGCGTTAATGGAAAATGCGGCGATCACCATCTAGACTCTGCAGGAGTTAGGCTCGGTATTGAATCTCCCAAAATCTGTGCTGGTTCCGTCTCACTGACTGGAATATTTCGGGTTGATTCTGCCCAGGCGAAGGTCTTCCTTCCGCCAAGCAAGCTCCAGACTCTTCAGTCAGCGGTTCGCTCACTACTATCCCAGAAGTGGTCGTCCCTTCGCTTTTGCATGCGGGTTCTGGGTCTCATGGTATCCACCATCGAGGTGGTTCTGTATGCCCAGTGTCACACCCGTGTTCTGCAGAGGGAGATGCTCTCGCTGTGGGACAAATCCCCGTGGACCATCAGACCAGGGTCTTGCTGCTGTGGTGGCTCTGGCCCTTCGACTCGGGAGGTCTTTTCTTCCTCTTCACTGGACGGTGATCACGACGGACACCAGCCTGACTGGCTGGGGGGGAGTTCTGGGATTGCTGTTGGCCCAGGGCCGCTAGTCATCAGAGGAATCTCGTCTCCAAATCAATGTCCGTGCGATCAGACGGGCATCCTGTCAGGATTCAATCAGACACTGACACGGCCGTGGCGTACATAAATCGTCAAGGGGGGGACGAGAAGTTTGGCAGTGGCGACGGAAGTTTCTCACATTCTGCGATGGGCCGAACTTCACGTGCCGGCACTCTCCGCCATTCACAGTCCGGCCATAGAAAATTGGCAAGCGGACTACCTCAGCCGGCAGACGCTGGATCAGGGAGAGTGGTCTCTATGCCTGGAAATCTTCCGACAGATTTGTCTGCGATAGGGCACGCCGGATGTGGATCTGCTGGCGTCTCGCATCAATCGGAAAGTGCAGACTTTCGTGAGCAGGATGAGAGAGCCTTTGGCAGACGCTCTGGTGGCACCCTGGGCTCGGCATCGGCTCATCTGTCTTTCCCCCTCTCAAGCCTCTTCTGCTGCGCAGAATAAAGGCAGAGGGGATACCAGTCGTTCTCATCGCTCCAGACTGGCTGCGGCGTCCTTGGTACGCCGGCGCGGTGCGGATGGTAGTGGATACCCCCTGGCGACTCCCGCTACACGAAGACCTACTGTCCCAGGGTCCCATATTGCATCCTGCTTTACCCTCTCTGGCTTTAACTGCCTGGCTATTGAATGCCAGGTGTTGAGGGGACCGGGGGCTTCGGTGATGCCTATGTTTAAGGCACGTAAGACCACTTCCCGAAAGATATACCATCGCACCTTGAGGGCTTACATTTCCTGGTGCAACAATGGGCGGTGGAATCCCCGTTCCTTCTCGTTCTCTAGGGTTCTGGGGTTTCTGCAGAATGGGCTTGATCAGAAGCTGGCATGAGCACGCTTAAGAGTCAGATCTCTGCTGGCAATCTTCTTCCAGTGGCCTTTGGCAACTTATTCATCGATTCATACTTTTGTTCAGGGGGCTCGACATGTCGCTCCCCGGGTACGTTCTCCTTTGGCGTCACGGGACCTTAATCTGGTTCTTTCGGTGCTTCAGAAGCCACCGTTTGAGAATATCAGGGAACTCCCGTTGCTCACGCTTTCGCAAAAGGTGGCTTTCCTGGTAGCCAACACGTCCGCTTGTAGGGTGTCGGAGTTGGTGGCTTTGTCTTGCAGGTCTCCCTATTTGGTCCTGCACAGGGATAAGGCTGACTTGCGCCCGTCTCCTTCCTTTCTTCCGAAGGTGGTCTCGTCCTTCCATAATAATGAGGACATTGTCCTCCCTTCCTTGTGTCCATGACCATCTCATCCTAAGGAGGTTGCCCTGCAGTTATTGGATGTTGTTCTGGCCCTTAGGGTGCATCTGGCGGCCACGACCTCCTTTCGGAGGTCGGATTTTCTGTTTGTCGTGGTGGATGGTCCGCTCAAGGGCCTCTGCTACTATATCTCGTTGGATTAGACAAACTGTGATACGGGCTTATGCTGTTAGGGGTCTAGAGCCCCCCTTTCTAGTCACGGCTCACTCTGCCAAGGCGATTAGCACTTCCTGGGCTTTCCGGCATCAAGCGTCTGTCTCTCAGGTGTGCAAGGCGGCACACTTTTTCCAAGTTTTACAAGGTTGACGTTTTGCATCCTCGCATGTATTTCTAGTTCCCCACTGGGGGTTCTGTTGGGTGGAGGTTTGGTTGTTCATTGAACCTGTTTTCTCTTTCCCACCCTTGTTTTGACAATGCTATGGGACATCCCTAAGGTCAAGACGGAGCTGCTGTGTCAGTCAATGAACGAAAGAGAAAACAAGATTTTTTTCTACTCCCTTTCTCTGAGTTCATTGACGGACACAGCACCCACCCCTCCTTTTGTGGTTTGTACTGCTTGTTACAAACTGAGCTATCTGTTGCAGGGTGGAGGGTTACTACCAGTGAGGACTGCCCCTGGGTGGGGCTGTGCTGTTTTTTTTTTTTAATATTTGTCTACCTAGTCGTCCTGAAGGTGGCGATATAACCCTAAGGTCAAGATGGAGCTGCTGTGTCAGTCAATGAACTCAGAGAAAGGGATTTTATGGTAAGTAGAAAAAAATCCAATTTTTTGCCAAGAGCAATGGGCAGCTTTACCATCTGAGAAGATAAAGAGCCTCATCCACAAATACCACAAAAGACTAAACGCTGTCATTGATAAAGGGGGCAATACACAGTATTAAGAACTGGGGTATGTAAACTTTTTATCAGGGTCATTTGGGTAGTTTCTGTTGTCATTATGATTTAAAAAGAGTAAACACAGTTGTCATGTAACCAGCTAACGTGTTATCTGTTGCCTACCTTTGCTGCATGTGTCCAGTTAGAGGCCGGGCCTCCCTCACCTGTGTGCTTTAGTAGGCCTTCTTCAGCTGGTCTCCACCCCAGGCCTTAATTGGTAACAGGATATAAGCCTGGCAGTACAAGGCTGCATTGCTAATCAACATTTGGCTTGTGTCTGTGATTGTCTGTGACTTATCCGTATTCTGATCCTTGGCTTGTCTGACTATCCCTTCTTGGCTATTACCTCGCTCTTTGGCTTGTCTTCGGTTTCTCCTGTCTTCGGTCTCTCCTGTCTTCGGTCTCTCCTGTCTTCGGTCTCTCCTGTCTTCGGTCTCTCCTGTCTTCGGTCTCTCCTGTCTTCGGTCTCTCCTGTCTTCGGTTTCTCCTGTCTTCGGTTTCTCCTGTCTTCGGTTTCTCCTGTCTTCGGTTTCTCCTGTCTTCGGTTTCTCCTGTCTTCGGTTTCTCCTGTCTTCGGTTTGTCCTGTCTTCGGTTTGTCCTGTCTTCGGTTTGTCCTGTCTTCGGTTTGTCCTGTCTTCGGTTTGTCCTGTCTTCGGTTTCTCCTGTCTTCGGTTTCTCCTGTCTTCGGTTTCTCCTGTCTTCGGTTTCTCCTGTCTTCGGTTTCTCCTGTCTTCGGTTTCTCCTGTCTTCGGTTTCTCCTGTCTTCTGGTTGCCCTGACCCCTTGCTATTCCTCTGACTATTCTTACTGTTCCTGTGCTGTTGCTTCCCCTCTGTCACCTGGGGCCAGCCGAGCGAGAGCTAGGGGCCCTTGGGGGCCATGACCTGGATCCAGTTGCAGCCAAATACATCCTCACCACTAGAGGCTTTGGTGAACACCCACTGGCTCTTAGATTCCGCGCCCTGGGGAAACCGATGCACTAGCTCCCTGAGTTTGTGTCCGTGCTCTAGGGAGCCCTTTCTCCTATCGTTCACTGACAGACACAGCTCTCCATTATGTGTGGGGTTTATGCTGGTCTCACTAGGAGTTAACTAGGCAGGGAAAAGAAACAGCTGGCCCCTCCCATGGGAGCCGTCCTCTCTTCCCACATAAACCACCTCCTAGCATAGCTCTTCAGTTTCAGTGCCTAGTTTGCAAGGAGTTGACCTGGCTTCCCTTCAGGGGAATTGCGGTCCTGTTTGTGACCGTTATTTATTTAATTTTCTTTTACTTTTATTTGTCTTCTATCAAGCAATTGATCTGCTATCAAGAAAACGGTCGGGGCATAGAGAGTCCATGGGCTCTGTACTTTCCCCGGCCTGGCCAACCAATGTGAGCCAGTCCCGCCGTATGGGGACCCACCGCATCGTGCCCGTTCCGTGCGGGCGGCCTGGGGTGATCCCCCCTTACACCCAGCCCCGGATGCGATTCGGGAAGGGCGACTTTCTGGCCTGCAGCATACCGCCCCATCAAGGGCCGAAGGTCTGCGACTGGGTGGCTACCCATGGCGTCGTCCGGAGTGGTGAGTGAGAGTTCCTCACTTCCCCCCCCCCCCCTTTATAGGGGCGGAAAGGGGGGACTGACGGTAGCTGCCTGTAGGGGCGCGTGGAGCTCCTGTTCACCCCTTCACTCCCCCGCACCGCACCCGATCGTCCAGCGCCGTTCGGTCATTTTTCGCCGCGCTGCGGCGATCGGCTGCCATTTTGCCGCGGACCGCAGCCATTTTGCCGTAGCCGCAGACATATTGGGCCTATGGGGCTTTCCCTCTAGCGCTCAGAGCGGCCATTTGCAGTACTGCACGTTCCCAGCAGGTGTTTTTCGGCCTCTAGTGTTCAACGGCGGCCATATTGGAATCCCTGCTTATGCAAGAACGTGTCTACAGTTTTTACCTTCACTTTGGAACGGTGTGTGCTCCTGACGGCGCGGCTCTCTGACGATCCTCAGGGTTCATGGCAGCAAACAGCAAGTAAAGCTGGGCTCTCCTGTGGGTGCTGGTGGCGGCGGGTGCAGTCCTCCTGGGTTCCTTGGTGCACTGTGGGGCGGCTGTGTGGGGGTGCCTTTAATTTTTAGTATGCATCTATGTGTTACTAAGGGAGCTGAACATGCTAGGAGCAATCAGCGGCGGCGCAATCTGCGCAAGGGGCTTTTCTGGACCGGCTGTGGCGGTCTTTAGTGAATTCTCCCCAGGACGGATGTCACCAACAGGCCCCCCGAGAAGTCCCCCTCCTCCTTGCTTTTCAAGGGGAGGATTTCGATCCGGAAGTTGGTATCGCACTATGATGCGACTGAGCCAGGATGGCGAATCGCTGATTTATGCGCATGTGTGTGTGGTCCTCCAGGCCCCCTAGGGCACCCAAGGCTTACCCACGTGATCAATTTCCTGATCACCTTGTTTATTGTAAATGGCAGCGTCCGCAGCATTCTTTTAGCGCAGCACAGTGGTGTAGTGGGTAGCACTTGCGCCTGGCAGCATAATGCTTGCTGGCTCAGATCCTAACCATGACCTGCCTGAGGTTTGCATGTCCTCCCTGTGCATGCATGGGTTTCCTCCCGGTGCTCCGGTTTCCTCCCACACTCCAAGGGACATAGGTCCAAACGGTTCGCTGCTCGCTATCCCTCGAGGAAAGCTTTTTTTTTAAAAAAAAAAGGGGTTGTCGCCTTGGTGTCCCGCCGATAGCTCGCCTTAATAAGACGACGACCATTCCTCTGGAAGGGGTTCCTGCCTTCAAGGACCCCGCTGACAAAAGACAGGCGCTGTTAAAGTCGCTCTTCCTGGTGGCAGGCTCTACTCTGCGGCCAGCCCTGATGTCCGCCATGGCGGCGCGATATCTGTCTGAGCGTATGGCGGAGCTCCAGAATATTCTGGACTGCGGCCGCCTGCTGGTTACGCCGGAGAGGGCTGTATTTGCTCCGAGGTCGCAAGTACCTTGGTGATGCGGCCGTTGATTTACTGCCTATGTGATCCAGGGTAGCAGTGTTGCTGTATCTTCAGACTGGTACTGTGGTAGCGCGAAACCAAAAAAAGCAGAGGACAAGTCCACCTCAGCCTGATGGGTTGCCCCCACCCGGAATTCGGGTGGGGGAGCGTCTTCTGGGATTCGCAGGCCGGTGGCTGGCCCACATTCCCGATCGTTGGGTCTGGGAAGTGGTGTCCACCGGGTACAGGATAGAGTCCAACACTCTACCCCCAGATAGGTTCTTCCCATGAAACTTAGGGCTCCCACAGGACCGCCGGGAGGCTCTTTTTGGGGCTGTCCAAGCACTTTCGGTCCAGGGGGTGATCGTGCCAGTGCCTCCAGAAGAGAGGTTTCGAGGTTTCTACTCAAATCTATTCGTGGTTCCCGAAAAGGGGGAGGGGTTCGGCCAGTACTGGACCCGAAGGCCCTGAACCGGTATGTCAGGGTGCGGAAACTCCGGTTGGAATCTATCCGCTCGGTCGTGGCGCCCTTCATCAGGGGGAATTTTTGGCGTCCCTGGACATCAGGGATGCGTACCTCCATGTACCCATTCGTCCACGGCATCATTTGCAGTGGGAGACCTTAATTTTCAGTTTGTGGCACTCCCCTTCGGCCTGGCCTCAGCACCTCGAGTTTTCACAAAACTGCTAGCCCCTGGTGTTGGCGTTGCTCCGACAGAGAGGCATTGCGGTGGTAGCCTACCTAGACGACCTGCTCCTGCGAGCGGAGTCCGCTTTGGCTCTGGAGGAGAATGTGAGACTCACAATGACATCGCTGCAGGACTTCGGTTGGTTACTCAACCTGCAGAAGTCATCGGCCTCGAGGCATTACGCCCAGAGTCATGCTCATCTCCTTCAGCGAGCGATTCTGGCTCAGTGGGACAGGTCCCCGTGGTCCTTGGACTTTCGGATCCATCTGAGCTGCCAGACCAGGGCGTCTCTGGCTTGGTGGCTTCGGGACTCGACCCTGACTCAGGGGAAGTCGTTCCTGCCCCTTCAATGGGTGATCATCACCATGGATACCAGTCTTTCAGGCTGGGGAGGGATACTGGGGCAGCTGTCTGCCCAGGGCCGTTGGTCGGCGCAGGAGGCTCGCCTCCCCATCATTGTCCTGGAGCTGAGAGCACTCAGATTGTGCCTTTTTTTTCACTGGGTGAGATTGCAGGGTTGTCCGATTCAAAATCAATCGGACAATGCCACAGCAGTGGCATATGTGAACCATCAGGGCGGCACAAGGAGTCCAGCAGCTGCGGCGGAGGCAGCTCTGATACTACGTTGGGCGGAACGTCACTTTCCAGCAATCTCTGCCATTTACATTCCCGGTGTGGAGAACTGGCAGGCGGACTTTCTCAGACGCTGGACCAGGGAGAGTGGTCTCTCCACCCGGAGGTGTTCCATCAGATTTGCCGCAGATGGGGGACGCCAGACGTGGATCTCATGGCGTCTCGATTTAATCACAAGGTGGAGACCTTTGTGTCCAGAACGAAGGATCCGTTGGCAGTGGCCACGGACGCTCTGGTGGCCCCCTGGGGCCATTACCGCCTTCTGTACGCTTTCCCTCCGATAAAAACTGCCTCTGCAATTGATACGCAGGATAGTGGCAGAGGTGATACCAATAATCCTGGTGGCTCCAGATTGGCCTCGGCGCACTTGGTACGCCGACGTGGTGCACATGGTGGCAGACGCCCCTTGGCGGCTCCTGCTGCGAGACGACCTTCTGTCTCAGGGGCCCATCTTGCACCCTGCTTTACCCTTGCTGGTTTTGACAGCTTGGCTATTGAGTCCCAGGTGCTAAGAGACGGGGGGAGTCGCTGACTCAGTGATCTCTACGTTGTGGTAGGCTTGCAAGTGTACTTCCCGCAAGATTTACCACCGCACCTGGAAGGCTTATATAGCTTGGTGCGAGGCGGAGGGTAATAACCCTCGCTCTGATGTCGTGTCCAGGGTCCTGACATTTTTGCAGCGATGCCTGAAAAAAAAACCTGGCTTTGAGCACACTTAAGGGCCAGATATCGGCTCTGGCGATTATTTTCAGAGACCTTGGCTTCGCACTCGTTGATTCGCACTCGTTGATTCATACCTTTGTACAAGGTGTGCGACATGTGGCGCCTTGGGTGAAGGCTCCGTGGGATCTGAATTTGGTGCTTTCTGTACTTCAGAAACTGCCATATGGGAATATCAGGGAGATTTCCTTACAATTGCTGTCGCAGAAGGTGGCCTTTTTAGTTGCCATCACTTCCGCCAGACAGTGTCTGCATTAGCAGCACTATCGTGCAAGTCTCCCTACCTGATCCTATATTGGGGCAAGGCGGTCTTGCAACCCTCTCCTTCATTCCTTTCGAAGGTGGTTTCTTCCTTTCACATTAATGAAGATATTGTCCTTCCTTCATTGTGCCCTCGTCCGTCACACTCCAAAGAGATTGAGTTGCATACTTTGGACGTAGTGAGGGCCTTACGAGTGTACTTGGCCGCCACAGCTTCTTTTCAAAAAGCTGATGCCTTGTTTGGCTGTCAGAGGGTCCGCGCACAGGGTTGGCGGCCTCGTTGGCTATGATTTCTCGTTGGATCAGACAGTCCGTGACCCATGCCTATTCTGTTCGGGGCAAGGTTCCCCCTTTTCCGGTCACGGCTCATTCTACCCTGGCTGTTGGCACTTCCTGGGTTCTCAGGCACCAGGTCTCGGTGTCGCAGGTGTGCAAGGTGGCCACTTGGGCCTCGGTTCACACTTTCACTAAGTTTTATAGTTTGCTGTGCTTGCATCTTTGGATGCTGCTTTTGGCCGAAAAAATTTTGCAGGCGGCAGTGTAGGCGCGTCTGGCACCTGCTTAGAGGTTCAGTTGGGTACTTTTGTTAGCGTTTACCCACCCCTCTTTTTGTCACAGCTTGGGGACATCCCCACACGTAATGGAGAGCTGCGTCTGTCAGTAAACGATAGGAGAAAAAGGGATTTTATTAAAACTTACCGTAAAATCCTTTTCTACGAGTTCACTGACAGACGTAGAACCCACCCCTCTGCGCTCTGTTCTTGTACGGCTTGTGTACGAACTGAAGAGCTATGCTATGAGGTGGTTTATGTGGGAAGAGCTGTTTCTTTTCCCTGCCTAGTTAACTCCTAGTGAGACCAGCATAAACCCCACACGTAATGGAGAGCTGCGTCTGTCCGTGAACTCTGAGAAAAGGATTTTACAGTAAGTTTTAATAAAATCCCTTTTTCCCCGTATCAGCCGGTACTACCTAGCAGCAGTCGGCCATAGGTCCACAACCTTGTGGTGTGCTACACTATTTAGGTGCAATTCGCACTCCAGTGGACCCTTTTGGGGTTGTGACAACGGTTGATTGATAATAAATGGCTTCAGCCAAACACTAACCATGAGCGCAAGAAATGTTTTTGTGTTATTCATGTTCTCTGAAAAATAACCAAGAAATCATTAATTCTGCCAGGGTATGTAAACATATGAGCACAACTGTATATTACATGGGGCCATTCTTGTGGCAGTCAGTTCAGGATGAGGGTGTGGAGTCTGATTCTAAGCTGCTGTTCCTCATCAGTTCTGCTTCGACAGCTGCTGGGTGGAGCTGTTGCTGGCTGGTGTATAATTTTCCCTGTGCCTGCGTTTGTTTCCTCCCACAACACAAAGACATGTTAATAGGTTATTCAGCTCCTTTCTAAATTGACCCTAGTATGTATGAATGTGAGCTAGGAACCTTAGATTGTAAGCTCCTTGGGGGCAGGAACTGATGTGAATGTACAATATATATGTAAAGCACTGCATAAATTGTCAGTGCTATATAAATGCCTGTGATAAATAATGTATAATTTGTGGCAATCTCATTAGGCCAGCATTCAGAATGAAAGAAATGAAGTCTACTGTTCTCAGTTGCTATTCCCCATCATGTCCACTCTGACAAAAAGAGGGAGGAGTGATTTATGCATGTTTGTAAAATGATTGGAAGGGTCTATCATAATATGTGGAAACTATTTTAATAAACTAGAGGATCTTATATGCAAAGAAACTTGCACCGCTCCAAGCGAGCACATAGCGCTTCCCTCCTACTGATGCACAGGTGCCGGCTATGCAGTAATAATGGTAATTGCAAGAAAAAGCCAGACGGCCGCACTCTGCTTCAGCACCTTTATTTTGAAAGTTCCATGGCAGTCACATCGGTACAGAGATACAGGTAAAGACAAGTGTGTGTACACAGCCCATTAGTTCCAATGGCCCCATAAATACATAAGAAAAATAATTAAATTAAATGGTGGTATAAATGTACGAATACACATGTGGTGGGTACATACAATGTTCATGGGAAGAGCTAATAAACCATAAAATTAGACAAATGACAAAAAGTTCCTAATCACTTAGGGCAGCCACCCGAGGGAGCCGAACCAAGCTCCAAATAGCTGTAAGAAAACACAAGGGAAGAGGCACCTCTAAGTGTAATGTTAAAATCACTCTTGATTGGCAAATGCTGATAAAACACTCACAGGATGACAGGAAAATGGGCACATGTAGGATAACTCCAGTATAGGTGGACCCTTCACTCCGTCCTGGATTGTAAGCAGCTGGACAGCTTAGACCGCATCAGGCATATGCCGCTCCGAGGGAAGAAAGAAGCCGGCCAGAGCTGTACTTGGTTGGTGGTGGGGAGCCAGCACAGGAGGAATGACATCTACTGTGTGCAATGTGTTTCGTGGGTGTGGTGGCCAATAAATATTAAAAGTAAACAGAGGGGCGGGGACGGAGCTACGAGAGCAAATTAGTACAAAGACAGTGAACGCATATGTGCATCAATGCATGCTTTAACTGACAATTGCGCTGTCGTGCTATGTTGTACCCTAACAAAATTTGCATCCTTTTTTTCCCACAAATAGAGCTTTCTTTTGGTGGTATTTGATCACCTCTGCGTCATATCTGATCGCCGCTTATAAACAAAAAGCGACAATTTTGCAAAAAAAAAAATTTTCCTTTTTGCTAAAATACAAATCCAAAAAAATATAAAAAAAACATTTTTTCTCTTACATTCACTGACAGACGCAGCCCTTCATAGACAAGTGGGGTTTTTGCTCATCCTACTAGGAGTAGACTAGGCAAAAAAGCAAAAGGATAGGGTGGCCCCTCCCAGGGGGCCGTCCTCACTTCAGCATATAATCCCCTGCTGTGCATAGCATATCAGTTTTATTTGCCTAGTGCAAGGAGTTAGACCTGGCTCCCTTATGGGACCTGCGGTTCACCTTTTTTGCTACCGCTTTTTTGTTTTTCTCAAGCTATCTGATTGAAGACTGCTATCAAGAAGCCGGCTGAGGCATAGAGGATATCTAGAAATCCTGAACTTTCCCCAGCACGGCCGAGGGATGCGAGCTACCCTTAGCGGGGTCCGCCGCATCGTGCCCGTTCCGTGCGGGCAGCCAGTGGATGATCCCCACTTGCGCCTAGTGACCGGGCTCGGTTCCTGTCCAGAGGCCTTGGCCTGCAGCATCCCTCCGCTGTGGGAGGAAGGTCTGCAACCGGTTGGCTACCCGCTACGCCTGTCGGACTGGTGAGTGACCCCCCCTAGGGGGGCAACTGGGCGAAAATTTTGCGGATAGCCGGCCGGTGGAGGGTCTATTTTGGGGCTCAGGCCTCCCCTGGGTGTCCTCACTCCCCTCCTATCATCCCCCGCACCACACCCTGCGCCATTTAAAATCGCCATGCGGCGATCTGCCGCCACTTTGCGGCCGATCGCCGCCATTTTGCTGTGGATTTTTGGCCTCTGGTGTCTGCCATTTTGCCGTAGTAGCACCCTGTATAATCAGGCTTGGGCCCATTGTGTCCGCCCGGCGGCCATTTTGGGATATGCCTGTAAGGAGAAAAAATGTGCTTTCTCTGCAGACACTTCCTCTTTAACTCTGGACAGCGCAGACCCTCTGACTGGCGGTCATATGGCAAAATTCCTACTGGGAAGCAGCGATTGAGGCATCAAACAGCAAGTATAGCTGTGTTCTCCCTGGGGTGCTGGTAGCGGTGGGTGCAGTCCTCCTGGGCCTTCCATGGGTGTTCTGTGGGGCAGCGGTGGTGGTCATATTGTGGGGGTGTCAGAGCTTTCTGTCTGTCAGGGTCCAGTGGGGCTATGGCAGCTGAACCTGTAGGTCCTTCCAAGCAGGAGCCAGTGGAAGCGCAACCTGCGCTGGGGACACTGGTATCCCTGGACCAGTTAGGAGCAGTAGTTGGGGAATTTTTTCCCCGGGAGGTGCTGGACCGGGCTAGGGGGCCCCTAAAAAAACATCCCCCCCCGCCTTCATCGGGGGAGGATTCCGCACCAGAAGTGGCCTCTGTGGTCACGGGGACCTTGTAGAGCTTTGAGGCGAGCGGTGCCCTCGGATAGCGAAGAGGATCAGGGGGCCTCAGTAGCGCTCGAAAAGGCGACGGTGGCCTCCCTGATCGCCAATATTCGTGCGTCCTTGCGACTGGACCAAGCTGGGGAGTCGCAGGAGTCCGCATACATTTGTGGGTCTCTTAACCCACCTAGGTCTCCTAGGGCTTGCCCTTATGACCAGCTGGTATATAAGGAAGGGCAGCTTTCTTAGAATTCCTTCGCACTGCCAAAACGTTTCGCTGTACGCTACCCTTTTGAGGATAGCTTTGTGAAGAAGTGGGCATCCCCCGCAGTGGACCCTCCGGTGGCTCGCCTGAATAAGGCGACGACCATCCCTTTGGAGGGGTCTCCTTTATGGATCCGGCTGATAGCCGGACAGGGGCAGTGTCCAAGGCACTGTTCTTGTTGGGGTCAGCCATGAGACCGGCTCTGGCGTCAGCTATGGCTGCGCAATCCCTTACAGAGTGTGCGACTGGCTTGCACTGCGAGTTGAGCTGCGGGAACTCACCTGATGCGTCACAGCGAGTAGAGCACCTGATAATGGGGAATTCGATACATGTGTGATGCAGCTTTGGACCTGCTTCCCATGCTCTCTGCAATGTCTGTTTCACAGTCATTATCAGATGCTGTGGTTACGCTCTAAGAAGAGTCTCTCAGATCTCCCTTTTCAGGGTGGTCGTCCTTGTGGGGCGCAACTGGATGAATCTTTTAAGGGTTTCACTGGAGGGAAGAGTACTTCTTCCGGAGCCCAAGCAGCAGGAGTTCCGCCGTAAGCAGGGTCCTGTTTTCTTGGGGTCAGAAGAAGTTTTTTTTTTTGTGCGCCCGGTGCAGCGGGCAAGGGCTCAAGGCCAGGCAAGTCTGCCTCGGGGTTCGGTAAACGGCCCTGGAAGAGAAAAACGAAAAGGCCGAGGACAAGTCCCCTTCCGCATGATGGGTTGCCCCCAATTCTCGGGTGGGGGGCCGACTTCTGGGGTTCGCAGACAGGAGGACTGCCCACATTTTCGACCGGTGGGTGCAGGAAGTGGTGTCCTCCAGGTACAGGATAGAGTTCAGCACTCTATCCCCAGACAGGTTCTTCCCATCAAACTTAAGACCCCCTCTGGAGTGTCGGGAGGCTCTCTTGGAGGCTGTCCAGAAGCTCTCCGAACAAGGGGTGGTTGTGCCGGTACCTCCGCTGGAAGGGTCCCGCGGTTTCTATCCAAATCTTTTTGGGTACCCCAAAAAGGGTGGAGTCAGGCCAGTTCTGGACTTAAGAGCGCTAAACCACTTTGTGCAGGCGCGAAAATTCAGAATGGAATCTGTCCGGTCGTGGCCGCCCTGCACCAAGGGGACTTCATGGAATCTCTGGATATCAGGGACGCGTACCTCTATGTTCCCATTTGTCTCCGGCACCAGCGCTTCCTGCGTTTTGCGGTGGGAGACCTACCTTGCCAATTTGTGGTGCTTCCCTTCGGTCTGGCCTTGGTTCCTCGGGTGTTCACCAAGCTGGTGGCTCCGGTGCTGGCGCTATTGAGGCAGAGAGGCATTGCGGTGGTAGCATACCTCAGCTGTTTACTTCTGAGAGCGGAGTCTACTTCGGCTCTGGAGGAGAAAGTGGCTATCACCATGGCCTCGCTAAAAGACTTTGGCTGGCTGATCTATCTGCAGAAGTCGTCATTGATCCCGTCCTGTCGCCTGGAATACTTGGGTCCCATTCTGGACATGGAGTAGGCGGAGGTGTTCCTACCTTCGGCCAAGTTACTGTCATACAAGCGGCGGTGCGAACCCTGCTGTCACGCCAGTGGTCTTCCTTACGGTGCTGTATGCGGGTGTTGGGGCTCATGGTTTCGCCTTCGAGGCAGTGCCTTACGCCCAGAGTCACACTCAGCTTCTACAGAGAGGGATTCTGTTACGATGGGAAAAGTCACCGCTGTCCCTGGACAGGCTGATAAGGTTGGGTCACCAGACCAGAGGATCGTTGAAATGGTGGCTTTGGGCCCCGTCCCTAAAGCTGGGGAAGTCTTTTCTCCCCCTGAACTGGTCGATAGTAATGACGGACGCCAGCCTTTCGGGCTGGGGAGGGGTCCTGGGGCAGTTGTCTGCTCAGGGACGTTGGTCAGCGCAGGAATTTCGCCTTCTGATGAGTGTGTTGGAGCTGTGGACGATCAGGCTCTGTCTCTTCCACTGGTCGGCAAGGCTGCGCGGCCTCCCGATTCGGTTTCAGTCGGACAATGCCACAGCAGTGGCATATGTGAACCCCATCAGGGCAGCAGCTGCGGAAGCAGCTCTCATTCTGAGATGGGCAGCAATTCACGGTAATCAATGCCAGTTACATTCCGGGTGTAGAAGCTGGCAGACAGACTTTTTCAGTCGCCAGAAACTGGATCAGGGGGAATGATCCTTACATCCAGAGGTGTTCCGCCAGATTTGCCACAAGTGGGGCACGCCAGATGCGGACTTAATAGCGTCCAGGTTCAATCACAAGGTGCAGACCTTTGTGTGCAGAACAAGAAACCCGTTGGCAGTCGCCACGGACGCATTAGTACCAAATTGGAGCCGGTACTCGGCTCCTGTACGCCTTTCCTCCGATCGAGCTTCTTCTGCGGGACTGCGCAGAATAGCAGAGGAAGGGATTCCAACAATCCTGGTAGCCCCGGATTGGCCTCGGCGTCCTTGCTACGTCGACGTGGTGCGGATGGTAACAGATGTTCCTTGGCGTCTTCCGCTACGCGAAGACCTACTGTCACAGGGACCCACCCTGCTTTACCTTCGCTGTTTTTGATGGCTTGGCTATTGAGTCCCAGGTGTTGAGGGATAGGTGTGTCTCTGACTCCGTGATCCCTACCATGCTTAAGGCGCGCAAGGTAATTCGCGCAAGATTTATCATCGGACCTGGAAGGTCTATATTGCCTGGTGTGAGGCTGGGGGTTGGAACCCTCGCTCTTACGTGGTGTCCAGGGTGCTGGCTTTTTTGCAGCGGGACCTGGATAAAAAGTTTGCACTGAGTGCTCTCAAGTGTCAGATTTTGGCTCTGGCGATTCTCTTTCAGCGGCCTTTGGCGTCTCATTCATTGATTCGTACATTTGTACAGGGTGTGCGCCATGTGGCTCCTCAGGTACGGTCGCCTTTTGGCACAGTGGGATTTGAATTTGGGGTTTCTGTGCTGCAGAAACCGCCATATGAGAAGATCAGGCTTATACCCTTCCAATTGCTGTCGCAGACAGTGGCTTTTTTGGTGGCCATTACATCCGCTAGGCGGGTGTCTGAGTTGGCAGCGTTGTCCTGCAAGTCTACTTACATTGTCCTTCACTAGGACATGGCGGTCTTGCACCCTTCTCCTTCGTTTCTACCGAAGGTGGTCTCTTCTTTTCACATTAATGAAGATGTTGTTATTGCTTCATTATGTTCGCATCCATCATATCCTAGGAATTTGAGTTACATTCATTAGATGTCGTGTGGGCTTTTCGGGTGTATTTGGTGGCTACAGCTTCCTTTTGTGCGTTTTGTGCTGACGGGAGGTCCGCGCAAAGGCTTGACGGCCTCGTCAGCTACTGTTTCCCGTTGGATCAGACAGACCGTGACTCATGCGAATACTGTTCGGGGCAAAGTATCCCGTTTTCCTATCACGGCTCATTCCACCAGGGCAGTTAGCACTTCCTGGGCTTTCGAACACCAGGCTTCGGTGTCACAGGTGTGCGAGGCAGCTACTTGGGCCTCGGTGCAAACGTTTACTGAGTTTTACAAAGTTGATGTTTCAGCATCTGCGGATGCTGCTTTTGGCCGCAAAAGTTTTTCAGGCGGCGGTGTAGGCGCGACTGGCGCCTCCTAAGAGGATTCTGTTGGGTACAGTTGTTGCTTGCCCACCCCTCTTGACTGACACAGCTTTGGGACATCACCACTTGTCTATGAAGGGCTGCGTCTGTCAGTGAACATAAGAGAAAAAGGGATATTATTAAAACTTACCTTAAAATCCTTTTCTCTGCGTTCACTGAAAGACGCAGCACCCACCCCTCTGTGTTGAGTTTGTACGGCTTGTTACGAACTGATATGCTATGCACAGCAGGGGGATTTTATGCTGAAGTGAGGACGGCCTCCTGGGAGGGGCCAGCCTATCCTTTTGCTTTTTTGCCTAGTCTACTCCTAGTAGGATGAGCATAAACCCCACTTGTCTATGAAGGGCTACGTCTGTCAGTGAACTCAGAGAAAAGGATTTTACGGTAAGTTTTAATAAAATCCCTTTTTTCATCGGTTTTGAACGATTTATATTCTTCCTCATATTTTTGGTAAACAAATTGCAATGGGTTTATATAAACATTGATTGGTTTGCACAAAAGTTGCCTCGTTTACGGATGATTAATTTCTGGGGTTCATATTTTTTACTAGTAATGGTGATCTGCGATTTTTAGCGGTACTGCAATATTGCGGCGGAAATGTTGGACCATTTTGACACTTTTTTGGGACTATTGGCATTTATACAGCGATCGGTGCTATAAAAATGCACCGATTACTGTGTAAATGCCATTGGCAGTGAAGGGGTTAACCTGGAGGGGGCGCTCTAAGGGTTAACTGTGTTCCCTCAGTGTGTCCTAACTGTGAGGGGGCTGGGCTGGCAGGGGGAGGGGAGTGATCATGGCTTCCATATACCATTCTTTCACTCCAGGGGGGATCGTGGGGAGCCTCCGGCGGCGCACGCGCTCACAATACTAGTTACCGCAGCCGCCGTCACTTGCCACTTTGTGCACCATGGACAAAAATCCTTCTGCACCAAGGGCAAGACATACCTGTTGGATGAGCAATTGTAAAAAGCCTCTGAGTTTGTTGTGTATGGACTTACATGCCCATGTGGTCTCATCTACGTAGGCCGCACCATACGTCCTCTGAGATGCTGCTTTGGTGAACACATAAGGTTCATAGAAGAGGGCAAGGACCATCATAGTGTACCCAGACACTTTTTAGAGGTACATAAGAAATACACCATTGGCCTAAAGGTCTGCGTCATAGAGCAAATATCCAACAGATTTCCAGAAGCCAAGCGGTTTAAGAGGCTTTGTGCCCGCGAGTCCTTTTGGATCTACACCCTTGATGCCCTTTCGCCAGGTGGCATGAACGATTGTATAGAGATAGCCACCATATTATAATCTTTTTATCCTGGCTAAATTAAATACACACTTTTAATATTTTTGAATATATCATTCTTGATGCATTATTTTCTTACCCATACACTTTTTTTGGGACAACCCATTGGTCGTTTTTCTTTCATGATTCTTTCATCCCCATTCTATCTCTGTCCTGTTTTTTCCACATTTCTTTTCATTAATCATTTTGGCGCTCCTAGTCTTATTTTTATTTATATATTTATTTTATATTAGAGTTAAGTACAAGCTCTAGCGTTTTTGCATTGATGCACATACGCTTTTACGGTCTTTGTACTAATTTGCTACCGTAGCTCTGTCCCCGCCCCTCTGTGTTTATAAGTCCCCATCTCCAGTTATTCTAATTGTATCCTTGCCTGAAGAAGGGGCGCGGCTATCAGGCCATCTTAGCCACCACCCCGCGAAAAACATCGCACACAGTGGACGTCATCCTCCACTGCTGGCTCCCCGCCACCAACCAAGCCTCGCTACAGCTCCGGCTGGCTTCTTTCTTCTCTCGGAGTGGCATATGCCTGATGCGGACTATGCTGTCCAGCTGCTTACCATCCAGGACGGAGTGATGGGTCCACCTATACTGGAGTTATCCTACATGTGCCCATTTTCCTGTCATTCTGTGAGTGTTTTATCTGCATTTGCCCATAAAGAGTGATTTTAAAATTACACTTAGAGGCGCCTCTTCTCTTGTGTTTTCTTACAGAGATACAGGTACAGGCAAAGTGCTAACGCGTTTAACATCACAAGCGATGCTCAGCCATAACTAAGCACCATTTGTGATGTGAAACACGTTAGCACTTTGCCTGTACCCGTGTGACTGCCATGGAACTTTTTAAATAAAGGTGTTGAAGCAGAGTGCGGCCATCCAGCTTTTTCTTGCAAAAGGATCTTCTAGTGGCAGAGAATCTACAATGGTGGGATATCTATTTCTTGAAATATTAAAACTTAAGCTTATATCCTGGGGTCTGAGGGTCTGTAAAATTTTTACTCTTCTAGACCCAGACCTCCTTAAGGAAAGGAGACACATTTCTGACTTTTTTGCTCCACACAATGGATCAAGGTCATCATACAACAAAGAACCAGACAATTAGACAAATTTAAGGCTGACATACAACATGCTCTGGCCAATATTTCCCAACATCATACCTTTTTGTCTGAAAGACAAATGGTTTGAAAACATTTTTCATAGGATTATTTCCAAAGAAAAAGACACCATAGACAAGAAGACTGACAAACTTAATAGGGATCTGGAAGATTTTTAACTTGATAGAACCTATACCTGGGCCAAATATAGAAAGTCCATTTGACAGCTCCATCAGCCCAAGGTTATTTCACATTGTCAAGACCACTCTACCCCACCCCCCCCCCCCGGCCCAGCCAGGGGTCCAACTCATAATACTGGGAATCCACTCTCAATGTCCAGAGACCACCCACATGTCACAGGCATCCTTCATGGGGTTATGGAGAGCTCTAACAAACTCACTGACTCCAGAAGTGGCATCGCCAAGCCAACCAATAGACAGTGGGGCAAAAAAGTATTTAGTCAGCCACCAATTGTGCAAGTTCTCCCACTTAAAAAGATGAGACCTGTAATTTTCATCATAGGTACACTTGTACTATGAGAGACAGAATGAGCAAAAAAATCCAGAAAATCACATTGTCTGATTTTTAAAGAATTTATTTGCAAATTATGGTGGAAAATAAGTATTTGGTCAGTAACAAAAGTTCATCTTGATACTTTGTTATATACCCTTTGTTGGTAATGACAGAGGTCAAACATTTTCTGTAAGTCTCCACAAGGTTTTTACACACTGTTGCTGGTAGTTTGACCCATTCCTCCATGCAGATCTCTAGAGCAGTGATGTTTTGGGGCTGTTGCTGGGCAACATGGATTTTCAACTCCCTCCAAAGATTTTCTTTGGGGTTGAGATCTGGAGACTGGCTAGGCCACTCCGGGACCTTGAAATGCTTCTTACGAAGCCACTCCTTTGCCCGGGTGGTGTGCTTGGGATCAATGTCATGCTGAAAAACCCAGCCACGTTTCATCTTCAATGCCCTTGCTGATGGAAGGAGGTTTTTACTCAAAATCTCACGATACATGTCCCCATTCATTATTTCCTTTACACGGATCAGTCCTGGTCCCTTTGCAGAAAAACAGCCCCAAAGCAAAGATGTTTCCACCCCATGCTTCACAGTAGGTATGGTGTTCTTTGGATGCAACTCGGCATTCTTTCTCCTCCAAATACAAGTTGAGTTTTTACCAAAAAGTTCTATTTTGGTTTCATCTGACCATATGACATAATCCCAATCCTCTTCTGGATCATCCAAATGCTCTCTAGCAAACTTCATATGGGCCCGGACATGTACTGGCTTAAGCAGGGGGACACGTCTGGCACTGCAGGATTTAAGTCCCTGGCAGCGTAGTGTTACTGATGCTGGCCTTTGTTACTTTGGTCCCAGCTCTCTGCAGGTCATTCACTAGGTCCCCCGTGTGGTTCTGGGATTTTTGCTCACCGTTCTTGTGATAATTTTGAGCCCATGGGGTGAGATCTTGCGTGGAGCCCCAGATTGAGGGAGATTATCAGTGATCTTGTATGTCTTCCATTTACTAATAATTGCTCCCACAGTTGATTTCTTCACACCAAGCTGCTTGCCTATTGCAGATTGTCTTCCCAGCCTGGTGCAGGTCTACAATTTTGTTTCTGGTGTCCTTTGATAGCTCTTTGGTCTTGGCCATAGTGGAGTTTGGAGTCTGACTGTTTGAGGTTGTGGACAGGTGTCTTTTATACTGATAACAAGTTCAAACAGGTGCCATTAATACAGGTAATGAGTGGAGGACAGAGGAGCCTCTTAAAGAAGAAGTTACAGGTCTGTGAGAGCCAGAAATCTTGCTTTTTTTTGTAGGTGACCAAATACTTATTTCTCTTCCGTTCACTGACAGACGCAGCATTCTTATGACACATGGGGGTTATGCTCATCCTACTAGGAGTAGCCTAGGCAAAACAAACAAAAGTGTAGGTTGGCCCCTCCCAGGGGGCCGTCCTCACCTTAGCATATAATCCCCCTGCTCTGTACAGCACATCAGTTTTTATTTGCCTAGTGCAAGGAGTAGACCTGGTTCCCTATGGGAGCAGCGGTCTCCTGAAGAGTCATCTAAGGAAGACTGCTATCAAGAAGCTGGCTGGTGGTATAGAGGATATCTCGAATCCTAATCTTTCCCCAGTCCGGCCAACACTATGCGAACCCCCTTAGGGGGGCCCACCGCATAGCGCCCGTTCCGTGCAGGCGGCCACTGGCTAAAACCCACTAGAGCCCAGTGACTGGTTCACCTGTCCATTGGCCTGGCCAGCAGCATGCCTTCTTGCGGGGACGTAGGTCTGCTCTGGGTGGCTACCCGCTGCGCCCGTCGGATTGGTGAGTGAACCCCTCTTCCGCCCCGAGAGGCATGGAGAGTGGGCACCTGGGCAGCTCTGTGGGGGTCTGTTAGAGGCCTTCCCCCCACTCCCCCTCCCCCCTCAATCCCCCGCAGGCACCTTTGCACTAACCGTTCGAATCTGCACCGACCGTCCAGAGCAATGTGTTAGGTGGATCGTCTCCAATGGATTTTGGAGCACCGCTCGTTCGTGGCCGACCGCACGTGTGTAATGGCAGCGTCCATTGTTTGAGAACCATGTGGTTTCCAGCCTGCTCTCTGGCGGCCTCCAGTGGTCGGTTGAAAGAAACTGCAGTCCTTGTGCAGGAAGTCCTTAAAAACGGGTGTGGGCTTCCGGTTTTTGCTTGAACAGCATGGCTGACGCACACTAACAAGCTCCTGACGTGCAGCAGTTTGTGGGCATTGCTCTTCGGTTGTGCTGAGGCATCAAACAGCCAGTATAGCTGGTGCTTCCTGGGTGCCGGTAGCGGTGGGTGTAATCCGCCCGGGTCTCCCTGGCTGATTTGTGGGGTAGAGGTGGTGGTTACACAGCGGGGGTGCCGGGCTGCTAGGACCCCACCTGACATCTAGACTTCAATATGGACGGTATCTTAACGGCCGGAGACTGTAGAGTCGGGCCGTGGGGGCGACACATTGGTGGTGGAGATGGGGTGT
>BLSH010228231.1:374174-388720 GCA_018402905.1 Glandirana rugosa | reverse complement strand
GAATTAGGGACATTCCCTTACAGTTGTTGTCGCAGAAGGTGGCCTTTCTGGTAGCTATCACATCCGCCAGGTGGGTGTCGGAGTTAGAAGCATTATCCTGCAAGTCACCTTACTTGGTCCTCCATAAGGACAAGGCAGTTTTGCGACCTTCCCCTTCGTTTCTTCCGAAGGTGGTTTCTTCCTTTCATTTAAATGAGGATATTGTTCTCCCCTCATTGTGCCCGCACCCATCACATCCCAAAGAAGTTGAGCTGCACTCTTTGGATGTGGTGAGGGCCTTGCGGGTGTATTTAAATTCTACAGCTTCCTTTCGGAAGTCTGATTCTTTATTTTTGCTGACGGAAGGGTCGCGCAAAGGTATGGTGGCCTCGTCAGCTACCGTGTCTCGTTGGATACCGAAGACCGTGACTCATGCATATGAGATTCGGGGTAAGGTTCCCCCGTTTCCAGTCACGGCTCATTCCACCAGGGCAGTTAGTACGTCCTGGGCGTTTAGACACCAAGCCTCGGTGTCTCAGGTGTGCAAGGCAGCTACTTGGGCCTCAGTGCACACGTTTACGAAGTTTTACAAAATTGATGTTTCAGCATCCTCGGATGCTGCTTTTGGCCGCAAGGTATTACAAGCGGCAGTATAGGCGCGGTTAACACCGCCTGAAAAGGGGGTTTTTCTGTTGGGTACAGTTGTTATGATTTTGCCCACCCCTCTTGATTGGCACAGCTTTGGGACGTCCCCATGTGTCATAAGAATGCTGTGTCTGTCAGTGAACGGAAGAGAAAAAGGGATTTTTTTGTATAACTTACCGTAAAATCCTTTTCTCTGAGTTCACTGACAGATGCAGCACCCACCCCTCTGCGTTGGTTTTGTACGGCTTGTTACGAACTGATGTGCTGTACAGAGCAGGGGGATTATATACTAAGGTGAGGATGGCCCCCTGGGAGGGGCCAACCTACACTTTTGTTTGTTTTGCCTAGGCTACTCCTAGTAGGATGAGCATAACCCCCATGTGTCATAAGAATGCTGCGTCTGTCAGTGAACTCAGAGAAAAGGATTTTACTGTAAGTTATACAAAAAATCCCTTTTTTCCACCATAATTTGCAAATAAATTCTTTGAAAATCAGATGTGATTTTCTGGATTTTTGTTTCTCATTCTGTCTCTCATAGTTGAAGTGTACCTATTAAAATTACAGGCCTCTCATCTTTTTAAGTGGGAGAACATGCACAATTGGTGGTTAACTAAATACTTTTTTGCCCCACTGTATCCCCTCTTATCTACACTACCAGACATAAGACCATTAACAAAAATAAAAACAGAACAAAAATAAAATGAATAATGATAATAAAGTCAGTAATAATGAAGGGAACAATACTAGTCTAGCAGTAGACACCAGGACTTTTACTTCCCTTGGTATTCCATCCCCAAGGGAAGTGGTCACTGCACCCTCTTTATTGCCACCATCCCTTCAGCCACCAGCCTCTGACAACACTGGGGATTTCATAACATGTTCCAATTCCATCCCCATTACCCCTACTTCAGTGGTCTTGCATCATCTGGAGGATATTTCTATTACCTCACAACAACATCATAATATTACCAACACAGACCAAGGACATAATAATGAGGGTTTTTTTTAGTGTTAACCCCACCTCTCTGCCCATCGTAAAGACCGGGAAAAAGACTGCAAAGAGGTAGACGAGGTGGGAAACAAACAAAAGATACTATGTGGAGGTAACGCTGACACCATAAAAATATTTAACCTCTCCTCACGTTCTCTCAGTGGAAGAGACGTCTATACTCAAGAAGGGTCTAAGCTTTCCCCCAGCAATCTGCCTAATCCCTTTGCCATATTTCAAGATTTTCAAAATTATATATGTAAATTAACTCTCAAACACTTCTACATTAAAGAACTTACATCTCCTGGGGCTCAGCCATCGGCTACCTCTGAGCCCATCCCGGACCTCGGTCAAGAGGATGAACACAGGGCCCTCACCATTTTACAGGAGCTTTATTCAGAACAATACCAAGAGGATTCTAGTCTCTATACTCCACTCCCATTGGCTCCCATCATGCATACTGATTTTAAACCTCCTTCTACCTTTTATCCCACCCAAGCCAAGGGCTCCTTTTTGTAAACCTTCTACCATGCAATATTTGCTGGTTTATGCGCTGTGTGTGAGTCAGCACACACCAATCATTTTAAACATCACAATTTGACTCTCCAGGAGAGAATAGCCCTCCAAGCCCTGGCAATACTATCAAAGAGGCAGATAAAGGAGGTGGTATTGTCATCCAAAACTGTTCCGACGATCTCAAAGAAGCCTCTGGACTTCTAGCTGACTCTGACACTTATGTTATACTTTCTCAAGACCCTCTCAAGTCTTATAAACATGAATTAATAGTATTAGTTGATCAAGCCCTACGAGATTAAGTTATCACCAAAAATGAATATTGTTTCCTGTATAGAGAGATGTATAGGCAATCCTATTTCCACCACCTACCTAAGGTGCATAAAGATCCTGTCTCCCCACCAGGTTGACCTATCATTGCAGCCATGGACAGTTTGACTATGGGGTTGTCCCAGTACGTGGATGCATTCCTGCAGCCCATCATGCAGAACTCCTCCCACCTCATGGAGATCTTATCCAATTATTCTTGGGAGGACACATACACCTGGTTGTCACTGGATGTGACTTCCTTATACACGTCCATCCCCCATGAGGGGTGGGTCCCACTGCTTTAGGTAACTTTCTGGCCAAAGAGTCTAATTTACATTACAAACAGGTTCAGTTCATTACAGATAGTACTAAGTTCAAACATCTTGAGGCTATCTTTCTCCAAGTGCATGGTACATCTTGAAGCTTTCTTTCTCCAAGTGCGTGGTACAGCCATGGGGGCCTCCTTCGCTGCATGTTATGCCAACCTTACCATGGGTTGGTGGGAAGAGACTTCCATCTGGAGAAACAATTCCTTTGCTGCTCGAATTGTTTATTTTGGCAGATATATTGACGACATAATTGTCATATGGGGTGGCCCACCTTCCTCCGTAGTCCCCTTCCTCGATTTTTGTCATAACTCCATAGGCATTTCATTCACACATGTGGTGGAACCCACCTCCCTGGTGTTTCTGGATCTGGTTCTCTCCCACTCTGAGGGAAAGATAGTCTCCAAGACCCATTTCAAACCCTATTTATTCCTATTTACACTCAGATAGTTGTCACCATCCAAAGTGGAAGCAAAATATTCCCAAGGGACAATTTGGCCGACTCAGGAGGAATTTTACCTAAGATTTACCTTAGATTTTTGGACAAGGGTTATGATCCTATATTTGTCAATAATGCATTCCTGGCAGGAGCTGCTCCTGCTAACAGTCTGTGTTGCGTTTGATATAAAATATATTTTATATGAACAAATGATTTATCTATCAGACTAATTTTAACAGATCAGGTTTGTTTGAGGATGCTTCTCAAACAAATGCCTTGCTAACCCAGGCTGTCCTGAAACAATGGGACAGTTGTCAGTTGATAAGGTAAATAAGTTTGTTACCATTGTTGTTTTACAGTTTGACAGTTGTCTCTATAGATACTGTAAACCATTGTATATTTGTTATGGCAGAGTGCCATCTTGAGGTAGAATTTGGGAATACACAGGCATTGGGCGGTTACGCCATCAAGGTACGCAAACCATTGTCAACAGAAGCCCATATAAATGTTTCCAGAGATGAGCAGAGCTGACTCTCACCATGGATTAACATCAAAGTACCCATCTGTAAAACTAAGGAAAGTGCCTGGTCTTTAGAAGAATTGTTGTCAACGGAGATCACGAACACAGTAACTGAAGCTAAGTAACATTTAAGTGTATTTCTACTGTTACAGACTACAGTTTGATTGTTTGCTAGGTTGTTAATTTGCTATAGAGATCTGTCAGTCTTGACTTGTATTCCTAATATTGTAATAGCTTTGTATGTATAGCATTTTTGTTCAGTAAAAGCTCATTAATACACTTAGCAGGTCTGACTTTCCTTGCTTACACCGCAAAGTAACCTTGCTATCTAGACGAAAGCGAAACACAGTCGTAAGCAGGGTTCCCAACCCTCCACCATGGGTTCAGAGGTTGTTTATTACCCAACATCATTTTGCTCATCGAGACATGGAGAAAATCATTAGACTCCATTGGCGCATTCTTAAACTTGACCCCAAGTTGGCGCCAGTCTTGCCTGATCAACCCCGCATAATTTATAGTAGGTCCAAGAATGTCAATCATTGCCCCCAATAGAATTCCTTCACTACGCATCGGTTCATCCTATCCCATGGCTACTTTCTGTAGCATGGTTGGTATGTACCAATGCAAAAAGTGAAGGTGCAAGATGTGTCCCTTTGTCCAACACCACCAAACGTCCTTCCTTGATGGTTCAGGTAAGACCACCTCTTTGAAGCAAAATACCTGCTCTACGGAGTTTGTGGTGTATTGTCTGACTTGTCCTGTGGCCTCCTTTACGTGGGCCACACCATACCTGCAGTGCGGGCATGTTCCGGTGACCACAGGAGGCACATTGAGAGAGGGTCGGTGGACCATAGTGTCCCCAGGCACTTTCTACTGCACCACAACCGGTCCACCAGGGGCCTGCGAGTGTGGGTGATAGAACCCATACCTTCCTGTGACTCTCTGGCGGAGCGGTTTCAGAGATTATCGCAGGGAGACCTTTTGGATATTAATCCTAAATTCCTTGTCACCTTGTTGGAGGGCTTGATGAGGAGATTGAAGTTAGTACCATCCTCAATATAAATTTGGCACCCTGGCTCCTCTTTCACTCTTTAGCCCATTATCACCACACCTGTACATTAGGCCAATTTTCATATTATTAATTTTCATTATCATTGTTATTACATGTATGTTATATTATGCGCATAATATCACTAATAATAATTTCTGATTTGGAATCAGACTGTTGGACACCCATTTGGTTCTCTTCTCCCTCCAAGTGTTCCTGTGTGTGCGCACATACCATCGGGCTTATAGCAATCCAATTGATTATATACATTTTTTATTTTAAAATCATTTTTGTCTCCATTTTTATTCAATTATTTTTAACTAATTTTTAATATCATTTTTCTTTCGTTTGTCGACAGGCACAGCGACTCTTAGGACTAAGTGGGTTATACTGCCCTCTTCAGGAGTTTACTAGGCAGAACAGGCAGTTCTAACAGCAAAAAGAACAGTAACAGACACAGCCCCTCCCAGGAGGCAGTCCCCACTGGCAGATAACCCCACACCCAGCTCTGCTAGCTCAGTTTTATTCTGCCTAGTGCAAGGAGTTAGACCTATGCTCCCTGTTGGTATCTGTGGTACCTCTCTGGGCCACTTCGCCTGTCAGGAGACAGCCTTAAAGATGAAGACTTCAAGCAGCCGCACTGGGCAACAGGCTGGGTCTCGGACCCAGGTAGTCTCACCAGCAGGCCATCACGCGCTAAACTGGATGCTTCACGCTGGGTTGAACGCACCAGACCCCCGAACGGGGTGGCCCCGCAGGTTAAATGCCCCGCCGCCGCACACAGTGCGCCATGGGCCGACAGCTCCCTCTGTCCTAGTTGGGAGCGTGAATGCTGTCCCGGGTGGGATCCCCGCACTGCCCGTCTAGATGGGGTAAGTACGCCCCCTCCCCCTCGGGGGTCCAGGGGGGCTGGTGGGTCCCCCCCTCTGGGGTGAGCGCAATGGATGGTTCCCCCCCTTCCTCGCCAGTTCCCTGTCCCCCCATCCCTCCGGGACCTTACGGTCGCACCCCCTCCCCCCTATGGGGGGCTTCCAGGGTGGTCTCTCTGGGGCAAGTCCCACCGCCTCTCCCTCCCCCACATGCCTTGTGCTGCAGCGGTCGGCGCGCTCGGCGGCCATTTTGCCGGCGTCCTGCCGCCATTTTCTTGTAGCCGGCCGCATTGTTTAGGCCTAGGGATCAGCCGGTGACCGTTTTTGTGTAGCCGTGGCCCTGTTATAGGGGTGTTTGTCCTCTAGTGTGCATGGTGGCCATTTTCCCTGTGTCTACACGTGGATGTGAGGCCTGGGGGTGGTCCTGGCCGGTGTTTGACACCGATTTACCCCCCCTGCACGACGCGGTTCTCCCTGGCAGCGGCAGTGGGCTGCAGGAGTGGGTGAAGGCAGCGACAGCGGTGGACAGCGGCAGCAGGCAGCTTCTCTCCGGGTCGGGTGGTGAGTACCTTCGGGGTGTCCCTTCTGCCCAGCCTTGCTCAGCTGTGGGGTGGGGGGTGCAGTGGTCTCCCAGCAATATGTCTTATTTAGTGGGCTTTGCCAGGGTGGGTGACAGTATGGCAGCCGATGCGGGTGCTCTAGTAGATGTGATGTTGACGGTCCTGGAGAGTTTGTCTCCCAAATAGAGTTGCTGTTGGACTGCAGGAACGCCAAAAAGCACCCCTTGCCCCCCCTTCTTCGGGGGAGGACTCGGACCGCGAGGGGGGGCTTCTCCGTTGCGGGCACCCCCCTCGAGCTGTCGGATGGCGAGGTTCCCGGCGCTCCCGATAGCGGGGATGAGTCTGAGCCATCCGCTTCTGCGCACGATAAGGCTTTTGTAGACGCTCTGATCACTTCAGTGCGTGAGACCCTGCGATTGGATGAAACGCCAGGACCCTCTCGGAGGGTGCCCGTTCCCTTCGGGTCACACAGACAGGGCCCTGCAGCTAAGGTCTTTCCGTATGTGGACTTTCTCGATAAGTTCGTTTATAAGGATTGGGCTCAGCCTCAGAGCTCCCTTCCTATCCCGAAGTGTTTCGCTGTGCATTATCCCTTTGAGGATAAATTATTGAAGAAGTGGGCATCGCCCCCCGTGGGTGACCCACCGGTGAAGGGCACGCCATACTTTAAGGACCCGGCTGACAGGAAGGCTGAGGCTTGTGTCAGGTCCCTATTTGTTCTGACGGGATCGGCCATGCAGCCCATGGTGGCTTCTGTGCTGGCGTCGCAAACGCTCACTGAGTGGGCAAAGTGGTTGCACAGCGATTTGAACAGGACTCAGGCTTCTCCTGAGTGTGTGGACCTCACTGACTGGATGGTTCGGGTGGCTCAGTATCTGTGCGATGCTGCCCTGGAGGCAAAGCCTCTGTGCTGGCC
The DNA here is from genome assembly GCA_018402905.1 of Glandirana rugosa. Classification (NCBI taxonomy): domain Eukaryota; kingdom Metazoa; phylum Chordata; class Amphibia; order Anura; family Ranidae; genus Glandirana; species Glandirana rugosa. Next base: position 381,608 of record BLSH010228231.1, on the reverse strand, counting down.
AGGCGGTGGCTTTGGCTGAAGTGCTGGTCTGCAGACATGCCTTCTAAGAGGACCCTGGCGGATTTACCTTTTCCAGGGGGGGGGCTCTTCGGTGACTCCTTGGACGAGGTGATCAAATATCTCACCGGAGGCAAGAGCTCCTTCCTCCCGGAGCCCAGGAGGAGTGCGGACTCCCGTCACCATCAGGGGCCTTCCTTTCCGGCCTATAGGCGGCCTTTTCGTCCCTCACACGCCTCGGGCAAGGCCGCCAAGGCCCCCGCGGGTGGACAGAAGCGTCCCTGGCTGCGTAAATGCACCAAGCCAGAGGACAAGGTCATGAAGGGTTGCCCCGGTGTTCAGGTGGGGCGACGTCTCCTGGGGTTCGCGGACAGGTGGTCTTCCCGCATCTCAGACCGCTGGGTGCTCGAGGGGGTCTCCTCGGTGTACAGCATAGAATTCCGTTCCCACCCCCCAGACAGGTTCTTCACCACCAACATGAAGCTGCCTGCCGGCAGGCTGCGCGCCCTGTTCGGGGCGGTGCAGGACCTGCTGGGTCATGGGGGGATTGTCCCCATTCCTCGAGCGGAACGTTCCCAAGGGTTTTATTCCAACCTTTTCGTGGTTCCAAAGAAGGATGGGGTTCATCCCATTCTGGATCTGAAGGACCTCAACAGGTTTGTGCGGGTTCGCAGGTTTTGCATGGAGTCGGTCCGCTCAGTGGTAGCGGCCCTGCACCAGGCCAACTTCCTGGCCTCCCTCGACATCAAAGATGCGTACCTGCATGTTCCCATCTGCGCCCAGCACCAGCGTTTCCTGCGCTTTGCGGTTGGAGAGGATCGCTACCAGTTTGTAGCTCTTCTGTTTGGCCTGGCCTCGGGTTCTGGCACTGCTGAGACAGAGGGGTATCGCGATGGTGGCGTATCTGGATGACCACCTTCTGCGAGCGGAGTTGGATCCAGCGCTCAGGGACAATGTGACGATTACCCTGCACACTATGCAGGAATTCGGATGGGTGATCAACCTCCCGAAGTCGGTCTTGAGTCCTTCCGTCTGGAGTATCTGGGGCTGATCCTGGATGTGGCCCAGGCGAAGGTTTTCCTTCCGCCAACCAAGCGGCAGACGCTTCAGTCGGTGGTTCGGTCCCTGCTGTCCCAGAAATGGGCCTCACTTCGGCTTTGCATGCGGGTCCTGGGCCTAATGGTGGCCTCCTTCGAGGCGGTCCCCTATGCTCAGTACCACACCCGGGTTCTGCAACGGGAGATTCTAATGAGATGGGACAGGTCCCCATCTTCCCTGGATCAGGTGGTCAGAATGGATCACCTAGTGAGGGCCTCACTGCTCTGGTGGTTGCGGTCCCCGACTCTTCGGTCGGGGAAGTCCTTCCTCCCCCTTCACTGGACAGTGATCACGACAGACGCCAGCCTGACAGGCTGGGGTTGCTTTCAGCCCAGGGACGGTGGTCTCCGGAGGAGTCTCGTCTCCCGATCAATGTCCTGGAATTGCAGGCGATTTTTGTGCTGCCTCTCCCTTTGGACGTCAAGGCTACACGGGTGCCCAGTTCGGATTCAGTCGGACAATGCCATGGCCGTTGCATACGTGAACCACAAGGGCGGGACGAGAAAGCTTGGCTGCGGCCTCGGAGGTAGCCCCCATCCTGCGGTTGGCAGAAAGTCACGTTCCGGCAATCTCTGCCGTCCACATACCGGGCGTGGAAAATTGGCAGGCGGACTATCTCAGTCGTCAGCGCCTGGACCAGGAAGAGTGGTCCCTGCACCCGGAAGTGTTTCAGCAGATTTGCTTGAGTTGGGGTGTGCCGGACGTGGACCTGCTCACATCCCGTCTCAATCGGAAGGTGCAGACCTTCGTGGGCAGGACAAGGGATCCCTTGGCGGACACGGTGGATGCTCTTGTGGCTCCGTGGGCTCGGTATCGCCTCATCTATGCCTTTCCTCCTCTCAAGCTGCTTCCGCGCCTTCTGCGCAGAATAGAGGCTGAGGGCATTCTGGTAGCTCCCGATTGGCCAAGGCGTCCTTGGTACGCCAATGTAGTACGGATGGTGGTGGATGTCCCCTGGTGACTCCCACTTTGCGAGGATCTTCTGTCCCAGGGGCCCATCTTGCACCCTGCTTTACCCTCTCTGGCTTTAACGGCCTGGTTGTTGAATCCCAGGTGTTGAGAGATCGGGGGTTTCGGACTCGGTGATTCCTACCATGTTGAAGGCACGAAAGGCTACTCGCGTAAGATTTGTCACCGCACCTGGAAGGCTTACATCGCCTAGTGCGAGGCCGGGGGGTGGAACCCTCGTTCCTTCTCGGTGTCTCGGGTTCTGGCCTTCCTGCAGAAGGGCCTCGACCAAAAACTGGCGTGGAGCACTATCAAGGGTCAGGTTTCTGCTCTGTCGATCTTTTTTCAGCATCCTTTGGCGACGCATTCGTTGATCCGTACCTTCATGTAGGGGGTTCGGCATGTTGCCCCCCAGGTACGGTCGCCTTTTGCGCCATGGGACCTCAATTTGGTCCTCTCGGTACTTCAGAAGCCGCCTTTTGAGAATATCAGGGAAATATCTCTGCAGTTGCTTTCGCAGAAAGTGGCTTTCCTGGTGGCTATCACATCCACCCGGCGGGTGACAGAGTTGGCGGCCCTGTCTTGTAGGTCCCCGTATCTGGTCCTACACAAGGATAAGGCGGTCCTGCGCCCGTCACCTTCTTTTTTGCCGAAGGTGGTGTCCTCTTTCCACATCAATGAGGACATTGTCCTCCTTTCGCTTTGCCCGCGCCCGTCTCACCCTAAGGAGATCGATTTGCACTCCCTGGACGGTGTTCAGGCCCTGCGGGTGTATCTGGCATTCACGGCCTCCTTTCAGAGGTCAGACGCTCTTTTTGTCGTGGTGGATGGCCCATGCAAAGGTTTGGCGGCCTCATCGGCCACTATCTCACGTTGGATTAGACAGACGGTGACCCGGGCCTATGCGTTTTGGGGTCTGGAGCCTCCCTTCCCGGTCATGTCTCACTCTACCAGGGTGATTAGCACTTCCTAGACTTTTCGACATCAGGCGTCTGTGTCTCAGGTGTGCAAGGCAGCTACTTGGACCTCTGTGCACACCTTCTCAAAGTTTTACAAAGTTGATCTTCTAGCATCCTTGGATGCTGCGTTTGGCCGCAAGGTTTTGCAGGCGGCCGCGTGAGACACGTGTGGTTCCTCACCGAGGGTTCAGTTTGGGTGTAGTTCTGTTGTTGTTCTGTTACCCACCCCTCATTTTTTGCACTGCTTTTGGACGTCCCACTTAGTCCTAAGAGTCGCTGTGCCTGTCGAAAGAGAAAACGGGATTTTTTTGACTTACCGTCAAATCCCTTTCTCTGAGTTTGTCGACAGGCACAGCACCCACCCCTCTGTGGCGCTGGTTGTCTGCCAGTGGAGACTGCCCCCTGGGAGGAGCTGTGTCACGGTTCTTTTTGCTGTTAGAACTGCATGTTCTGCCTAGTAAACTCCTGAAGAGGGCAGTATAACCCACTTGGTCCTAAGAGTCACTGTGCCTGTCGACGAACTCAGAGAAAGGGATTTTACGGTAAGTCAAAAAAATCCCGTTATTTCACTATTTTCACTTTTTTCTATTAACCAGTTAACAACTGCCCTATAGTCAAATCAAAGCTACAGGGCTGTTGCTTAACGATGGGAGGGCGTACTATGGGGCCCTCCCATGAACGCGTGGGGGAGCGCACCTGGGAACATCCGTAACCGCTGGGTACAGGGGACCCGGCACTTCACGGATCGCAGTGAATGGCCACTCGCAGCGGCCTTTTACCATGTGATTGCTCTGTCCATCCCCATCCGTGCTCATCCATCCCCATTCATGCTCAGTCATCCCCATACATGCGCAGTCATCCCCATCCGTGCTCATCCATCCATGGCTCATTTGTGCCTCATTTATGCTCATCCATACCACATCAGTAATCATCCGTGCCATTATAGTGCCCATCTGTGCCACTACAGTGCCCATCCGTGCCACTACAGCAGTGCCTATCCATGCCACTACACTGCCCATCCGTGCCTATCCATGCCACCACAGTGCCTCACAATAGTGTAAAAGGTAGTCAAATTAGATTTGAAATGTATGCCCCTAGAACACCTGATGGTGCTCCCTGCATTTTGGACCTCTGTATGTGGCCAGGCTGTGTAAAAGTGTCTCACGTAGTATCGCCATACTCAGGAGCAGTAGCAGAATATTTTTTGGGGTGAAATTTTTGCTAGTTACATGCTGTGTGTTAGAAATATTGTATAAATGGACAACTTTGTGTAAAAAAAAATAATAAATAAATGTGTTTTTCATTTTCTTTCCACATTTTCCAAAAACTTGTGAAAAAAATGTTCAAAAGACTCATGCCTCCTAGAATATATACGTTGGGGTTTTTGCTTTCCAAAATTGGGTCATTTTTTGGGCGTTTCAATTGTCCTGGTGCTCCAGGACCTTCAAAAGTGCAAGATGTAGTCAAGAAATTATATGTGTAATTTATGCTCCTAGAGCGCCTGCTGGTTCTCCCTGCATGTTGGGCTTCTGTATGTGGCCAAGCTGTGTAAAAGTCTCACATGTGGTATCGCCATACTCGGGAAGTAGAATGCGTTTTGGGGTGTAATTTGTTATATGCGTATGCTGGGTGTGAGAAATAACCTGTTAATATATGACAATTTTGTGAAAAAAAATAATTTTGCAAAATATTGTGGGACAAAATTACAAAAATTCACCATGTCTCTTACTAAATACCTTGGAATGTCTACTTTGGGGGGTATTTGTACTTTCCTGGCTTGTTAGTGTGTCAAGAATTGAGAGAGGCCGTCAGAACATCAGGTGTGATCAATATTCAGTGATTGGCACCATAGCTTGTAGACTCTATAACCTTCACAAAGACCAAATAATATACACTAATTTGGTTGTTTTTTTACCAAAGCTATGTAGCAGTATACATTTTGGCCAAAATTTATCAAGAAAAAATAATAATTTGCACACTTTTATAACAGAAATTAAGAAAAATGCCTTTTTTTTACAAAATTTTCGGTCTTTAGTTATAGCGTAAAAAATAAAAAACCCAGCGGTGATTAAATACCACCAAAAGAAAGCTCTGGGGGGCATGGCTGAGCAGCGGATGTAGATGGCCGCATCTGAAGTGAGCTCCGCTAAATATCCTGCACACTAGCCTGGGGGTTATCTCCCAAGCACTCCGATCGCCCTACAAATAGCTTGGATTGCTCCCTGAGCTCCCCAGCTACATTTTAAGGGGAATACTGGTAAAACATGACAAAACATGACAAAACATGACAAAATTGCTGAAGGCGCTCCGGTCGTCAGACCTCATGGATCAAGAGGGTGCCGACGGCCATAAGTCTGCTAAGGAGAAATACAAGGAGGCAGCACACAAGCTCCTCTCCAAGCATCTGCCCATGGAGGATTAGCTCTTCCCCCTGGATACTGACAATACTAATGAGGAAGATGACACAGCTCCCCTGGAGAACAGAGAGGGATCGGGGTTCGACTGGAGCACAGTGAGTAACATGGAGTCCCCCCATGCTTCCTCCTCTCAACCCCCACCATCAGCTAGTCTCACCCTACTGCTTGTTATACTTTGAAACTGAGTCGCATTACTCTGTCTACCTTTTTTGTGAACTATGTGCTGACACAATATAACACACACAGAGTGGATACAAGAGTGAAGATTCTGCTGGGAATGGTTGCTATGCTATCATCTGTCGGCCTGGCATATCCATAATTTAATTTAAAGTGGTTATCAACCTGTGACGACCACTTTAACCTACAGGTAAGCCTAGAATAAGGCTTGCCTGTAGGTGCACTGCATATCTCCCAAACCTGTACAGTTCAGGAGATAAGCAATGCTTTGCATGTGCCAATGTCATTTGCCGTTTCTACACTGACCCTGTGCCGTGACTGGTGGCTCCCACGCACATGCGTGGGAGTGACGTCACGCGACTCTGGCCAGTCACAGAGCCGGAGTTGCGGCCCCGGAAGGAAGAGGGGCAGAAGATGGATGTGGCCTGGAGCGGGGACATCGCTGGACGCCGCAGGCTTAGTTTCCAGGTAAGTGGCACATAATGGGCTACTATGCGATGCATAGTTAGCCCATTATGCTTCTACTTTACAGGGTTATATTGAGGAAGTAAACCCAATCTGGGTTTACTTCCTCTTTAACCCCTATGTCTATAATGCATGGAACACTGAAGCTACTCTCTTGGAACGTTAGAGGCCTGAATAAACCTGTGAAATGACTGGCGGTTCTTAGAACAATTAAAAGAATGGGAGGCCTCTATTATCTGTCTCCAGGAGACATGGTTCACCTGGTCAAGCCCCACAGTTCCCCCTGAGACAATTCAGTACCATGCTGTCCATACGTCTTACTCCAGAGGTGTGAGTATCTTGGTCCGCCAGGGTACTCCATTCTCTCTCATTGATGTATTTGTAGATAAGGAGGGCAGATTTGTGTTTTCTCCTACGTTCACTGACGCAGCTCTTCATGACTTTGTGGGGTTTTATGTTCGTCCTACCAGGAGTTAACTAGGCAGGGAAAAGAAATCAGCTGGCCCCTCCCATGGGGGTCGTCCTCTTTTCCTACATTAAAACCCCCCCTCACAGAGGAGCTCTCCAGTTTCAATGCCTAGTTCGCAAGGAGTTGACCTGGCTTCCCCATGGGAACTGCGGTCCTATTGTGACCATTTTTCTTTTTTATTTTCTTTTTTCTGCAATCAAGATGATCTGCTATCAAGTAGCCGGTCGGGGCATCGAGAGTCTTCGTGCTCTGTACTTTCCCCGACCTGGCCACCATGATGCGAAGCCGGCCCCAACACAGGGACCCGCCGCATCTTACCCGTTCCGTGCTGGTGGCCCGGGGCGAGATTCCTCATATTGGTCCCCTTCCCAATTCGTTCGGCAGGGTGACCCTGGACCTGCAGCGACCCCCCGCCAAGGGTGGAAAGTCTGCATCCGGGTGGCTACCGTGGCGTCGGACTGGTAAGTGAGCGCCCTGCCTCCCTCCCCACATGGGGAGTGAGAGGGCTACCGGCGAGGCTCGCGATCTCCCTTTCGGGGTATCTGACTTTTACAGGCGCCGATGCCGTTTTACCGCCACCAGGCGGCGTTTTACCGCCGGCTTCTGGCGTACCGCTACGACCTGCTCTTCCGACTTGCTTCCATGTAGCGACCCGTCCCCCCACCCCCGCCCCCCACCGTCCCCCGTTCTACTCTCCGACTAAGGGTGGGCCACCGATGGGACCTGTCGATGTCCTCGTCTCTTTTTTTTAACGTAAACGCCTGCAGCCCGGGAGAGTGAGGGGTACACCCCTCCCTCCGTCCCGCGAGTGAATGGTCAGGCTGCGGTGCCATCGGTGGGCCTACGTCTGAAAGGTGGGAACCGCCCCCCAGCGACGTCCAGGTCCCAGTGGGACGGCTTGCTT
>BLSH010228231.1:348342-361399 GCA_018402905.1 Glandirana rugosa | reverse complement strand
ATGCCCATAAAATGGCATGAAGACTTTTGATTAAAGATGTATTTTATTACAGTTTTACAAAAGTGCTGATCAATACTTGCCTATGCACTCCTAATCTACTGCAGGTGGAGCTGTATATCTGTATTAGCCTAGGTGCACACTGAATGTGGATTTGAAATCGTGACTGTTCAGCTGAACGTGCAGGATTTCAAACAGGCATTTTAGTCCGACTTCGGAGGGCGATTCGAGACATCTGTGCAGGTTCATGCATGTCTAAATCGACCCGAAGTTGCCAAAAGTAGAGCAAAACAAAAACAGATGTGTGTTATCTTTAGTGTATGGCCTTTAAGGTTTGCTTCTGCTGGCCTTTTTTAGGCTCCATTCACACCAATGTTTTTTTTCATGCTTTTTGCAGAAATGCAGGACATTTGTTTAACATGGGTTCCTATGGAACATGTTCACATAAATGCACTTTTGTGCCTCTGCATTTTTGGAAAGGGTCAGGGACTTTTTTAACCAGTTGCCGACCGCCTGCTGTGGCATTACGGCAGCAACTTGGCTCGATATTGCTAACCGTCGCACACTCACTATGTTACAGGGGAGCCAGGGAGTGGATAGGGTGGACTCTGTCCGCCGGCTCTCCGTGATCGCGCCTCCGCATTGACCAAATGGAGGTCCGTGTATTTAAACAACGCATCTCCATTCTGGCAGGGGGGGAAGGAATGTGATCGTAGGCTCCCTGTATATGGGGTCACTCTCCTCCCCCACTCAGCCCAGCCCCCACACAGTAACACATACCAGGGAACACAGTTAACCCCTAGAGTGCCCCCTAGAGTTAACCCCTTCCCTGCCAGTGACATTTACACAGTAATCGGTTCATTTTTATAGCACTGATCATTGTATAAATGCCATTGGTCCCAAAAAAGTGTCAAAATTGTCCAACATGTCCGCCGCAATGTTGCAGCCCCACTAAAAATTGCAGATCGCCGCCATTACTAGTAAAAATAAATAAAAACCCCATAAATTCTCATTGTTAATAAACGCAGCAACTTTTGTGCAAACCAATCAATATACGCCGATTGCAATTTTTTTTTTTTACCAAAAAGAAGAAGAATATATATCGGCCAAAACTGATGAATACATTTTTTTTATTATTATTTTTTTTTTTTTGGATGTGTTTTAGCAAAAAGTAAGAAATATATATATATATATTTTTTTTTGCGAAATTGTCGCTCTTTGTTTATAGCGGTGATCAGGAATGACGCAGAGGTGATCAAATACCACCAAAAGAAAGCTCTGTGGGGAAAAAAGGACGTCAATTTAATTTGGGTACAGCGTCGCACCACCGAGCAATTGTCAGTTAAAGTGACGCAGTGCCGAATCACAAAAAGTGCTCTGGTCCTAAAGGGGGAAATCCTTCCGGGGCTGAAGTGGTTAAATGCAAAATGGTGCTTTTTTTGGATCAATCGTTTAAAATGGAGAAGCTGCAGAAAAGCATGTAGTATGCTTTTGCCACAATTTGCGTTTTTCCGTTTTTAAATCTGCCCAACAACAAATTTTCTGGGGAAAAAAAGCATAAAAACACAAATCGCTGTAAAAACAGAACATGCATAGATGTGAATAGAGCCTTACTGACAGTTTTTATTGGGAATGCAGTGCTCATCATAAATGAGTACACCCCAACAGATTTGTCAAAAAATCTTTACTTTTCTTTCCAGGGCAGCCATCAGAAATTTTGGGGCCCCTTACACAGCTTTAGACCTGCCCCCCCTTGTGACCACCAACCTTCCCCAGGCCTTCCCACTGGGCCATTCCACCACATCTGCCCACTGGCCAGGGGTGTACACATGTTGCAGCCCCAGTAGGAATTATACACCCTGTCACACTTACCAGATGTAGCCTGCCAACCATGACCCAGTGAAGTGTGCGACACATGCTAGTGTGAAATCCATGGGGTTAAAAAAAACAGTGCACAGGTAGCACAGCCTCACTCAATGCTTGCAATAAGACCTTGTGCCGAACCATAGGTGCTGGAGGTCCCAAACTTGAACCAGTTGTGGTCCAGGGGGGCCTCTCCATGTGACCCAAGTTTGGTATTTTTATTGCCTATCGTTCAGAACGGTGCCCCCAAACTGGGGGCCCCCTCCCATAAACTCCAATGTTAAATGCGAAATTCACCTGACAATTGCTGGTCAATGACTAGTCCCAAACCTGGCCCAGTTGTTGCCCAGGGGGTGCTCTCTATGTGACAAAAGTTTGGTATTTTTATTGGCTATGATTTGGGAGAATGGTGTCCCCCTCCCATAGACTCCAATGTTAAAGACTGCTAAAGTTTTTGTTGTAAGGGCCCCTTGAGACACTGGGGCCCTTTACAACAGTACTGTCTACCCCCCTGATGGCGGCCCTGTTCCTTTCAGAATCAACATTTCTATGGGACACAGTGGCTCAAAATAAAATGAAAAATTAAACTGTTAGTAATGCAGGGCTGTAATTTGCCATTTATCAGGTGATTATCATTACTGCTAGATAAAATATTGAAAATGCCTCGCTGTGCCTGTCAATAAATGCAGCCTCACTGTGCCTGTCAAATGCAGCCTCACTGTGCCTATCAATTGCAGCCTCACTGTGTGTGTTGGGTTTGATATAAAATAACAAATGATTTATCTATCAGACTAATTTTAACAGATCAGGTTTGTTTGAAGATGCTTCTCAAACAAATGCCTTGGTAACAGGCTGTCCTGAAACAATGGGTCAGTTGGCAGTTAAGGTAAACAAGTTTGTAACCATTGTAAACAAACTGAGCTATATATTGCCAGGGATAAGCTCAGGTAGAAGCTAGCTCACTCATGATGCATTAACATCGAAGGACTCATCTGTAAAACCAAGAAAAGTGCTTGGTCTCCAGAAGAATCGTTGTCAACGGAGATCACAAACACAGTAACTGAAGCTAAGTAACATTTAAGTGTATTTCTACTGTTACATACTATAGTTTGATTGTTTGCTAGGTTGTTAATTTGCTATAGAGATCTGTCAGTCTTGATTTGTATTGCTAATATTGTAATAGTTTTGTATGTACAGCACTTTATTCAGTAAAAGCTCATTAATACACTGCCAGGTCTGACCTTCCTTGCTTATACCGCAAAGTAACCTTGCTATCTAGACGCAAGAAAAACAATTGGGGGCTCGTCCGGGATGTATTTCCAAACAATTGGGGGCTCGTGCCATGATCTGTGCTAGAAGTTCAACTGAAGTAGATCTGTGTTTTCTGTGGTGTGTTGTGTAGCTTGTGCTGGGTAAAAATGCTTCATAAAATGTTTAGGAAAAGCAAGGCTGCAGAGGTTTCTGGTGACCAAAAGGAACTGTGCAGCTTACCTATCTGGGCCAGAGACAATGAGTGGACGCCTCTTGCTAAAGAATTTGTAAAGTATGCTTCTCCCTTGAATAAAACTAGGGGTGTTAAAGTCTCAGATCATTTTGTAGATTTTAGCCTTCAGGGGTTGGATTTAAGTAAAAAAGAGAAGAGAACAGTGTCCACAGTGGGTTGGCACTTCCTTCATGCTCTCTATACTGAATCACAAAGAAGGGAGAAGGCAGAGACAGAAATTAAGGTATTAAAAGACCAGCTAGTAGTTGTTTCAGAGTGTGTTCGCACAACTGCTAGTCGGGCTGATGATTTGCAAGAAAGGTGTGCAGCCCTCGTGACCAAATCAATGAATGCCTTAAGGAAAAGAAAAGGCCGTAAACCTGTTAGTAAAGCAAGGGTAAGTGCCATTGTCACATCCCAAAACTGGGATTGTGGGGATGTACTCTCCTCAAATGATAGTGAGGATGAGGAGATGGAGTTTGATCTGTCAAATGATGATATGCTAGTGGGAAAGAAAAGGTGTGCCAGACCTCTCATTACTAAGCATAGGAAAAGGCAACATGATAGGATATGGCAGATGGGGAGGTGCATTATTGCAACCCCGGGGATGTTGAATTTGAAGAAGTTCGGGAGTTTACACAAACTGAACTCCATGAACTGGCTAAACAATACAAGCAAAGGTCTGGAGAACCCCTATTGAGTTGGCTCCTGCGTTTGTGGGATGAAGGGGCGGACAGTGTTGTTTTGTCAGGTAAGGAAGCAGTGGCTATGGGAGTGTTAACCTTTGATCCACAATTGCATCAGGCAATGCGAAAAGCTCGAGAGTTTAGTGTGAATTTTTCACTGCTAGACCTTGTGAGAGATGGAATAGTCCAAGTATATGCTAGTCCTACTGACTTGGAAAATATCTACTCCTGGAGATCAATAGGAGAAGGTATTTCCAGGTTACGTGAGGTGGCTTGTATAACCGGATTAAATAGGTTTCCAGAATGGATGGGTCCAGATATGGAACCCTTTATGTCTGCTCTGCGCTCTAAGCTGATGAAGTCTGCTCTATTTAATCTCAGGGCTCCTTTGCTGGGAGGCCTGGGTTTAAACAGCAAGATTCATGAAGCCACCACCCTCTGAACCGCTTCCCCACCGCGCGCCGTCTTTTCACGGCGGCAGTGGGGGAGCGCTGCGCGAATCGCCGTAAATAAGCGGCGATTCGCAATTGGCCACCAGGGGGCGGCGCGCGCGCGCACCCGCCGCACTCCTGGGGAGTGTGCCCGCGGCTCGGGCGGACCCGATGTCCGCCGGCGAGCCGCGATGAGCGGCAAAAGAGAACGGTTCCCCGCCCTGTCAGTGGGGCATGAGAGATCTACTGATCCCTGTCACTGGGATCAGTTAGATCTCTCATGCCCATGTTAGCCCAACCCCCCCACAGTAAGAACACACCCAGGGAACACTATTAACCCCTAGATCTCCCCCTGCAGGTTAACCCCTTCACTGCCAATGACATTTATACAGTAATCAGTGGACATTAAAATTTCTGATCGCTGAATAAATGTCATTGGTCCCAAAAAAGTGTCAAAATGTTCCGACATGTCCGCCCCGATATCGCAGTACCGCTAAAAATCGCAGATCGCTGCCATTACTAGTTAAAAAAAAAAAAAAAAAAAAACCCCAGAAATTAATTCTCACCATCCGTAAACGCGGCCACTTTTGCGCAAACCAATCAATTGCAATTTTTTTTATCGCAAATATGAGGAATTATATAAATCGGCCAAAAACGGTGAAAAAAATGTTTTTTTATATTTTTTTTTTGGATTTGAATTTTATCAAAAAGTAAGAAATTTGGGTTTTTTTGAAAAATGGTCGCTCTTCTTTTGTTTATAGCGGCGATCAGAAATGACGCAGAGGCGATCAAATACCACCAAAAGAAAGCTCTATTTGTGGGGAAAAAAGGACGCAAATTTTGTTTGGGTACAACGTCGCACGACCGCGCAATTGTCAGTTAAAGCGACGCAGTGCCGAATCGCAAAAAGTGCTCTGGTCCTAAAGCTGCAAAACCTTCCGGGGCTGAAGTGGTTAAGCCAGTTGGGGGAGCTAGAGGAGACTAAAACAAAACCTGTCAGGGCAGTAGATAAGGTCACGGATAGACAGGAAGAATACAAGCCGAGAAGAACTGGAATGGGGTAGAGAAGACAGAAGGTGAAGAGAAAACCAGGCTAGTTATCTCTAGGAAACAAATGTGGGTGGACCTACTAAAGGCAGGAGCACCTAAAGCTGAGATGGGATTCCTACTGCAGAAATGCTGAAGAGGTGGAAACATTTAGTGGGGAAAACTGTCAGGGTTAGAAACACTACTCCTAGTGAGGGTCACATCAGCCTAGATTTGGAGAAAACAGAACAGACCCCTCCTGTTAGCCCCAAACCAATTTCCAAAACTTCGTATGAACCCAAACCCTTTATCCTGGGGAGGAGTTAGAGAGACTCAGAAAAAGGGATTGTGAGGTTTCTTATCCTTTATGAAGGGAAGGTGGGTCTCCTGTAATAGCAGTGAGGGTAGTGACAGCAGGAGACCGACGCCCATATGCACCTGTCACTGTATGGTGGGGAAGTCCTCTTCGCCTACACATGTGATGACTTTAGTTGATACTGCAGCTGAAGTTAAACTTTTGCAAGGAAATCCTTCCCATCGCAAAGGAGAATTGTTTTATGTAGAAGGGTTGGGAGGGCAAACCACACCAGCAGTTAGGACACGGGTGAAATTGGCTATTGGCAAGGGACTAGGATTTTGGACAAATGTTTTGGTATCAGAGTTACCCGAAAATATTCTTGGTATGGATGTACTTTAAGGTCAGTCTATTCAGTCTGAACGGGATACATTCACATTCGGTTATCCTGATAAAGCATATCTGGTTAGAGCGGTGAAGGCTGTGGTCAGAGGTCATGCGAAATGGACCCCTGTCTACATTCCTCCACCAGAGAAGCCGGTCTGTCTCAAGCAGTACAGACTTCCTGGAGGCCACAAAGAAATTGGGGATACTATTCAAGAGCTGTTAAGAATAGGGATCCTTAGACCTGCTGTAAGTCCTTTCTCGTCTCCCGTGTTCCCAGTAAAGAAACCTGATGGGACATATAGAATGACTGTGGATTAGAGGTCTAAACAACGTGGCACCTACATTGATGTCAGCTGTACTGGATATGATCTGAATTGTTGAAAAAATTGCTAAAGAGGCAGGAGAATATCACGCTGTGATAGACTTGGCTAATGCTTTCTTTTCGATTTTGATAGACCGAGTGTCAGGACCAGTTTCCCTTTGTGTGGGACGGCCGCCAGTACACTTGCACTGTCCTTCCGCAAGGCTATCTTCATTCTCCAACGATTTGTCATCGACTGCCTGAGATGAACGCTGAATTTGATTTCATTACATTGATGACATCATGATCTCTGGAACAAAAGAAGATGTAACTGAAGCACTGCACCTGCTCATACAACACATGGAGAACAGAGGGTGGGCTATCAACAGAGACAAAGTCCAAGGACCTGCTACAGAGGTGAAGTTCCTAGAAATTATGTGGACTGGGCCGCAGAGGAAAATTCCAGAGACAGTTGTGCAAACTATTCAGGCGCTGTTGCCTCCTACTACCCAAAAGGAGGCACAGAAGTTCATTGGAGTTGTGGTATTCTGGAGATCGTTCATCCCACATCTTGGACTTATTCTGAGGCCTATATACAATGTCACAAGGAAAAAGTGTTCTCATGGGGTTCAGAGCAGCGGACTGCATTCCTTGCTGCTAAAGAAGCCATTTTTCAGCCTCAGGGATTAGGACCCGTGAGACGAGGAGTACCATTTCAGCTGGATGTCGTGGAGCAGGATGGTACCATATCTTGGAGTCTGTGGCAGCCAAATGAAAATAAAGGACTGAGAGCAATACCCATTGGATTTTGGTCCAAACAACTGACAGGGGCAAAGACGAGATACACGCCCCGAGAGAAGTACCTGTTTGGGGCCTACACCGCACTTCAACATGTAGAGACCATTACAGGAAAGGACAGAGAGAGTCACCATCCATACTGCATTGCCAATAGCAGGATGGGTGAGAGATAATGGACTGAGCACTAGGGCAGCTGTAGCCCAGAGCCAGACACTGATGAAATGGAAGTGGTACCTTCAAGAAAGAGGGGGCATTGCAGCTGGGGATGTCAGAGACATTTCAAAACAGTTGGCAGGGCTTGTTACTTATACCAGCACCCAGCCAGAATAATTAATTCTTGTGCTGCAGTCATCCCCCATTCAAGAGGCTCCACCCTTTGAGTCTTTGTCAGAAGACATGAAGGAGCCAGCATGATTCACTGATGGTTCAGCCATAGTCGCCTTGTCTGGGCGTAAATGGACAGCAGCAGCCTACAACCCAAGTACAGACACAGTCCTGCAGGAGACTGGGATTGGAGGGTCCAGTCAGTATGCAGAGTTGAAAGCTGTAGTGATGACTCTTCAGGAGGATCTTTCTTCCCATGTCCCTATCTACACTGACAGCTGGGCGGTCTTTAAAGGACTGACAACGTGGATGCCCATGTGGAAGTCGAATGATTGAAGGATTCATGGAAAGGTGCCGTGGGGAGGCAAGGAAGTCTGGGACTACATCTGGAAGGAAGCTTACTCCCGCACCATAAAAGTGGGGCATGTAGACGCACATGTGCCCTTGGCCCCAGACTTTGAGAACTATAACAGAGTGGTAGATAAAATTGCCAAAGTGAAAGAAGTTGTGCCAATTGATCCTGTTTTGATGAACTTGGCCAACCGGGCCCACAAGCAATCTGGACATTTGGGGCAGAAAGCAACATATGAATGGGCACAGCAGAGAGGATTGCCTATATCCATGGGCATTATAAAGACTGTAATAGGTAACTGTACAGTGTGTGTAGAAGTGCGACAATGGCCATTGCAAAAGTACTCCACTGGGTCAATTAAGAGGGGAGAGAGGCCTACAGAGATCTGGCAGATTGACTTCATCAGTCCCCTGCCCCGGGGAAACAGTGGACTGAGATATTGTTGCACTGCAGTGGACACCTATTCAGGACTTTTGCTTGTTCATCCTTGCAAACGTGCAGATCAAGCCGCAACACTTCAACTGCTCCAGAAACGTGTTGCTTATGGTTGTCCCAAACAAGTCCAAAGTGATAACAGCTCACACTTCACCGGATCAACAGTACAGCAATGGGCAAAAGACTCTGGAGTGTACTGGTTGTGCCACATCCCATACCATCCACAGGCAGCTGGTTTGATTGAAAGATACAATGGGCTATTGAAGGACCAGATATGCAAGCTTACACCCACACATACGCTAAGGGGGTGTGATCAGGTCCTCACATAGGCAGTCATGTTGTTAAATTCTAGGCCAATAGCCAAAAGCACACTATATGAGAGGATGGTAGGGTCTGAGGTGCAGATTCCACAGCTGGAGTGCAGAGTTCCGTATTTACATAAGGTTCCTGAAAGAACAGGGCTTAACAGGTACCATGTTACTGCTTCCCATGACATAGAACCCAAAAGTGATGTAGAGAAAAAGGAAGCTTTTCTGAGTGTTCCACCGTCCTGAAAATGCCAAAAACAGAATATGGGGTTACCCCCATAGAAATGGACTTTGAGGGCACGTCACGAGATAACACAACGCAAATATAGTAAAATCACATATATTTATTGGAACATATATAAAAAGACATAGATTTTAAACAATATATCTAAAATAATGGACACAATAGCGTCCAAAACACAGCCTGTACATAATCTCTAGATCACATTCTTGATATTGGGCGATACAAAAGTGATGTATCTGAAGCCTATCTAGGAATGAGAGGGAATCTGGCAGGAAGGTTTGAAGTTATATTTGCATTGGCAGATGAGCTTCCGGATAGTGGCTGGGACTCTGGTTAGTGGATACTTCTCAACAAGAGTGGAAAGTGAGGCTCTATAACATCAAACCTTCCGAAATAAACAGCAGTGATCTGGGAAATATCAGTATATTTCCTCTCCTCCCTATTGATGTTCTTTAGGAGGATAAGAAGTTGATACAGGCAGGTGGCAAAGCGTTGGTCAGAGATCCAGGCAAGAAGCTAGTTAGAGGAGAGATTGTAGCTGTAGGGCGGGGGTCTACTGTTTATGTATTATCAGAAGAAACAGATAATCCGCTTTGTTTTCCACTCCACAGGCTGTGTCTGATTTTATCCATAAGAAGACCAGAGAAAAGTGGTTTCATGATGGACAGAATAATGGAAGACCACAAGAGCTATGGAGAGCAAGTCCTTTGATGTATTACAAGCCTGGACTTGTTTCTAAAGAACTTTAGAATGGATGTTCACCTTCTCAGTGACAGAAATATGGGAGGGGTTGCATTCAAGAAAATTAATGTTTAGTATGAGTTATTAGTCTATGTGGAGTCTGAGAGAAAAATCAAGGGCGGAATGTGTTGCGTTTTGATATAAAATAACAAATGATTTATCTATCAGACTAATTTTAACAGATCAGGTTTGTTTGAAGATACTTCTCAAACTAATGCCTTGGTAACAGGCTGTCCTGAAACAATGGATCAGTTGGCAGTTGTTAAGGTAAACAAGTTTGTAACCATTGTAAACAAACTGAGCTATATATATTGCCAAGGTTAAGCTCAGGTAGAAGCTAGCTCACTCATGATGCATTAACATCAAAGGACTCATCTGTAAAACCAAGAAAAGTGCCTGGTCTCCAGAAGAATCATTGTCAATGGAGATCACGAACAAAGTAACTGTAGCTAAGTAACATTTAACTGTATTTCTACTATAGTTTGATTGTTTGCTAGGTTGTTAATTTGCTTTAGAGATCTGTCAGTCTTGATTTGTATTCCTAATATTGTAATAGTTTTGTATGTACAGCATTTTTGTTCACTAAAAGCTCATTAATACACTGCCAGGTCTGACCTTCCTTGCTTATACCGCAAAGTAACCTTGCTATCTAGACTCAAGCGAAACACTGTGCCCATCATATACAGCCTCACTGACTGTGCCCATCATATACAGCCTCACTGACTGCCCATCTAATGCAGCCTCACTGTGCCCATCTAATGCAGCCTCACTGTGCCCATCTAATGCAGCCTCACTGTGCCCATCTAATGCAGCCTCACTGTGCCCATCAATTGCAGCCTCCCTGTGCCCATCAATTGCAGCCGCACTGTGCCCATCAATTGCAGCCTCACTGACTGTGCCAAATCAATTGTAGCCTCACTGTGCTCATCATATGCAGCCTCACTGTGCTCATCATATGCAGCCTCACTGACTGTGCCAATCAATTGCAGCCTCACTGTGCCCATCAATTGCAGCCTCGCTGTGCCCATCAATTGCAGCCTCATTGTGCCCATCAATTGCAGCCTCATTGTGCCCATCAATTGCAGCCTCGCTGAGTGTGCCAATCAATTGCAGCCTCACTGTGCCCATCTAATGCAGCCTCACTGTGCCCATCTAATGCAGCCTCACTGACTGCGCCAATCAATTGCAGCCTCACTGTGCCAATCTAATGCAGTCTCACTGTGCCCATCAATTGCAGTCTCACTGTGCCCATCATATGCAGCCTCATTGACTGCCAATCAATTTCAGCCTCACTGTGCCCATCTAATGCAGCCTCACTGTGCCCATAAATTGCAGCCTCACTGTGCCCATCATATGCAGCCTCACTGACTGTGCCCATCATATGCAGCCTCACTCACTGTGTCCATCTAATGCAGCCTCACTGTGTCCATCTAATGCAGCCTCGCTGTGCCCATCTAATGCCTCACTGTGCCCATCAATTGCAGCCTCTCTGTGTCCATCTAATGCAGCCTCACTGTGTCCATCTAATGCAGCCTCACTGTGCCCATCTAATGCAGCCTCACTGTGCCCGTCAATTGCAGCCTCTCTGTGCCTGTCAATTGCAGCCTCGCTGTACCCGTCCATTGCAATCTCACTGTGCCTGTCAATTTCAGCCTCACTGTGCCAGTCTCTGGTGAGGCCACACCTGGAGTATGCCATCCAGTTCTGGGCACCAGTCCTCAGGAAGGATGTCCTGGAACTAGAAAGGGTTCAGAGAAGGGCAACAAAACGAATTAAGGCGACTGGAGGACCTTACTTATGAGAAAAGGTTACAAGCACTGAACTCATTCTCTCTGGAGAAGAGATGCTTGAGAGGGGATATGATTTTAATGTACAAATACTGTACTGGTGACACCACAATAGGGACAAAATTATTCCGCGCAAGGGATCACACAGACACACAGCCATTCATTAAAACTAGAAGAAACCTTAAACTGCGTAGAGGGTTCTTTATGATAAGAGCAGTGAGGATGTGGAATTCTCTTCCACAAACAGTGGTTTCAGTTGTGAGCATAGATCATTTCAAAAAACCATTAGATTGGCACCTAAGGGACCACAACATTGAGGGATATACCATGTAATACTGACGTAAAAGCACACACAAAGGTTGGACTTGTCTTTTTTCAACCTCACTAACTATGTAATTGCAGCCTCACTGTTAATCAAAAACCTTCTTATATAACACAACCTAAGATGCTGGTAAACTGCAATCACATTCTGATATCGCTTGTAGCCAGTCCTACCAGGATGATCTGTCACTAACCTTGGTGTTTATAGTGGTAGAATGAGCTCACGGGCCAACGGCAATAAGGTACATAGTTAATCAGGTTAAAAAAAAATTACCAAAAAGTCCATGTAGCTCAACCAATAGAAAAAAAAAATATATATATAATTATGTATATTTATAAAAATACAAAAAAAGGAAACAAAATATATTAAATATAATAAAAATAAAATAGGAAAAAATATAAAGTAATCTAATAAAATAATAAAAAGATAGGAAGAAATAAATATAAAATAATAAAATCTAGTAAAAAATAAAATTATAATAGAAAACATAAATATAAAATTATGAAAAAATAAACACAAAATGTATACAATATAAAAAAAATAAACTAAAATTGTAAACCTCCGTATACACAATCCTATACCGACAGTTGGTGGCAATAGGTGCCAGTGGCAAGGTAAACCCTCCGTGCACCTGGCAAAGGTGCCTTTTGTAAAAAACTTTTTTAAAGCGTTGCATTAACTTTATTTGCAAATTAAATACTTAATACCACTTAATGCCTTATAACTAGGGATGAGCTTGATGTTCGGGTCGAATGTGCGTTCGATTAGAACATCGGGTGTTCGATCGTTCGGGTTTTCCCGAACATTATGGGGCGTTCGCGGCAACTTCACGCACCCCATAATGCTTTCAAATGGCGGCGGAATGCCGCCCACTGATTGGCCAAAGCATGTACATGACCTGCATGCTTTGACCAATCAGCGGGCGGCCTGCTCTGAGAGTTTTGATTGGCTAAAGGCAGGGTGCCTTTAGCCAATTACTGCACAGCAGCCTCAATCCATGCCCCACACTATATAAAGCCGCTTGTACAGCGGCTCTATGTAGTGTGTTGGTGGCGGTGTTAGAGAGCTTAGGTTCCTGAATACAGGCAGTTTAGCTAGCTAGCTTCAAAAAGTGTTTGTAAAAATAGAAAAAAAAATACAAAAGATAGATAGGTTGGTGTAGGGAAAAAAAAAAAAAAAATATATACACATATATATATATATATATATATACACACACACACATATATATTATATATATATATATATAAAAAAAAAAAAAAAAGGGATGTGGTTGG
>BLSH010228231.1:307590-321994 GCA_018402905.1 Glandirana rugosa | reverse complement strand
CATTGGGGGTTGTTGGTCATACAAAACATTGATATTTTTCTAGCCAAAAATTTGGGGACACCCTTGGCTCCCAGCTCAACTTTAGCTGATGTATGCTCTCTTTAAATCCAAGAGGTAAGTAGCAACCGATGATTCCCACCGATCGCATTAATTATGGTCATCAATGTTTATGTCTGCTTGTGCCAAATAACCATTATGTGTTACAGCAAATGAAATCCTTGTATTATACTGTGGTCTATTTACAGTTTTTCGTATTATGTTTTTAGAACCAAAGCTATACAGTGACCTTTCTCCCTGAGGAAGAAGTTTGTTACATAACTTAAAATAACTTCGAAACATGTAGGAGAGGAAGTTGCACCTTCACCACCAGGACCATTTGCTCCAATTGAGGGTTTGCTTGCTTCCACACTGTTACCTGTGTTTTCATTTGGTTCATTTTTTTATATGTATACTATTATGTTTGTATATGGCAACCACATTACTCGTCATGTGACGGTTTTAACCCTGATCTAATAAATTACTAATTCTTTTTTGACACTTTTTTGTATACTTTGTTTATTTGGGGGAATTCTGTGTTGCGGCAAATCCCTATGGGCCCTCCTTCTTGCAAAATACCTTTTTACAGGAGGGCCTGAACTGAAAATTGGCCTTCAGTACTATCAAGGGCAAAATTTCGGCCTTAGCCATTCTCTTTCAGAGGCCTTGTTTTCGCACTCTCTGATTCGTACCTTGTACAAGGTGTGCGACATGTGGCGCCTCGGGTAAGATGTCCGATGGCTCCGTGGGATTTGAATCTGGTGCTCTCTGTTTTTCAGAAACCACTTTATGAGAAACTCAGGGAGTTTCCTTACAACTTCTGTCGCAGTAGGTGGCCTTGGTAGCCATTACTTGTGCTAGACGGGTGTCGGAATTAGCTGCACTATCATGCGAGTCTCCCTCTTAGTACTGCTTAGGGACAAGGCGGTCTTGCGCCCCTCTCCCTCTTTCCTTCCAAAGGTAGTCTCTTCCTTTCACATCAATGAAGATGTTATCCGGCCTTCGTTGTGCCCTCGTCCTTCGCACCAAAGGACCTTTGAGTTGCGCGCCTTGGACGTAGTGAGGGCCTTATGAGTGTACTTGGCTGCTACAGCTCCTTTTCAGAAAGCTGACGCCTTGTTTTTTCTTCCAGAAGGGCCGCGTAAAGGATTAGCGGCTTCTTCGGTTAATATTTCTCATTGGATTAGAAAAACCGTGACTCATGCGTATTCTGTTCGGGGAAAATTCCCCTTTCCCAGTCACGGCGCATTCTACCCGGGCGGTTAGTACTTCCTGGGCCTTCAGACATCAGACTTCGATGTCCCAGGTGTGCAAGGCGGCCACGTGAGCCTCGGTTCACACCTTTACCAAGTTTTACAAGGTTGATGTGTTTGAATCCTCGGATGCTGCTTTTGGCCACTAGGTTTGCAGGCGGCAGTGTAGGCGCGACTGGCGTCTCTCCAGAGGTTCTGTTGGGTACAGTTGTTAGCGTTTACCCACCCCTCTTTTCTGACACAGCTTGGGGACGTCCCCACAAAGTCAATGAAGAGCTGCGTCTGTCAGTGAACGTAAGGAGAAAAAGGGATTTTATTAAAACTTACCGTAAAATCCTTTTCTCCGAGTTCACTGACAGACTCAGCACCCACCTCTCTGGGCTCTGTTTCTATACGGATTGTGTATGAACTGAAGAGCTATACAGGAAGGGGGTTTGATGTAGGAAAGGAGGACGGCCCCCAGGGGAGGGGCCAGCTGTTTCTTTTCCCTGCCTAGTTAACTCTTAGTAGTAACGGACATAAAACCCCACAAAGTCAATGAAGAGCTGCGTCTGTCAGTGAACTCGGAGAAAAGGATTTTACGGTAAGTTTTAATAAAATCCCTTTTTTTGGCATAAAATAGGTATGAGATGAGCGCTGCTCATCCTCATGTACCCCCAATAAGGCAAGTTCTGGTGACATCGGTATGGAGAGCTGCAGTTTAAGATTAATTACCTCAAAAACCTCCTGCCAGAACTGTTGTATCACTGGGCTGTCCCACAACATATGTAGCAGGGTACCCAGCTGTGTTGTGCATCTCGGGCACCCAGGGTCTCTGTCAGGGAAAATACGATGTAGTCTGAGGTGTATAGTGCAGTCTGTGGATAAGCTTAACCTGGATTAATTTGTCTCCTGAAGAAATGACCAGCTTGAGTCCAAGTTCTAGACAGGCCTCCCAGTCCTCCCTGTCCAAGGTCTTCCCTCCATAGTTCCCACAACTTGGTCAGCCTAGGGGACTCTTTACTTAGCAGGGTACAATATAACGTCTATAACGGTTTAGATCGCCCAACGATAATAGCTCCTCGATCGGGTCCTCCCGCAAGGTCAATGGCTGGGGGAATTGAACCCTCATGGCATGGCTGAGCTGCAGATACCTAAACTGCATCCAGCGGGGAAGGCTATATGCAGCTGTTAGTTCTGAAAAGGATGACAGAACTTCATGTGAATGGATGTCTCCCAGGGTGGTAATACCGTACCGGGCCCACACCTTCGGATCTGGTATAGTTCTCAGGTGCGGGAATTGGGGGTTCCCCCACAGCGGTTGGGCCGGGGACCACTAGTGTGGTTTGATGTATCGCTTCCTCGCTGCCACCCACACCCTCCATGTCACTCTCGTAGGTCCAGGAGATTGCCTATAGGGGTCCAGGGGCATATGCGCTAAGTTGCGTAACACTGCCAGGGATCCCAGGCAAGCCGCCTCCAAGCACGTCGCTGCATTATCTCTAGTCCCTGTATACCACCAGTACACTGTGACCAACATAGCCGCCCACCAATACACTTGAAAATTGGGGAGGGCCAGTCCACCCATGGGGGTAGGAAGCCACATGGTAGACTGAGCCATTCGGGGTGTCCCTCCATTCCAGATGAAGGAATTTATATTCTTGCGTACTTCCTTGAAAAAAGAGGCGGGAACCCAGATCGGACAGTTCCTAAATAAATAAGTGAACTTGGGAAGAATCAGCATTTTGACTAGGCTTATCCGCCCTAGGAGCTACAGCAGGAGTTTGGCCCAGGATAAACAGCATGTGCGTAGATTAGCTAGTAAGGGTTGTACATTTTTCTCCATGTAGCCCGAAGTTCGCCTAGTAATAATGATGCCCAGGTATCGAAATTCTGTTACCCACCGCAGAGGCGAGGGGGTCGCTGTAACTATTACGCCACCATCGATGGGGAACAACACCGACTTAGACCAATTGATCTTAATTCCTGATAGTCTACCAAATTCATCAAAAATCCGTAGGGCCGCCTGAAGAGAGGGCCCCACATCATTAAGATAGAGCAGGGTATCATCTGTGTATAACAATATTTTTTCCTCCAGCTTCCCCACCCTGAGGCCCTCAACCTCCGTAACATTCCGGATGTATATGGCCAAGGGTTCCAGAGCCAGGGCGAACAGGCCGGGGGAGAGGGGACATCCCTGACGTGTTCCACGTGACAGTTGAAACGGAGACGACAACCAATTGTTTGTACGTACCCGTGCCACAGGGGAGCTGTACAGGAGTCTAAGACCTTGCATAAAACGTGTGCCAAATCCAAATCTACGCATCACCTCCCAAAGGTACTCCCACTCCACAGAGTCAAACGCCTTCTCTGCGTCGAGAGAGGCGATGACTCGGGACCCTGTATTATCGTGAGGAATCGTTAGGTTAAGGTGAAGCCGGCGTATGTTAATGTCAGTCCCTTTGCCCGGCATGAACCCCATCTGATCAGCGCTTATTAGTTCCCCTATGACCCTAGAAAGCCGAGTGGCCAGTACCTTGGCAAACAACTTGCCATCCACATTTAACAGGGATATGGGTCTATAGGAGGCACATTCCAATGGGTCCTTCCCCGGTTTAGGGACTAGAACTATAATCGCTTCAGACATCGATTCAGGTAGGGTGTCCAGCTTCCCAAACTCAGAGAGGAGTTCGGTAGGACTGGGTGCAAGCTGTTCACTATATGTTTGGTAAAATTCTGAAGGTAGACCATCCGCCCCAGGTGCTTTACCCCCCTTAAGCCCCCTCATCGCCTCCTGCACTTCCTCAAGGGTAATCTCCTTTTCTAATTGTTCCTGCCCCTCCTCGGACAGCTCAGGGAACTGTATCTTGTCCAGAAAGCTAGAAAGGGCAGAGGACTGGTAATCAACCTTAGTGGCATATATATCCCAGAAAAAATTTGGAGAACCGTGTATTAATTCCCCTAGGAGACGTGAGCATTTGACCATCATTAGATCTAATATAGCCTATTGGGGTCGTCGGGATGTCCCCCTTAGCCAGCCATGCCAGAAACCTCCCATTCTTTCCCCCATGTTCAAATACCTTTTGAGCTAAGTAAAGGAGGGTCATAGTAGACTGGGTCAGTCTGTGTGTGGCGAGGTCACGTAACGCTCCCCCCCCCCATCTAGAATATCTCTCTTGCGTGGGGTCCCCTACAGATTCAGTTTCTAGGTTGCTCGCCCGTTCCTCCAACTCTCCCCAGGACCGCGATATCTCCTTCTGAACCCAGGAAATTATGGAAATAAATTCTCCCCGCACCCATGCCTTAAAGGAGTCCCATGCCACTGATGGGGGTGAGAAGTCGCCATTCGCTGCCCAGTAGTGTCCCATGGAAATCTCCATAGGTCCCGGTACTCTCTCGTCCTGGGCCCAGAACCGAGATAAGCGCCATAACCTAGAGTCCGGTGGGTCAACCAGAGACAGGGTTAGGCATAGCGGGGCGTGATCGGATATCCCCCTGGGAAGCCGTGACGTCCTGAACCACCTGCAAGGCAGCCACTGACCCATATATCAAGTCTATTCTAGATAGTTTTAAATGTAACTGAATGACAAGTGTACTCTCGAGTGCAGGGTGGAGATGTCTCCAGACATCCGTCAGGGCAAAAGTATCCGCCCAGGCGCGAAGGTCAGGAGAGTCTCGAACACCCGGCCGCAACCTGTCCAAGGCCCCATTTGGGACCATATTAAAGTCACCCAACAAGTATACCAGGCTAGTATTGAATTGTACAACACGTCTCATAATATTCAAGAGCTGCACTGAGGCCGGAGGAGGGAGATACAACCCCACCAGCACCACATTCATATCATAAATACGGAGGTGCAGTAGAACATATCTGCCTTCCGGATCAGTATGAACATCTACTGGCTGTATAGGTAACGACTTCCTGATGAGGATGCTGACCCCCCGGGCATAAGTAGAAAAGGTGGCGTGGTAGTGATGACTCACCCAGGGTCTTTTAAGACTAGAGACCCTAGTTCCTTGCAAGTGCGTCTCCTGCAGTATGCAGATGTGTGCGTTGTGTTGCTGTAGAAATTTAAATACTAAGGAACGTTTAATAACCGAGTTCAGACCCCGCATGTTCCAAGAGATTACAGTACATTGAGCCATGATACCTGGTAAACAAAGTTGAGGGGAGGGACACCTGCCCGGTAGGCCAGCAGCCCCCACAGGAACCACCTGCCATAGCGCCCCCCGTCTGACCAATTGGAATATACATCAGGGCACCTCTGAAAGAAAAACATGGTTAAACAGAACTTAAACAGTCTAAAACACCATGACCCCCCCCCCTTTATCCCACAAAAACATAGGAACATCCACCCTCCCCCCGCCCCGCATCCCTAACCCCAACCCAGGAATGCATATGTCCCGAACATGAAGTACCCAAGGATCCGTGAGGGGTGTGATCCGTGGGCACAGTTTGTTGCAGACCAGTCTGTCATACGGGAGCTGGTGCAGGCGCCTTTATCAATAACAAGAAGTTGTGCGAATAAAGCAAGAGGCTATCATTCCATTGCCAGCATAACTAGAGCGAGTATTAGTCAATTACGTCCCCACCGGCTCAAACAGTGTGACTGTCTGTGCGGCCAGAGAGACAGCAAAAACCCGCCACACCCCACTAACCAATAGGGGCAAAGTGGCATCCATTGTGAGAGGGCAGTACAGTAATGAAAATGCCCCGGCCATATTCCCAACAGCCCCCGGGTGGACCGGATCCCCAGACCACCAACCGAGAGAGGCGCCAGGTCAGGCCAGAGCACGCAGAAAGAAGTCCGTGCCATCTCTCCGACAGCCCAGGTCCCGCTGTATCAGCAGACACAAATGCCCCCTACTGCTGGTGGCAAATAGTTATCAACACTCGGTACAAGACGGGGATCTCAGAGCTCAGAGTAATAGCAAACCAGTGCGATATCAGCGGATCCATGAGGAGCACAGTGGGAAGCTCCTCCGCATGCCAGGTAGGACAAACTAGAAGGAATCCCTGGTGTCTCCCCGACAGGACCAGCTGCAGTGTTAAGAAAGATGCACACAACAGTCTATTTAGGCAAAAGAAGATTCTAAGAGTAGAGGCACACTGAATTTCTCCTGGCTATTACCAGGGGCACAAAACTTACTCAGAGCAGGGTTTCAGGTGAGACAGCAAACCAATGTAACTGTAGCAAGCACAACCGGTGCATGTAGAGAGGCTTTGGAGTATAATGCCCGCCCGATATCCTGGTTAATCACTTCAGCAGGAGGCAAAGCCCAGAAAACGTTAATTAGCGGTTCGGTGGTAAGGTGTCCATCCAAGCAGGGGATGTGAAAAATCGGACAGTCTCTCCGTCTTGCACCCGCAGGCGAGCAGGGAACAAGACACTGTAACGGATACCCTTGGCGCACAGCGCAGCTTTCACCAGGTCGAACGAACATCTCATCTTCTGTGTTTCGATCGAGTAGTCCGGGAATATTAGCAGTTTATTGTTTTGGTAGGATAGTTCCCCCTGCACCCTTGCCGCTCTCAGTACCTCCTCCCTGTCATAAAAATTCAGGAATTTGAGAATGAAAGTGCAGGGCGGTGATCCCACTGGGCCTGGCTTAGGGAGAATACGGTGCGCTCTCTCCACTGCGTAGAAAGGGGAGAACTGGGCTGCAGGCAGCAAATCTTGCAGGAGTTTTTTAATAAAATCTGTAAGGTTCGGGCCCTCCACCCCTTCTGCCATGCTCACCACCCGCAGATTGTTTCGCCTTTTACGGTTTTCGGCGTCTTCGGCCTCGTATTCAAGGGCCCGAATTTTAGTCTGAAGTGTGCGAAGACCTGCGGTGTGCTCCGTCACTGTGTCCTCCACATGCCCCAGCCGTTGCTCCGCTTCCGAGAGCTGCAACCTAATTTTGTCCATGTCCTGTCGGATGCGCCCCACATCCAGCTGCACAGCCTCCACTTTTGTAGTCAGGGCAGTAATGGAGGCCTGGCATTGTCTGATCGCAGCTAGGACATCCGCCAGACCCGGTTGTGCAGGCGATGCGGCCTCTCCCTGCTCCGTTTGGGATGCCATATTGGAGTAGGCCCGAGCGCGTGTAACCACACCATTCCCTCAGGCCGGAGGCCTGTCGGGCGGTATCGGGGGAAAATGGAGTCTCTTACCCCGTCCTCTTCCAGCCCTGTGTGCCTTGCTGGGCATGCGGATCTGTCCCTTGCCTTTCCGCGGTGGATGGAGTCGGATTAGGTATGTAATGCCTGTAAGAACAGCGGCGCTCCCGGTGAAGACGTCCGCTCAGGTCTCCATCTTGGCCACACCCCCCGGCTCTCTATACTGCTATCTGGGGCTCTGTATACTGCTATCTGTGGCTCTGTATACACCTATCTGGGGCTCTGTACACTGCTATTTGTAAGCTCTGTATACCCCTATCTGGTGGCACTGTATACCCCTATCTGGTGGCACTGTATACCCCTATCTGGTGGCTCTGTATACCCCTATCTGGTGGCTCTGTATACCCCTATCTGGTGGCTCTGTATACCCCTATCTGGTGGTTCTGTATACCCCTATCTAGGGCTCTGTATACTGCTATCTGGGGCTCTGTATACTGCTATCTGGGGCTCTGTATACCCCTATCTGGTGACTCTGTATACCCCTATCTGGTGATTGTATACCCCTATCTGGTGAGGCTGTATACCCTATCTGGTGATTCTGGGCAGTATACTCCTGACACAATGAGTGGAAACTACAAAGGGTGGGACTTAAGAGAAGTGGGAGGGGTAAAAAAGGAAGGGCGGTGTCTGGCACCCCCCATCCTAAAATTTCACCAGCTGCCACTGGGTAGAGGGGACTCGCATAGAGCTGAGGAAGTCAATGCTTCTCTGCATACACTATTACCAGAGGACACAGGAGGGGGCTTAGATAAATCCCCAGGGAAAGAGGCCAAGATCAGGCAAGTGAATAACAATAAACCACCAAGTCCAACTCAATCCTCCCCCTAATATATATATGCAAGCCATGGAGAAGGCCGTATAACCAGAGAATATGAGGTGAATATTAAGCAGTTCCTACAGGCCCTACCAACAAAATCTGACATACAAGAGATAACTCGCTTCACAGGGATTCTGCGGCAGGAGAGTCTGTGAAAGAAAAGGTGAATAAAGCAGACCAACGGATTCAGACCCTGGAAGCGCACCACTTAAATGCCCAAGCTGAGATAGCGAAGGTAGAAAAGAGGCTAGAAAGCCACCATTAGCCACGCCTAATTTAGTTACAAATGCAGACTGAGGAGGCCGAAAACCATAGCAGACACAATAATATAAAACTGCGCAGAATATCAGAAATCGTTTCAGGGGTGACATTACGCGATACAGTGATCACCATCTTCAATTCCTTACTGGGCAATGTGCCAGGAATGGACATCGAAAAAGATCGGGTGCACAGAGTTCCAATGATGCAAAACACATCCCAATTCGATCCAAGAGATGTTTTATGCAGAGTACATTTTACCATAAAAGAAGCAATCCTCCGTGCAGCATGGAAACATGTCCCGTTCAGTCTAGAAGGTGCGTCGATTACATCTATATCCAGATTTATGCAAGCAGACTTTACACCGACGCTGACTATTAAAGCCGTTGCTGGATACCATTAAATACCACGGAACTTCCTATCGTTGGGGATACCCTCTGGCGTTGATTATAACTCTGCAAAATCGAAGCATTGTGCTGAAGCGGTGCTGAAGCACCCTGAACAGCTTCCTTCAATATTCCTCTTTTTGGGATGCAAGGCTATTCCGATCCCGAACTGGATCGATCTGCAAGATCCAGAAGATAAAGTAAGGGAAGATGGTCATCCTGTTGCGATATGAGCTAGGTAGAAAGGTAAAGGAGGAGTGTGACCTTATCAACACAGGAGTCTGTAAGCTAAATAGCAGGAACCCAATCCTCAGTGGCTTTAGTTGCT
Organism: Glandirana rugosa; assembly: GCA_018402905.1. Classification (NCBI taxonomy): domain Eukaryota; kingdom Metazoa; phylum Chordata; class Amphibia; order Anura; family Ranidae; genus Glandirana; species Glandirana rugosa. The sequence continues at coordinate 312,774 of BLSH010228231.1, read as the reverse complement.
GGTGCTAGCTGATCACCTAGAGACATTTGGTGTCCCCCCCTCATCCTTTAGCTGATGGGTCTGATATGCCTAAATAAGGAGGATGCCACGATCATTATTAGGACTTGTATTATCATCATTATTATTACCATACATAATATATGCAGTTGGGAAAAAGGGGAAAGAGGGCTGTAGATGCCCCTTTTCGTTTTTTTTTTTTTGTCTCTCTAGGGTATAGTGGGAGCCGGGTGTAGGGTGGCTGGGGCTCAGCAGTCTGACACCTAGGTAGTACCTCCCCTCATAAGCACCTTACTCCTGTAGTGGAGGGTTTCTTGAGGTGTATTTGGGGGATTATTTTGGTGAGTTTTTTTTTTTTTAATCTTTTTGTCAGACCGAGCGCACGGGTCGTGCTTTCGGGGTGGGTGTTTTTTTGTTATTTATTTATTTCTCCCTTCTCTCCTCCTCTTCCCCTCTCTCTCTCCAGTTTTTTGGTGGCTCCTGTTTTCACCTGAATGGTCAGGTTAGACTCAGTTAAGGGGAGATTACTATGCGTTGTTGCCTTGTATCACCCTGACCTCATATAATGTTAAAGGGCTTAATAGCCTCAGAAAAAGAACTAGACTTTTGAGTGAACTATGAAGATTGAAGACAAATATTGCCTTCATACAAGAAACACACTTCAAAAAGACTAAAACCTTCAAACTGAGTGACAACAGATCCCCGTCTGCTTATCATAGTGCATCGAACAGCTCAAAAGCTAAAGGGGTCTCAATTTTAATTTCTAGAAATACTCAGTGGAAGGAGACAAGGGTGATTGATGATGGGGAGGGTCATCTCCTCATGGTTCAGGGGATTCTCTGCGAACAAAAGATTACCTTAGTAAGTATGCACTTGCCCAATGAGGACCAGGTTGCGTGCCTAGAAGCCCTACTTTCTTTGGTTGAGCAATATAAGGAGGGTCTTCTAATAAGTGGGGTGGATCTCAACTTAGCGTTAGATCCATTAGATACGTCAAGAGGAACTTTCCATGTCTCTTACACAAAACTCTGCAAATGTCAGTTGCTCTTTCAAGACCTCCAGCTGGTAGACAGCTGGAGAGTTCTTAATACACATGAGAGGGACTATACATTCTGTTCCAACTTTCATAAAACATATACAAGAATAGACTATCTTCTTGTCCCACAGAGCGCTCTCCCTCATCTCTCTTCAGCAAGTATAGGTTCCTTCACACTATCCGACCATGCCCCTAAGTCATGCTTGCTTAATTTAGATGGGATACAGACACGGGAATGGCACTGGGGACTGAACGAGAGTCTCCTGCACGATGAGTTATATAAAAACCAGATAGCCCTGGAGATGGATCAATTCTTTGCAGAAAATTATGCAGAGGAGGTTTCCCCTGTGTGTCTTTGGGAGAGACACAAATGTGTGATCCGGGAGACTCTCATTAGGTTAGGCTCCCAGCATAAAACTCCTAACCTCCCAAATAAACTCCCTGCTAGTTTCATCAATCCTATCTCACTCCTATCAGGCTGCATGCCATGCATCGTGTGCCCACGTCAGCGTGCACCAGATGTTTGGCTCCACGCGCTGACTTTGTTCATGTCCTGTGGCTCTGCCCGGAGATCAGAAGGTACTGGCAGCAGGTGACGGACATTTTGTCTGCGGTTCTGTCAGTGCCGGTCCCGTGCGATCCACTGGTTTGCCTTCTGGGAGTTCTAGATGAGGAGTTGTGGCCTAGACATACAAGAACCATGCTGCTGGAAACGCTTTTTATGGCACGGAAGGCGGCAGCACTCAAGTGGATTCAGCCCACCCCTCCGACGGTGGCGCAGTGGCTGCGGCTGGTAAATCAAGTACTACCTTATGAGAAAATTATTTATGAACACAAAGGCTGCCCGACTAAATACAATAAAGTGTGGGATCCCTGGAGCAGTTCTCCTTTGACTACTTCCAGTGGATAGTAGAGATGTATACAAGACGGGGTCCTGTTTTGCATTACCTTCTTAGGGACTTGAGACAAGGAGAGAGGGGGCATTCTTCCTTTTATGGGGACTGAGGTATTGGATAAATGAAGTTTGAAAATGTACCTGTATTGTAACACCCTTCCTTTTTTTTTTTTTTTTCTTCTTTTTTTTTTTCTCCTCACTGAACATTGTTGAAGTACCCATGTATGTATGCTTATACTAGCGCTCGTGTGGAGCGTTTCATATTTATGTAACGTTGAATTAAATTTTTCAATAAAAAGAGTTAAAAAAAAATAAAACTCCCTGCTAATGGAAATTTACACTCTAGAGACTAGGCATAATAAATCTCAAGCACGGGGGCGTGGCCTGGACATGGCGGTGTGAGGACGTGCTATTCCTGAGCTCCGGGCTTCCCCCTGCTTGCCTCGACCTTCATGTAGTTTCCACACCAGCAACTGAGGCATGCTATCGGCGAAATGCTACAGGACACAATCGATGACCCGGACCCTCCGCTCACAGGCAATGAGCTGGATGGGGACATACGAGCGCTGCTGCGAGCCCTACCTACTAAGCAGGACATAGAAGCTCTGATACACTGGGTGGAGGAGGCCCATTGCAGAGATTTACAAGAGGTGAGGGCAGATGTACAGTCCCTAACGGAGCGGGTTGACTCTGGGGAATCCTCAATACAGGCGCTGGAGCTCCGGATCGCAGAGTTGGAGAACTCTCAATCCACCTAGGCGGCAACTGCGATTGACCTGCAGCTCCACCTAGAAGACCTTGAGGACAAAAGCCGCAGGAACAATTTAAGACTACACGGCCTGCCAGAGGCAAAGGGGGGTGAAGAAGATCTGTCCGCGACAGCACTGGCCATATTCCAGGAAGTTCTGGAAGCACCGCTACCTGGGTTGGAACTAGACAGGATACACCGGGCATTGGGTCCCAGATCTATGGATCCCAATAGACCGCGAGATGTGATCTGCAGGATACACAGATACCAGCATAAAGAATGCATCCTCCGCAAGGCTTGGGAATGGAGAACCTTGGATTTTGATGGGGCGACTATCAAGATTTTACCGGACCTCTCTAGAGCGACTCTTAAGAGGAGAGCTTTACTACGCCCAGTGCTGGATCTGGCGAGGGACAGCGACTGTACATACAGATGGGGATACCCGCTGTCAACCACTTTCCGGAGAGCCACCGAGACCTTCACGCTCCGCACACCCGCGGACCTACCGGCGCTTTTCTCATTCCTGGGTGTGGATCCCATCCCGGTGCCGAACTGGTTAGCGATCTTACCCCATCCAGCGGGACGCCAGGGCCCCGCGTCCAACCGTGGCCCTTAACCGGCTCATCAGCAAAGCACAAGGAGGAGACCTAGACCACCATCAGTTGAATGGTCACGTGAGTCAAGGGAAATGTAGTGCTGCCCAACTGCAAGAGATATATACCCAAGTTCATTGCCTTTTAGTTGCAACATTAGTTATAGACAGTTTCTACGCCTTTGGAACACTAAGTTGGCAATAAGCAATATCACTGGGAGCTCCCATCCTGAGTCTTCCGTAGGAGAGGGAGGGGGAAGGGGAAGATAGGCGGAGATGAGGTTTGCCAATACATGTGACACTTCTAAACTTCCCCCCCTTCCAGGGAGCAGTGTTAGATTCCCTTTCGGAGGATCCATGGCAGGGGCCCTGATCTGATTTCTAGGGGTTCTTTTCACTACTAACTGTTCTGACTGTTGGATCCCACCTACCCTAACCCGAGATTGGATGTCTCGTTGGATACCTCCTCCTTCTGTGGTGGCCCCTCCTGACTCTCCTGGTACAATCCATCAAGAGACATCCCCGTTTGGGTCCCCTCCCTCTGATACCTATGCCGGAGAGATGGGTTCTGGGTCTGTCTGCATTGAGGGCCTATGCTCCAGAGACCCAGCTGCATATCTGTTATACCCGTCCCGAGTGAACCTGCGGGGGGGGGGGGCTTCGATGCTGAGGCAGGCGTCTGGGTGGGTGAGAAGGTCTCCTGATGTTGCAGACCACACATTCCCAGAAATCTATTCCCTGTAATATAGGTTGAAATTGCGACACTGTCTTAACATATCTTGGTTCCAAGGCTCAAGTTTCGTGTTCTGAGTTTAAAATGTTACCATATTATGATAGCATGCACCTACACTGACATAGGTCGGGGGGGTAGTTGGGACCGGGGACTCTGATCTCCGACCTTGTCTATCCATATCCTTCATTAGGCCCACGCTGTAGACCCGGTCGCTGACTGGTAAGCGTGGTTGCTGGCACTTGCTAGCTACTATTGTAGATTTAAGAGGCGAGCTACATGCCTCCTTTTCTCTTCTCTTCCTTTCTTTTCTCCTTCTAATATCTTCTGACGTAGTGGGGTGCTCTTCCCACCTGTAACCACTTCCACAACCACTTCCCCCCCCCCCTTCTTCTGTTTCTTTTAGGAGCTGAGGATGGATGACATCAAGATATTCTCTATCAGGACCACATTAGACAAACTGACTTTGCGGAGGGCCACTTGATTTTGGGTGGGGATTTCAATGTACCATTGCTTCCCGCTGAGGATACTTCCTCAGGTAAATCGACTGTCCCCCCCCATGGCTCATAAGCAAATCGCAAAAGCTTTACACAAAGCCCAACTAGTTGATATTTGGAGGTTACATCACCCAGGGGAAACAGACTATTCATTTTACTCTCACCCCCATAGGGTATACTCGAGGATTGATTTTTTCTTGATCCCGCACAGCCAACTACAGGCAGTGTCCCAATCCTCTATTGGAAACAGCACATGGTTAGACCATGCAAGCTACCGTTTTTTTCCCAAACTAATGACCAGGTAGACTGCGACCCAGGTATTCTGTGGGAGGCACACAAGACTGTGATACGGGGAGTGCTCATAAAACACGGGACTAGAGCGTCAGATGGACCAGTAATCAAACCCTTTTTTTGCCATCGAACGTACCAGATTGGTACACGACAAAGGTTATCTCCTAACCCTGTGACGGACATCAACCGACACGCCCTAGTTCTTTTTTAGTTAGGAGCTCATATGGGATACCCCCACTCTCATTTTACTTATCAGACAAAGGGGACCCACTACATTGGAGGTTTATAGTTGATCAACCCGAAACACATTTCGAAAACGCTAAACGAATACTCGGTACCCCCCCCTGTCAGCTAAATGGACTCCTTCATAGGAGTCGCCCTTCGTTACCATGTAACTT
>BLSH010228231.1:265968-283819 GCA_018402905.1 Glandirana rugosa | reverse complement strand
GCCTGTGTTCGTCTTCTTCGTGGCTGCGGGGCATTACTTGTGCTAGCCACACCAGCTGGTACTGCACTTATGGGACTTGCCACGTCACCAAGTGTTACTGCAGTACTGGTTCGTCTACGTCCAGGATGTACTAGGCCGCTGGTGCTTGCCAGGTCACCAGAATGGGTAGCAGAACTAGTACTGGCTCTCTGCTGCATACGAGAGCCCTGCGGTTCACGCACATCAGTGACAGCAGAACGGGGTCTGGTACGCCTGACTCTAGCAGGGACCACAACTTCATCGTCAGAGCTATCTGTCAGGGTGCCGCTGCTGTCTACAGGTTCATATGCTGAGCCTAATTCTGACAGTGAGGCTTCCCCATCGCTCTCATCTGTCAAACTCAGCATATTGTAGGCCTCTTCGCTAGTGTACGTGCAGCCAGACATTTTGGGCTTTCTAAATTTGAAACGTACACTAGCGTGACTCACAGGCAAAAAAGCGCACCTGGTTGTCATAGCCTGTTAAAAAACGCTACCAAATTCACTGTCAGAATTTGCAGGGATCGGGCGTGATCTCTGCGAAGGCTGCAGATATGTGTTTTGTAAGTGACAGCGATCTATTGATCCTGCACTTGGGTGGGCTGGGCTGGGTGGAGGGGCTAAACGCAGGTGTTAGCAGTTATCTGGGCTGATCCCGCTAACACTGCATTTTTTAGAACCCTAATCTAGTGGGGACGCTAATATATATCTGATCGGATCGCAGATATTGATCTGATCAGATGCTACAATAATATCTAACACCTACCTAATGTGCGTGCGTGCGTGTCAGAGTACCTAACTGACCCTGCCTGGCGTTTACACTGACCCTAACGCACATTAAAACCTAACTGGGGTCACCGCCGGGCGATCGGGGGTTAAAACCTATAAAAGGTAAATAAAATAATATACGGCGGGTAATCTGATTGAAAAAAAAACTAGCTAGCCTCACCCGTAACACTTTTACGGTGATCACAGGTGACGGGCCAATCAAGGGGTTAAAAACTTTATTGGGGCGGCAAGGGGGGGTTATTTTCACCTAACTAGGCCTAGTACTAGCCTAACCTAACACTGATTAGTGTCACAAGGGTCACAAGTACAGCGATCGGTAAAAATCAGTTCGCTGCACTATGTGATACTGTGACATAGAGTGAAAGGGTTAACTGGGGGCGATCAGGGGGTGATCAAGGGGTTAAATGTGCCTATGTGACCTGGTGTCAGTGTGGTGTTGTGCAACTCACGTTTTTAGATGCTCCTTCTTCCTCGCTGAAACTGAAAAGGGCGTCAGGGAGGAAGGGGAGCTAACTTCCTCTGCCTCTGTTTACATTTTAGAGGCAGAGGAGCAATGTCATTGGCAGGACCGATCGGAAGGGCCAGGCCAAAAATCATTGGCCTGGCCCTGTGGAGTGATCGGTCCTGTGTTGAATGAAACAACAGTGCACGCTCAGTGAGCGCGCGCACGCTCACGGCACGTGATCGCGGCCGCCGTCCCGACGGCGATTCGCGATAACAAACCACCTTGTCGCCGTCATGCTGCGGCAGGCGGTCGGCTAATAAGTGGTTAATAATTTTATGTATAAAAAAAAAAAATCTTCATTTTGCAAAGAATTGTAGGAAAAAAATACAACTTCAAAAAACTCACCATGCCCCTTACTAAATACATTGGAATGTCTACTTTCCAAAAATGGGTCATTTGGGGGGTATTTGTGCTTTCCTGGCTTGTTAGGGTCTCAAGAAATGAGATAGGTGGTCAGTACCTCAGGTGTGATCAATTTTCAATGATTTGCACCATAGCATGTAGATGCTATAACTTTCACAGAGAATAAATAATATCCACTAATTTGGGTTATTTTTACCAAAGATATGTGGCGGCATAAATGATGGCCCAAATTTATGAAGAAAAATGTCTTATTTGCAAAATTTTTCAATACAAACTAAAAAAAAGTGGGGTTTTTTTTCAAAATTTTCACTACTTTTTCGCTTATATTGAAAAAATAAAAAACCCAGCAGTGATTATATACCACCAAAAGAAAGCTCTATTTGTGAGAAAAAAATGATAAAAATTTTGTTTGGGTACAGTGTAGCATGACTGAGTAATTGTCTGGGAAGGAAGGGGGTGTAAGTGTCCTGTATGGAAGTGGTTAAGATGCTAGGAGACAAGGGAGTGGGGGGCTGCGCCGGGGAGTGAGGTAAGTGGAGGGACTTTTGGGGGTTTTTTAAAAATTTTTTCTTTGTTTTAATTTTTTAGGGGTAGGGGGAGAGATATAACAGTTTGTCTATGGAGGATAGTGGGTGAAGGCTCCTGAGGGGATGTTGGTAGTGGTATGTGTAGTTGCTCTAATGTGGTTTCAATTTCATTAGATAACAGAGATTTGTCAAATTTTTATAGATGTAAGATGATTAATTGCAAAGCGAACCGAGACATTGCTTTGCGAATACTTTACTTATTTAGATAACTGAAGAATATATATATATATATATATATATCTATATATATATATACCATGATGATGTAAGACCCTGAATGAGCGTCAAGCTGATTAGTTTCTCGATGGAGTTTTCTGAGGTGGAAAAAATAAAGGACCATTTTTTTTTTTTTTTTTTTTAATCAGCTTTGGTGGTGGCGGCGTCGCCCTTGCGCCCCCTATGGACGGGCCACCACTGCTGGGACACTATACTACAAAATACTCTACATTGCTTGAAACCAAGATTTATTAAAAACACAAAGTATTTTTCCTAACAAATTCATTCAAGATTATGTTGCAAAAATGAACAAACCCCAATGAAAGTCTTGGGAGCAAAGCTACATTTTAGACAACAAAATCCTTATTAACAAGTATTCAACTACAGGTGAGTCCAATTATTCATTAAACAGGTGTCCAGCAGACAGTTGATTATAAAAGGGTATTACTTAACAAAGAAAACCTCTTCCCATTACATGCTGTCAGCAATGGCACCACATGGAAGAAAAATGTCACAAGGCCTGAGAATAAAAATATTTTCTTTACACAAGAAAGGTGAAGTCTACAAGAAGATCAGCAAAGCTTTACTTATCAGTCAGAATACGATAGCAAAGGTAAATACAAAAATTTGCTAGGTGCAAAGGTGTGGCGCAACCATATAGTGAACCACAATTGATCCTGCTACATATACAAATAAAAATATAAACATAAATGACAATCACATATCAAAAGGCAATAAAGGATTATCACATGTAGTGATGTCCCTCATCTGGTATGTGTCATATAGAACAATAGAGACAGGATGAACCGAGTTTCAGCCTTGTATCTCCACCTAATGGTGGATAGAGACAAAAGCAAATAAAAATATATAAACATAAATGACAATCACGTATCCAAAGGCAATGTAGGGTTATCACATGTAGTAATGTCCATAAAGATAAACAATGAATGATCCAAGGTGCTTTCTGTTCCCAACACCACTTAAAGGGGATAATCTGGAGTGCTGCTAAGGGAGCTGGTCTTTCCAACCGTGCTCTTGGGTGCAAAATTCCCACTCACCAAATCCTTATGACCCCTTATTACAGGAGGTCAGTAGCGCTTGTGGAAACACAAAGGTTCCGATGGTATCAGCCGTGGATCCGGATACGTGGGTGAATAAGGGAGCTGCAAGGAGTGGAAATGACTCCACAGGAGACATATTTAAAAACTCATTGTGCAGTAATTTTATTAAAATTTGATAAAAACAGCGTAGCAAGTATTGCACTCACATGTTATTGTGCCTGTCCTGGCACCAGGTACAAATCACATTGGGTCTTAGCTGCTCCTCCGACCGCAGCGTGCTGTTCACAGGTGTGTGGTTGGGGAGAACCTCAAAGCCAAGCTTCAATGTGGTTATGGAAACCTGATAGGGTACCTTGGAGCCCGGGTTGGCAGTGACTCGTACGTACGTTTCGCTGTTACCAGCTTCTTCAGGAAGGGAAGCCTTAAAGGAGGTCGTTCTTGAAGAATAGAAAAAGATAGATGTTGCAATATGTCACCAACTTGTTCATTCCAAGCCCAGAAGACTTGGTGCTGTCCTTACAAATCATGGAGATCATACAAAATACTTGATGTAGTCGTTTTTGTTGTGGAATGTATTCATGGGTGCTACTCCTGACCTGGTATCAGACAGGGGCCTGACGTCAGCACTAGTGTCTCCTCCCCAACGCGTTTTGTCCAATAGGGTGTTTTTAAGAGGTCCAATAAATACTACACTATGGAGACTTCATCTGGCTCCCGGTGAGCTTTATTTACTACAGCTGCATCTGGATCGTACGCATTGCTGAATAGCCTTCCTCACAACAGATGGCCGATCTACACTGAGTACGTGTTTGCTGCTGTAGCGGCAGTCAGCTTTTCCGGTGAGTGTCCATTTCACAGGGGATTATGGAGCACTGTACTGGATCACCTCTTCACTTTTCAAGTCACCACCAATTTTTTGTGCACATTTTTGCACTGAACTATTGTGTTTGAAAATGATCAGGAGGTAAACAATATCTGCTAATGAATTGGCCAACATCCTTAGTATTTAGAGGAATGATTTCCCCAGAAGAATGGTGAGACTTTAAAGGCACGAAAAACATACATGAATAAAAAAAATATAAATTTTATTAGTATCACCAAGACATACTGAGTAAAAAAAATGTTTCCAATATATAAAGGCTTGGTTACAATGTGTGAAAACACAAAAAGGTGCTACTTGAACCATAAGGAGGTCTATGAGCAGCACAGTTGCATATATTTCTGCAAAATTTGATCCAACATGTTTCAGTTACTTCTACTCCTTCAGGGAAATTCCTTTATATGCAGTTACAATATTCTAAAGAGATATAAGGACATATTATAAGTCTGTCAAACCTAAAACATAAAATGACTGGTTAGTTGGCAAGCAATAGAATGATGGCTTGAAACTCGCATGATATGCTACAAAATAAGTCAGAGACCAACAGTGACACAGGACCATCCAACCCTCCAGAAGAAAGGGAAAGTTGTGCAGCAAGAATTTTTTTTTTGCAGGATTGCCAGGAAGAGAAGAAAGACAAGAGATCCAAGGCGGCAATTTTGCAAAGAGAACCTGCAGGGGGTTACATATGTACACACTGGGACCAGGAAGTGTACCCTGTCAAAAAATGGAAGGGGGGTAAGTGTAAATGGAAATAGAAAAATATATTGGGATGGTGTCAAGCCATCCCATAAATTTTGCAAAACAATGTTTTGCACACCAAAAGTGGGTATGAGGAAGGAGATGGGCGGCGGGTGTCAGAGGTGGTAGTCGCTTGGAGCCGGAGCTTCGTCATTCCAAAGCTTCCAGCAGGTGATTTGGAGAGCCTCCTCCCCTCACCCTCCCTGATCCAGCGTGTATCCGCCGGGCGCATGCACAGTGAGTATTGGTGTGTGGCGTCCCGGCATGTGGAAGGCTGAAAGCCTGTGGAGGTAGTGTGGACCGGAGAACTTGGGAGAGACCGGGAGGATGTTGTGTCCGCCGCAGCTGCTGAGCGGTGACTGGACTTGAGGTACAGTCCGTGGAAGCTGACATCTACCAATCACCTGATGACCAGTTTTTGGAGGATTGCCAGCCGTTCCTTATCAGTCCTTCATTTACAGAGTAGGAACAGCTCATGGTCCGCAGCAGCAGGACGGGCAGAGGTGGTGCGACACTGTTGTATTGTGTAGTTGTCTCCCGGTGTTTGTGGTCCTGCCCTGTGAAAAGGGATACCTGACTCAAGGGACGTAAGGTAATATTTAACATCAGGATCACCGCATGGAGCCAGGTAAGCCGCGAATTAACAAACCTGCATTAAATACAAGTACCCCATGTTCATATCCAGTAGGGGTGAAAACAACTAAAACATCTGGTGAAAGCATAGACATTGAAAGCCGACTAAGGAGAAACAATGAGCACTTATTGGGATTGCCGGAACATGTGGAGGGCATTAAACCAGCTGAATTTGCAGAACACCTCCTGACCACTGCCCTAGGCTTGATTGAGAAATCACCTACGTTTGTGATAGAAAGGGTTCACCCCCCCCCCCCCCCAGATACAGCAACAAAGAAGAACTTTTACGGATGTTCACAAGAGACTGAGAGACAAGGGACTAAAATTCAGCCTCTTGTTTCCTAGTAAATTACGTGTGATAGATGGGGACCGCACAAGATTTTTTTGAAACTTCAAGAGCAGCAATAGAGTGGTTGGATGCTCAGTAGGGGAGGGGGGATGGAGTGGAGTGGTGGGGGAGCATAAGATGTAAATCACAGTGACATTGATTTGATATGAGTTTGCACAGATTAGCATGTGCATTTGCACCATTTAGCACATGATACTGCACATTATATTGCACATAGGATTGTCGTATATATTATTGAACTAAGAGTGTTATAATAATATGGCTCCGCCCCACATTAAGAGGGGAGGAAGGGACGGGAAAGAAAAGGAAGAAAGATTTTTTTTCCTCTTTGTTGTAAGTGTTGGGGAGTTGGTGAAGCACCTCCCACTTTCTCTATATCCCTATTGGAGTATAAAATTCCTTTTTTTCTTTTTTTTTTTTCAGAACATAAATTAAATACAATATGATATATGGAGTGGGTGGATGCGTTGTGGGGGGGGAGTGGGGGAGCAGATATGTGTGGGCCAGCTCCCCCCTTACTTTTCCCCCCACCTTAAACTGCACAGCAATTTCTCCTTCGTTCACTGACAGACGCAGCTCTCCATTGACATGCAGGTTATATGTGGGTTAGCAGTCCTCCTGAACCGCGTTCTGAGGGGCGGTGGTGTATTTGCAGTGTGGGGGTGCCGCTAGTGGCTGTTTTTTACTGTGTGTGCTCAATCTGTGGGTGCGATGGCAGATGACCCTGCAGGGCCCTTGCAGGGCCCTCTGAAGAGGAAATAGATGCAGCGCAGCCTGCATTGGGAACCCTGGTGTCCCTAGAACAGCTGCGGGCGGTATTTGGGGAATTTTTTCCCAGGGGGGGCCCCTAAAAAGCGCCCCCTCCCCCTTGTTCTTCAGGGGAGGATTCCGAACCGAAAGTAGCGTCGGGGGTCACGGGGTCCCCCGTGGAGCTTTCTGAGGGTGAACTTTATCCATCAGATGGGGAGGAAGACCAGGGGGCGAAGGCAACGCGCGAAAAGGCACTGGTGTCTGCAATAATTGTTGGCGTCCGTGCGTCTTTGCGACTGAACCAAGATGGCGAGTCGCAGACGTCTACTTATGTCAGAGGGTCTGCCAAGCCCCCTAGGTCACCGAGAGCTTACCCTTCTGATACATTTTTTGATCATTTGATCTATCAAGAATGGCAGCACCCGCAGCATTCCTTCACCATCCCGAAGCGTTTCGCTATCCTGTATCCCTTTGAGGATAGTTTTATAAAAAAAGTGGGCGTCCCCTTCAGTGGACCCACCGGTGGCACACCTGAACAACCTGGAGGGGTCGCCGTCTTTTAAGGATCGGATAGGAGGACGAAGGCAGTGTCTAAGGCACTTTTCATTTTGGCTGGTTTGGCCTTGCGACCGACCCTGGCGTCTGCCATGGCAGTGCAATATCTATCTGAATGCACGGCAGAGCTGCAAAATGATCTGGACTGCGGCAGTATGCTTGATGCGTTGCAAAAAGCGGATCATGTGTTTCACGGTATCAAATACCTGTGTGATGCAGCCCTGGACCTGCTCCCTATGTTATCCAAAATTGTCTGTTTTTACAGTCGTCATCGGACGGGTCCTCTGGTTGCGTTCGTGGTCAGGTGACTACGCTTACAAAAATGTTTAGCGGACCTCCCCTTTCAGGGTGGCCGTCTATTTGGGTCCCAGTTGGACGAGATCATTAAGGATTTCACAGGCGGGAATTTTGCCGCAAGCAGGGACCTGTCTCTTCTGGTCAGAAGAGGTTTTTTCGTGCCCCTGGCGCAGTGGGCAAGGGCCCGCGAGCCGGCAAGGCTGCTGCAGGGGCCGGTAAAAGACCCTGGCAACGCAAGAACGAAAAGGCAGAGGATAAGCCCTCTGCATGATAGGCTGCCCCCACCCGACGCTCGGTGGGGGGACATCTTCTGGGGTTCGCAGACAGGTGGACTGCCCGCATTTCCGACCGGTGGGTGCAGGAAGTGGTGTCCTCCGGGTACAGGATATAGTTCAGCACTCTACCCCCAGACAGGTTCTTCCAATCGAACTTAAGACTCCCGCATCAATGTCGGGAGGCCTTTTTAGGGGCGGTTCAGGCATTATCAGACCAGGGGGTGATCGTGCCGGTGCCTCAGCCAGAGAGGTTTCACGGTTTCTACTCGAATCTATTTGTGGTCCCCAAAAAAGGAGGGGGGTAAGGCCAGTATTGGACCTGAAGGTGCTAAACTTCTATGTGAAAGCGTGGAAATTCCGGATGGAATCGGTCCGCTTGGTCGTGGCCGCCTTGCATCAGGGGGACTTCTTGGCGTCCCTGGACATCTGGGACGTGTATCTCCATGTTCCCATTTGTGTTCGACACCAGCGCTTTCTGCGCTTTGCGGTGGGAGATCTCCATTACCAATTTGTGGCACTGCCCTTCGGTCTGGCCTTGGCTCCTCGGGTCTTCACCAAGTTGGTGGACCCCATGCTGGCCCTGCTGAGGGGCATCGCGGTGGTAGCTTACTTAGACGACTTGCTTCTGAGAGCGGAGTCTGCCTCTGCCCGGGAGGAGAGTGTGTCCATCACCTTGGCCTCGTTAAAGGACTTTGGTTGGCTGATCAACCTGCAGAAGTCGTCATTGAGCCCGTCCTGTCGCCTGGAATATCTGAGTCTGATTCTGGACACGGAGCAGGTGAAGGTGTTCTTACCCCCTGCCAAGCTGCAGTCCCTGCAATCAGCAGTGCGAACCTTACTGTCTCACCGGCAGTCATCATTACGGTTCGAGTGCTGGGGCTCATGGTGTCAGCTTTCGAGGAGGTACCTTACGCTCAGAGCCACGCTTGACTACTTCAGCGAGCGATTCTGTCTCGGTGGGACAGATCCCCACTGTCTCTGGACCAGTTGGTCACCTTGAATCGTCAGACCAGGGTTTGCTTGAACTGGTGTCTTCGGGCACCAGCTTTGACGAGGGGAAAATCGTTTCTTCCCCTGACATGGTCAATAGTCACGACGGACGCCAGCCTGTCGAGCTGGGGGGGGGGTGTCCTGGGATCTCTCTCGACCCAGGGTCATTGATCGGCGCAGGAGTCTTGCCTTCCGATCAGTGTGCTGGAGCTAAGAGCGATCAGACTCTTTCTATCCCGCTGGACGGCGAGGCTGCAAGGGCTCCCGATTCGGGTTCAGCCGGAAAATGCCACAGCGGTGGCGTATGTGAACCATCAGGGCGGAACGAGAAGTGCGGCAGCAGCTCTCATTCTGCGTTGGGCAGAACTGCACGTTCTGGCAATCTCCGCCATCTACATTCCAGACGTAGAGAATTGGCAGGCGGACTTCCTCAGTCGCCAGACGCTGGATCAGGGGGAATGGTCCCTCCATCCAGAAGTGTTCAGTCAGATTTGCCACAAGTGGGGCACACCAGACGTGGACCTCATGGCGTCGCGGCTCAACCACAAAGTGAAGTGCTTTGTGTGCAGGACAAGAGACCCGTTGGCAGTGGCCACAGATGCACTAGTGGCACCTTGGGGTCGGTATCGTCTTCTGTATGCCTATCCTCCCATCAAACTTCTCCCACGCCTACTGCGCAGGGTGGAAGCGGAGGGAATTCCGATGATACTGGTGGCTCCGGACTGGCCTCGGCATCCGTGGTACGCCGATGTAGTAAGAATGGTGGCAGACGCCCCCTGGCATCTCCCGCTGCGAGACTATCTGCTATCTTAAGGACCCATATTGCACCCTGCTTAACACTCGCTGGCTTTGACAGCCTGGCTATTGAATCCCAGGTGCTGAGGGACAGGGGTGTCGATGGCTCCGTGGTCCCTACCATGCTGAAGGCACGTAAGTGTACTTCGCAAAAAATGTATCATCGCACCTGGAAGGCCTATATTGCATGGTGTGAGGCGGAGGGGTGGAACCCTCGCTCCTATGTGGTGGCCAGGGTCCTGACCTCTTAGCACCAGGGCCTGAATAAAAGATTGGCCTTGAGTACTCTCAAGGGCCAGATATCGGCCTTGGCGATTCTTTTCCAACGTCCTCTGGCGTCGCATTCCTTGATTCATACTTTTGTACAGGGTGTACGCCATGTGGCTCCTCAGGTGCGGTCACCTATGGCACCATGGGATTTCAATTTGGTGCTTTCAGTGCTTCAAAAGCCACCATATGAGAATATCAGGGATATTCCCTTAAAATTGTTACAGAAAGTGGCTTTCTTGGTGGCCATTATATCTGCTAGACGGGTGTCCGAGTTGGCTGCGTTGTCCTGCAGGTCTCCTTATTTGGTCCTGCACAGGGACAAAGCGGTCTTGTGCCCGCCCCCTTCTTTTTTTTTACCGAAGGTGGTTTTCTTCTTTTCATATTAACAAAGATATTGTTTTTCCCTCGTTGTGTCCGCACCCTTCACATCCTAAGGAGATTGCGTTACATTCCTTGGATGTCGTACGGGCCTTGCGGGTGTATTTGGTGGCAAGAGACTCTTTTCGGAAGCCTAACGTGTTTTGTTCTGATGGATGGTCCGCGCAAAGGTATGGCGGCCTCGTTGGCTACTGTCTCTCGTTGGATCAGACAGACCGTGACTCATGCGTATTCTGTTTGGGGCAAAGTGTCTCCTTTTCCAGTCACGGCTCATTCTACCTGGGCTACACCAGGCCTCGGTGTCACAGGTGTGCAAGGTGACATCTTGGGCCTCGGTGCACACGTTTACTAAGTTTTATAAAGTTGATTTGTCCGCATCTTCGGATGCTGCTTTTGGTCATAAAGTTTTACAGGCTGCAGTGTAGGCGCGTCTGGCGTCTTCTCAGAGGTTCTGTCGGGTACAGTTGTTGTCGTTTGAGCACCCCTCTTAATGACACAGCTTTGGGACATCCCCACATGTCAATGGAGAGCCGCGTCTGTCAGTGAACGAAGGAGAAAAAGGGATTTTATTAAAACTTACCGTAAAATCCTTTTCTCTGAGTTCACTGACAGACGCAGCACCCGCCCCTCTGCATTTTTTTCGGTACGGCTTGTTACAAACTGATGTACTGAGCAGAGTAGGGGGATTATATGGGAAGAGAGGACAGCCCCCTGGGAGGGGCCATCTTGCTTTCTTCTTTGCCTAGTTAACTCCTAAGAGGATCTGCATATAACCCACATGTCAATGGAGAGCTGCGTCTGTCAGTGAACTCAGAGAAAAGGATTTTACAGTAAGTTTTAATAAAATCCCTTTTTTCTGTTTGTCCCTTTTTTTTCTCTCTCTCCCTTGCTCCTTGATTTTAATCACTATGGTTTTTTTAGGAGCTCCGATATTTGAGAACACAAGCGTACACCTTACAATTTTTTTTTCTTTTTCCTTTTTTTTGGGGGGGAAATACATCAGACTTGGTATAACCATGTCTGTTCTTTTTTGGGGTAACTTGGGGTTAAAGACCCCATCTTTTTGCCTCCCCGAGGAGTTCAGTAGGTGTGAATGATGGGGGAGGGGGAAGAGGGTGGTCAGGGTCTTTTTGGAATGTTGTTGGTGTGGGGGGGTGGAGTTGGGAAGGGTATTGGGTGGGATAAGGGAAATGGTGTAAAACTTGCTTGCCTGTATAATACATGGGAATGGAGGGATGGATCGCCTCAGAAGTTCCACATCAACATTGACCTTGTATTAGGGCGATGGATGTAAGGAACACTTTTTCGGTTGTATCGTGGAATGTTCGAGGACTAAATTCTAAGGTTAAACGTGCATTGATGTTTAAATATCTAAACGTATACAATCCACATATGATCTTGTTACAGAAAACACATTTGATGGGAAATAGACTGCTGGCACTTAAAAAAAACATGGATTCAGAAGGCTTGTCATGCCACGTACTCCTCCTATGCTAGGTGGGTAACGATCTTAATAAATCCCTGCCATGTAATATCAGGAAAGTATATATTGACCCACAAGGAAAATTTGTAGTGATCTCGTTTACATTGTGGCATCAAAATGATGTTGTGGCAGCAGTGTATGTCCCTCCCCCTTTCTCTCTAGGGGTACTAGATGCGATTATAGAAAAAGTAATCTTGCATTTGCCAGCAAAACTGCTTGTGATGGGAGACTTTAACTCTATCCTATCCCCGGATTTGGATAGACCTACACCACCCAGTTGCTATTCAGCAGAACTACACAACTGGGCACAGGCGATGGGGGTGACAGAAATCTGAAGGTGGAAGTACCTGGAGGAGAGGGCGTATTCTTGTTTTTCCACAACATATAAAACATCTTCTAGAATAGATCTGGCCTTTGCCAACTCAGCATTACTTTCAGATGTCGAGGAGGTCTCATATTTGCCAAGTTTCGGACCACAGCCCTTTAAAAGTAATGTTCCTTATATTGGCAGGTAGAAACCCGTCATTGTGACGTTTGGGTTCACAATGGGTCACTCATCCAGATATAAAAAGAAGCATAAACGCCTGTATTAATGGAATACTGGGAAAAGAATGAGGGATCTTCTGTTGATATAGTATGGGATGATTTTAAAGCTTATATGTGAGGTCAATATATTTCAACTATAGCAACATTTAGAAAGAATCAAACTTCTGATACAAGACATCTGCAGGATAGAGAGGAACAACAAAAAGAGATATATGCGGCAGACCCAAGCATTAGCAACTTTGAATCACTAATGGTAGCACAATGTAGTCTAAACCTCCAGATCAAATAATTTGTTTGGACCAACGAAATAATAGGAAAAATCTCATTGAGCAAGGGATAGAAATGGGAAATTTTTGGCTATGTTTGCAAATCAGGACCACTGAGCAACAATCATATCCGCAGTTATGACCCCTAAAGGAGAGCAGGTATCTTATCCGGATGCTATTTTAAATGCCTTTGGGCAATATTATGGTACCCTTTATGCTTCCTCACTCCCCGCCAACTTCTGCCTGGAAAACCTGGCAGTCCTGTTGGACCGGCTGGCCTTGGGATGGTTGTCGGACGCGGAGAGGAGAGCATTAGTCTGTCCAATAACAGCGGAAGAGGTTTTAGAGGTAATCAAATCTTTCCCAAATGGAAAGGCCCCGGGTCCTGATGGACTTCCTATTTAATCATATAAGGTCTATGGCAACGTTTTGGCCCCAAGGTTAGCGGTCTTGTATACTGAATGCTTAAACAAAGGGGTGCTTCTGAATTCAATGAGGTTTGCTCATATAACCCTGATTCACAAAGAAACCAAGGATCCGAAGTTATGTTCTTCATATACAGAGACTGTATACAAATATGCACGCTCAACATATCAACAGTAATGGCCTCCTTAGATATGGAGAAGGCCTTCAACACGGTCGAATGGCCTTTTCTATGGGAGGTCCTTAGGAGAATGGGTTTTCCATCAGTCTTTATTTCTTGGATACAGACAGTTTATAAAAAACCCTATATCTGCAGTTAAATTACGTGGGAGATTATCTGAGTATTTTCAACTCTATAGGGGTACCCGGCAGGGCTTCCCTCTCTCTCCGACCCTCTTTGCCATCGCTATGGAACCCATGGCGGAGGCCCTGAGAGTAGCGCCAGACATCCGGGGGCTTCGGATAGGGGGGCTGGAGGAGGTGGCTCTGTACGCGGATGATATCCTGTTATTTTTAAACAATGCAGGGCCTTCTTTACAGGGAGCATTGAAGCTAATGGAGGAATGTAGGGAGGTTACGGGACTTGGGGAAAATTGGACAAAATCCCTATTATTTGCTATAGATTCTGGGGCACGGACCACAGCAGATTTAAATACTCCATTACGATGGGTGACAGAGTTTAAATATCTAGGAATAATGGTTTCAAAACAAGTCACAGATTTTTTTGTCACTAAATATAGTTCCAGTAATGCAAGAAACTAAAGTAAGATTAAAAGCCTGGGAAAGGCTACCTTTGTCAGTATTGGGTTGTGTAAACATAATAAAGATGAAGATTTTTCCAAAGTTTTTATATTTGTTTAGGAACTCTCCCCAGTGGCTGACAAAATCCTTCTTCTCGCAGTTGAATTGTATGTTTTCTTCCTTCTTCTGGAAAAATCAGATGCCTAAGTACAATCTGTCAATGCTAATGCGCCCTGAGTTTCAGGGCAGCTTGGCCTTACCAGCCCAGCTAGCAACGGCAGTAGGATGGTTAAACCCTGACAGGAGCAACCCCTCTATAGCATTAGAAGCCTCCGTGATACAATCAATGGAGGCCTTATAATTACTTCTATATGGAGGCCTAAAAGTACCATATAAGCTGACTCCCTCTATGGTGACAACTATTAGGGCATGGAAGCAGGGATTAGCTTATGAAAAATCGGTTGAGCCATCGTCTCCCAATACCCCCTTGTGGAGGAACCCCCAACTTGCCCATTTGGGCTCTATTCCTGATCCAGGAATTTGGATAAAATATGGTATTAAAACTATGAGTCAAGTGATACGCCAAGGAGAATTGATATCGTATATAAAATTCAATTTAGAATACAACACCCCTAAAACCTTTTTTTTTTATTTTAGATATAGGCAACTTTCCCATGCGATGCAGAGTCCGTTTTCAGGAAGCTATCCACAAATACGGGAATCTGCCTTGGAGCAGGTGGTAAGAGTGGAAGGAGGGAAGAATGCCATATCAAGAATATATGGCCATTTTATGGAAGTATTGGTACTAGATTTGAGGAGACTCCAGTCATGGTGGGCTAGGGATATTCCATATTTCGATGAAGATGACTGGCAGGATATATGGAAGACACCGTTTCAAGCTTTGATTTCCCTAAGCGATAAATTGATACAGTTTAAAATAACACATCAGGCATATTTAACACCTTATAGGATGCATAAGATGAATGCCACATGTCCCCAGAGTTGTTGGAGATGTGGGTGTATCCCAGGTAATTTTACTCATATATTTTGGACATGTCCAGAAATTAGTAATTATTGGTCAGAGGTACTTGATGTTATAGCCCAGGTCACGACAGTCATTGTGGAGAAAAAAATGTAAATATGTATATTGGGATTGATAAGAAAGGAGTCCACCACAGTAGCAAAGAAAACACAGATCAGTTTATTACTGTACTATGCAAGAAAAGCAATTTTACTTAATTGGAAAAAAAAACACCCCCATCACTAACTTTTTGAAAGAAGTTGGTTAATAATAACCTGCCCTTATATAAGGAAACTTATTTAACCACTTCCCGCCCGGCATATAGACAAATGCCGTCTGGGCGGGGGGTTCATTATCCTGACTGGACGTTTATTGACGTCCTCAGGATAAGCCGCCAGCGCGTGCCCGCGGGAGCGCGCATCGCGTCGATCGTGCACGGCTTGTGTCTGCCGGACATGGGCCGTCACCGATCACGGTAAACAGCCAGTTAAATTGGCTGTTTACCGTATGATCGGCTGTGTTTAAGATCACAGCATGCACCCACGTGATCGCGGGGGGGGGGAGCGGGTACCCCTTGGAGTGCTTTCCCGATCTGTATACAGCCAATAAAATTGGCTGTTTATCATGTGACCAGCTGTGTCCAGTCACAGCCGGTCAGAAATGTAAACAAAAAATAGTAACTGTGTGATCCCTGCTTTTTCTCCTCACACTCCGATCGTGTGAGGAGAGAGCAGAGCAGGGATCAGTGAGTTATTCAGTGTCTGTCAGTCAGTACTGTACTGTGCACAACACAAGCCCCCCCCAATAAAGTGGACCTGTCACCAGTACCATTTGGATCTGTCAATAGCCCATCTGTCACACAGCTCATCTGTCACAAGTACCGCCACACAGTACCGCCACCGTTACCGCCACACAGGCTAGCCAACAGTACCGCCACCGGTACCACTAAACAGATCCGCTACCAGAACAGCCATCCGTATCACCACACAGGCCAGCCACCAGTACCACTAAACAGCCATCCGTATCCCCAGATCCACCACCAGTACCGCCACCGGTACCGCCACACAGGCCAGCCACCAGTACCGCCACCGGTACCACTAAACAGATCCGCTACCAGAACAGACATCCATATCACACACAGGCCAGCCCCCAGTACCGCCACCGGTACCACTAAACAAATCCGCTACCAGTGCAGCCATCCGTATCACCAGATCAGCCACCAGTACCGCCATCGGTACCGCCACACAGGCCAGCCACCAGTACCGCCACCGGTACCACTAAACAGATCCGCTACCAGAACAGACATCCATATCACACACAGGCCAGCCCCCAGTACCGCCACCGGTACCACTAAACAAATCCGCTACCAGTGCAGCCATCCGTATCACCATATCAGCCACCAGTACCACCATCGGTACCGCCACACAGGCCAGCCACCAGAACAGCCATCGGTACCGCTAAACGCAGGTCCACCACCAATACCGCCACCCATCAGTACTTCCATCAGTATATTCACCAGGCCCACTATCACGTCTCAGAGGATATACCCTTGAGGAGGCGTATGAAATTCTTGCCATGTTGGATGATGAGAGCAGCGGGGAGCTCTCATCAAACGATTCTGGTTCAGAGTATGAACCAATAGAGGGCAGTGGATCAGAGTCCAATTCAGCTGAGGAAACTGCCCCCCCTCCTAAAAGAATGAGAAGATTAGGCCCAAGAACCGAAGACCTGCCCACCACCAGCAGCACCAGAACCCAGGAAGAGGAGCCCAGTACTAGCACTGGAACTACACCCCCAACCCCAAGAACCCTAATCCGTGCCCGGGCCCAGTCCTTCCTACCCGATACCCTGGCAAACCCCGTGTGGTTGCCCGCCAACTCAGGGTCTGCAATAGTCCCCAATTTCACCGGACAACCAGGTGTGCAGGTTGACACTACAAATTTTGCCCCATTGGACTATTTGTATTTGTTTTTCACCCCCCAAATTGCTACAGAGTATGGTGGACCAAACCAATCTCTATGCAGAACAATTTGTTGCTGCCAATCCCACTTCATCTTATGCCCGCATGTTCCATTGGCGACGCCTGACACTGGATGAATTAAAAGTATTTTTGGGCCTCACACTGAATATGGAGATTACGCAAAAGAACAAACTCCATGGGTATTGGTCCACCCACCCAATCCACCACATGCCCATATTCTCAGCTGTCATGTCCAGGACAAGATACGACATGATAATGCGTTTCCTCCATTTTAATGATAATTCGCAGTGCCCTCCCCGAGATCACCCCAACCATGATAAATTAAATAAATTACGCCCCCTAATTAATTCCTTTTCCCAGACATTCGCCCAAGTATTCACCCCAGATAAAAATATCTGTGTGGATGAGTCCCTCATCCATTTCACTAGCCGGCTGAATTTCAAACAGTACATACCCAGTAAGAGATCCAGGTATGGCGTAAAATTTAACAAGTTGTGCGATCGAGCCACTGGCTGTGTACTCCTTCAGAATTTACGAAGGTAAAGACTCCCCGTGATTGCCCCACATATATTGGGACCAGTGGAAAGATTGTCTGGGAGCTGGCATACCCCCTCTTTGGAAAAGGATACCACCTATACTTGGATAACTATTATACCAGCCTGCCCCTATTTCGCCATCTATATCAAAAGACAACCCTGGCCTGCGGCACCATCAAGAAAAACAGGAAGTGCTTCCCACAAAATCTCATCACCCGAAAGCTACAAAACAGGGAATCTGCCTTCATGAGGAATGAAGAGGTATTGGCCATGAAGTGGAGAGACAAGAAAGATGTCCACATCCGCCGATCAGTTATGGAGAAGTAAGGAGTACTTCCGTCTAAGGGACAAAACATCGAAAGCCCACTACTCTAAAACACCCTTCGTGAAGGACAAAAAGAAC
>BLSH010228231.1:239301-256027 GCA_018402905.1 Glandirana rugosa | reverse complement strand
GGTCTTTTGGTGTTGCTGAGCTCACCGGTGCGTTCTTTCTTTTTAAGGATGTTCCAAACAGTTGATTTGGCCACACCTAATGTTTTTGCTATCTCTCTGATGGGTTTGTTTTGTGTTTTTCAGCCTAATGATGGCTTGCTTCACTGATAGTGACAGCTCTTTGCATCTCATATTGAGAGTTGACAGCAACAGATTCCAAATGCAAATAGCACACTTGAAATGAACTCTGGACCTTTTATCTGCTCCTTGTAAATGGGATAATGAGGGAATAACACACACCTGGCCATGGAACAGCTGAGCAGCCAATTGTCCCATTACTTTTGGTTCCTTAAAAAGCGGGATGCACATATACAAACTGTTGTAATTCCTACACCATTCACCTGATTTGAATGTAAATACCCTCAAATTAAAGCGGAAAGTCTGCAGTTAAAGCACATCTTGTTCGTTTCATTTCAAATCCATTGTGGTAGTGTATAGAGCCAAAAAGATTAGAATTGTGTCGATGTCCCAATATTTATGGACCGATCTGTAAAATAGACCTATCAGTCCCTGTGTAGCTAATGACACTACCAATGTCATACCGCTGGTCTCTATACGATTCCTCAGGCCAAAGGAGACTTGTGTCTACTCCAGATCTGTTTAACCACTTACCAACCGGGCCACTTTTTTACATTTGTGGTCACAAGCTAAAAACATTTTTTTTTGCTAGAGAATTACTTAGAACCCCCAAACATTATATATTTTTTTTTTCAAACACCCTAGAGAATAAAATGGCGATTGTTTCAAAACTTTTTGTCACACGGTATTTGCGCAGCGGTCTTTCAAGCGCGATTTTTTTGGAACAATTGTACTTTTTTGAGTTAAAAAATAAGACAACAGTAAAGTTAGCCCAATTTTTTTCCATATTGTGAAAGAGGATGTTACGCCGAGTAAATAGATACCATACATGACACGGTTGAAAATTGCGCGCACTCGCGGAATGGCCACAAAGTCCGGTATTTAAAAAGTTCCATAGGCGACGCTTTAAATTTTTTTTACGGTTACCAGGTTAGAGTTACAGAGGAGGTCTTTTGCTAGAATTATTGCTCACACTCTGGCGATCGCGGCGATACCTCACATGTGTGGTTTGAACATCGTTTTCACATGCGGGCGCGACTTACATATGCATTTTCTTTGCTGCGCGAGCTCGCGGGGACGGTGGCGATTTAAATCTTTTTTTTTTTTTTTTTTATTTATTTATTTATTTTTACCACTGTTCCTTTAAAAAAAAAAAATCTGATCACTTTTATTGCTATCACAAGGAATGTAAACATCCCTTGTGATAGTAATTTATGGTGACAGGTACTCTTTTTGGAGGGCCGGGGGGTCTAAAAGACCCCCCATCCCTCCTTTGCACTTCACAGTATTCAGATCGCCAAAAACGGCGATTCTGAACACTGTCATTTTTTTAAATTTGGCGCCGTTAGCCGCCGAGTAAACCGGAAGTGACGTTCTGACATTGCTTCCGGAATTTGCCGAAGGAGACCCGAGCGGAGCCGATTACGGCTTTGATCAGGTCTCCTTCCAGCCGGCGGACATGCCGGATCGTCGCTCCGGTCTCCCGGTGGGACGGGAGGCCGGAGAAGAGCGGCGGAAGGCGGCGGGAGGGGGGGCGTCCCCTCCCGCCTCCTGGGGTAACGACCGAGCGGCTCCCGAGCCGGATCGGTCGTTACCCCTGTATAGCCGACCGCTTGCTCTAAAAAATGATACCGGGATATAGCCTGGTGCAGGCTATGTCCCGGTACAGCTGCTCAAACCCGACCGCCGCCTATTTACGGCGCTGGGGCTGAACCGGATAAGTAGTCTAATGACATCCTGTCTGGAGTACATGCTGGAACCTTTTAGCCCAGGACAGGTAGGCCTCTTCTGTGACATTGCCCTTTTATTCTATCCCTAATGGCGGCCTCTAAGGGATTACTATAATGCCGGTTCTAGTTTACATATTGCTACCCTAACTACTAACTAACTGTTTGGTTCCTGATTAAAGAGGAAGTAAACCCTGATGGGTTTTACTTCCTCTTTAGTTCCTGCAATGTAAAAGCATAATGGACTAATAAGCATCGCATACTACTCCCTGTTCCAAATTATTATGCCAATGATATTTTTCTCATTTACCTAAATAATTGATGTAAACAACAGTCAGCATAATTCTCATGTTATCAACTATTAAGAGTACAATTCAAATTTTATACAAACAAAGCTCCTAATGATAACAGTATTTTTTTTTCAAAATAAAAAACTTATAATGCACTGTTCCAAATTATTACGCACAGTAAGTTTCAAAACACTTTATAGGTTTATATCAAACTTTAAACAACATTTTAACTTTTTAAACATTTTAACAGGTCACGTTACATTTTAACATAGGACCCCTTATTTGATAGCAGCTTCACAAGTCTTGCATCCATTGAACTTGTGAGTTTTTGGACAGTTTCTGCTTGAATTTGTTTGCAAGATGTCAGAATAGCCTCCCAGAACTGCTGTTTGGATGTAAACTGCCTCCCACCCTCATAGATCTTTTGCTTGAGGTAGCTCCAAAGTTTCTCAATAGGATTGAGGTCAGGGGAGGATGGAGGCCACACCATGACGTTCTCTCCTTTTATCCCCATAGCAGCCATTGATGCAGAGGTATTCTTTGCAGCATGAGATGGTGCATTGTCACGCATGAAGATGAATTTATTACGGAAAGCATAGTTCTTTCTTCTGTACCAGGGAAGGAAGTGATCAGTGAATAACTCCACATACTATGCAGAGGCCATCTTTACACCTTCAGGGACCCTAAAGGGGGCGGCCAGCTGTCTTCCCATGATTCCGGCCCAAAACATGACTCCACCACCGCCTTGCTGACGTTGCAGCCTTGTTGGAACAGGGTGGCCATCCACAAACCATCCACTACTCCATCCATCTGGACCATCCAGGGTTGCACGGCACTCATCAGTGAACAGGACTGTTTGAAAATTAGTCTTCATGTATTTTTCTGCCCAATGCAGCCATTTCTGCTTGTGAGCATTGGTTAGTGGTGGCCGAATGGAAGGTTTATGCACAGTTGCAAGACTCTGGAAGACTCTACACCTTGATGTCCATGGGGCTCCAGAGGCACGAGCAGCTTCAAATATCTGTTTGCTGCTATGTAATGGTGTTTTAGCAGCTGCTCTCTTGATCCGATGCATGGATCTGGCAGAAATCGTCCTCAATGTGCCTTTATCTGCACAAAGTCCTCTGTGCTCTGAATCGGCCACAAATCTCTTAATAGTGAGATGATCACGCTTACATTTTCGTGAAATATCTAATGTTTTCATTCCTCGTCCAAGGCATTGAACTATTTCACTCTCTTCGGAAGCAGAGAGATCCTTTTCTTCCCCATATTGCTTGAAAATGGTGCTCTGCTTAATAATGTGGAACACCCTCCTTTAGTAGTTTTTCCTTTAATTGGGCTCACCTGGCAATCTAATTATCACAGGTGTCCGAGATTGTTTTTAGTGATCAAAAGAGCCCTGAGACACAATGCCATCCATGAGTTAAACTGAAAAACAAAATATTTAATCTTTGTGACACTGAAATAGAATTTGCATAATAATTTGGAACAGGGTGTAGTTGCATTATGCGCCACTTACCAGCAGAGGAATCCATTGATGTCCCACAAATAGAGCTTTCTTTTGGTGGTATTTGATCCCCTCTGCGTCATTTCTGATCACCGCTATAAACAAAAGAGCGACAATTTTGCAAAAAAACCCACATTTCTTACTTTTTGCTAAAATACAATTAAAAAAAATATATATATATAAAAAAAAATTTCCATCGGTTTTGGCCGATTTATATTCTTCCTCATATTTTTTGTAAAAAAAAAATCGCAATCAGCGTTTGTTGATTGGTTTGCGCAAAAGTTGCCGCATTTACGGATGATGAGAATTCATTTCTGGGGTTTATATTTATTATTTTTTTTTTTTTTACTAGTAATGGCGGTGATCTGTGATTTTTAGCAGTACTGCGATATTGCAATGGACATGTCGGAACATTTTGACACTTTTTTGGGACCAATGGCATTTATACAGCGATCAGTGCTATAAAAATGCACTGATTACTGTGTAAATGCCATTGGCAGTGAAGGGGTTAACCTGCAGGGGGCGCTCCAAGGGTTATCTGTGTTCCCTGGGCGTGTTCTAACTGTATGTGTGCTGCCCTGGCTGGGGAAAGGGGAGTGATCACGGCTTCCATATACAGGAAGCCTGTGATCATCGCCCTTCCCCCTCTAACAGAATGGAGATCCGTGTTTACTTACAAGGACCTCCGTTCTTTCAGTGCAGGGGAGCCATTGCAGGTAGCCGGCGGCGATCGAGTCCGCCCTACTCGCTCCCTGGCCCCCCCGAACACAGTGAGCATGCTCACAATGCTAGTTATGGCGGCCGCCATCCTATGACGGCGTTTCGCGATAACGAGCCAACTTGCCGCCGTCACGCTGCGGCGGCGGTCGGCAAGTGGTTAATTATGAGTATGATTTGCTACTACACAAGGCAACGTACTGCTTTTCCTCAAGCCATGTGCCGCCAGTGCAACTTAACCACTTCAATACCAGGCACTTAGAACACTTCCCGCCCAGACCAATTTCCAGGTTTCCGTGCTGTTGCGCTATTGAATGAGAATTGCACGGTCATGCGACTCTGCACCCAAACAAAATTTTTATCATATTGTTCCCACAAATAGAGCTTTCTTTTCGTGGTATTTGATCACCCCTGGGGTTTTTATTTTATGCGCTACAAATAGAAAAAGACCAAGATCTTGAGTCAAAAATTTTCGAATACCCTTCTTGATCCACTGTGGATAATGTATTTTTTTAATCCTTAAATTTTCTAAATCATCAGTCACAAATTTTTGACTCAAGATCTTGAATACCCTTCTTGATCCACTGCGGATAATGTATTTTTTAATCCTTTAGAAATATTCTAAATCATCAGTCACTAGATTTTTAAAAACTTCCCAAAACGTATTATCACTATTAGGGGGATTGAATACTTATTTGTTTTTAAGAGTACAGAAACAACCATTAATTACAGGAGGTCTATTATCTGGTTTAAACCATAAATCATAATAAAAATATGTGCAAAGAAAAGTTCATTGTTTAATGATGTGTTGCAAAAAAGTATAATATTGCAAAAAAGTAGAAAACAAAGTCCCAGTAACTGATATCTTCTGATCCTCTGTGCAGAAGATATCACTTACTGGGACTTTGTTTTATACTTTTTTGCAATATTATACTTTTTTTGCAACATTTAACATTTGCACTATATTTATTATGCTATTCACAGTGTGGGATATTTTAAATATTGATTGTTACATATTGGCACTTCGCGCTTTGTAAAATATTATTTTGAAGTTGAGTGAATAACTTTTAGTGTCAGCAGCTGCTTTTTTCTTGCATTGAACAAAATATCACTTGGTGGTATACACATTTATATTTATTTCTCTAATATTATAAATAATATTTCAAATATATGTTTTTGGTAGCTGAACATTGCAAGAGCTGATAGTGTCCCCTTGCTGAATTCGGACTGTGTCCCCTTCCTGTTTGGCAGGTGTGAGTACTGGGATGATTAGACCAGGTTTGCAGTTGCTGCCTATTGTGGGCGGTGCCTCCCTCTTAGTGCAGTAACCCCTTGTGTGATAGCTTGGCTCTACTGCTTAGGAATCACTATTCAGCAGTATATTAATAATTTTTTGTTTTGGATATATTTTTTTTTGGTTACTGGTTTACAATTTTTGCGCTGATTGGTCACAATTTCAGGAAAATTTGTTTGACTAGACAAAATACTTATTTCATTATGTTTCTTTTATACTGGCGTTTTTAAACAAAAATGTGATGATAAACACGTTTGTATATAGTGTAACACTTTTAGTAGTTAAAAGATAAGTTCACCTTTACAAAAGAAAAATAAATGCACATTTTTTTTGCAAGAAAAAAAATGCATTTATTAACCAGTTCCCTACCGAGTCATATTAAAATGACGTCGGCAGGAACTGCTCCTCCATCCGGGCCGACGTCATGACGTTGGCCGCTTCTCGCCGCTACTGCGGGCCCCCAGATCTCGGATCGTTCGTGTGCCGAGGGGTCGTGTCTCCCCCCGATCGTGGTAAAGAGCCAATACATTCGGCTCTTTACCACGTGACTGGCTGTGTCCAATCACAGCCAGCCACTTTGTTGACTCACATGGCCGTGGCTCGTGCGCGTCCCCGGGGCCGCGCAGCGCGGCAATCAGGGACGAGGCTTGTCCCTTGGACACAGCCCATCCCCGATCAGGGTAAATGAGCCAATGAAATGGCTCTTTACCACATGACCGGCTGTGTCCAATCACAGCCGGTCATAAATGTATACAGTTCGCAGGTAACGCGCTGTTACCTGGCTCTTCTCCTCACACACCGATCCAGTGGGAGGAGAAGAGAGCAGAACTATGAGTAACACAACTCAACATTATTACTGTACCCAGATTGTGTCCCACTCCCCCTGAAGAGTACCTGTCAGTCAGAGTACCTGTCAGACCATCAGAGTACCCTATCATCACATCAGAGTACCCTATCATCACATCAGAGTACCCGCTATACCATCAGAGTACAGTATCATCACATCAGAGTACCTATCAGTCCATCTGAATACCCGCCATACCATAGGAGTACCAGTCAGTCCATCAGAGAACCTGCCAGTCCATCAGAGTAAACTGCCAGTCCATCAGAGTAGACTGCCAGTCCATCAGAGTAGACTGCCAGTCCATCAGAGTACCTGCCAGTCCATCAGAGTACCCGCCAGTCCATCAGAGTACCCGCCAGTCCATCAGATTACCCGCCAGTCCATCAGATTACCCGCCAGCCCATCGGACTACCCGCCAGCCCATCGGACTACCCGCCAGCCCATCGGACTACCCGCCAGTCCATCAGAGTACCCGCCATACCATCAGAGTACCAGCCAGTCCATCAGACCACCTGCCAGTCCATCAGAGTACCTGCCAGTCCATCAGAGTACTTGACGAGCAGTCCAGTGTAACCTTTCATACAGCCACCATGTCCAAAAGGTTATACACTGCAGAAGAAGCATACAAAATGCTACTCCTGACCGATGAGAGCAGCGGGGAGCTCTCATCGACCATTGACAGTTCCGATTACTGTTCTGATTTGGAATACCAGCCCATCGAAGAAAGTGTGTCATCGTCTGAATTTGAGGAGGAAGTAGTCCGTCGGAAAAGAAGACGGTTTGAAGACGAGGCAGCTACCAGCAGCGCCAGAGACCCTAATGGCCAATCGGCAAATGCCAATGGCGCTAGACCAGAAGAGAGGCCCAGTACAAGTACTGGAATCCCACATCAAAGAATTAGGGCCCAACCCCAGCTTCCAGATTCCTTGGCAAATCCACAGTGGCTACCTTCTAGCACAGGGTCACCCACAATCCCCCCTTTTACAGCACAGCCAGGCGTGCAGGCCAACACGGAAGGTTTTTCCGAAATTGATTTTTTTAGCCTATTTTTTCCTAATAAGCTATTGCAAAGCATCATGGACCAGACCAACCTTTATGCCCAACAACACATTCGGAACAACCCCAACTCTTTTTTCATCTGTCATGACCAGGTCCCGTTATGACATGATAATGCGGTTCCTGCATTTCAGCAATAACTCGCAGTGCCCCCCCCCCCAATCATCCCGACTTTGATAGATTGTTTAAAATTCGCCTCCTAATTCATTTCTTTTCTAAACGTTTTGCTGAACTCTACATCCCTGAACAAAATATTTCCGTGGACGAATCCCTGGTCCATTTCACAGGCCGCCTGGGTATGAAGCAGTAGATCCCCAGTAAGAGGGCCAGGTATGGAGTAAAGCTCAACAAGCTGTGTGAAAGTTCCATGGGATATGTGCACGCCTTTCGTATATATGAAGGCAAAGACTCCCATCTCCAGCCCCGATTGTTCATCGTACCTGGGAATAAGCGGGAAGATTGTCTGGGAATTGGCTTACCCACTCTTCAAGAAGGGATATCATATTTACATGGACAACTATTACACGAGTTTGTCCCTTTTCCGCCACCTACATCGGGAGGATACTTTGGCCTGCGGTACTACAAGAAAGAACAGAAAGGGCTTCCCACAGAGTCTAATCACCACAAATTTGCAAAGGGGGGAATCAGCAAGCCTCAGGAATGAGGAAGTATTTGGCTGTGAAGTGGAGGGATAAAAAAGACGTATACATCATGTCCACAATCCACGATGCCACCTCAGTGGAACTTCTAAGAAGACAGGGTCCCGTTGAAAAACCACATTGTATCCACAAGTATAATAAATTCATGGGGGGGGGGGGGGTGGATTTAAATGACCAGATGTTGCAGCCCTATCTACCAACTAGAAAATCCCTCTTCTGGTACAAAAAAGTTTACATTTTTCACATGGCCATGTACAATGCTTATGTCACCTACCGGAAATCAACAGAATTCCCCAACCCCTTCCTAAATTTCATTCAAGACATCATTACTGCCCAGATATATCCACAAGGATCCCCCCCAGAAATCCGCACCGATTGTGTCAGCAGACTGCATGAGTGCCATTTTCCTGAACATATTCCCCCATCAACAACCGGAAGAAGACGCCAAAAAAGATGTCGGTGTGCAGCAAAAGAGGAAAGATACCAGTTTCTGTCTGTCCCCAATGTCACTCCAATCCTGGCCTTTGTATTGGACAATGCTTCAAACGCTATCATACACATGTAAATTATTAGTATTTCAATAATATTTCAAATGCCATTTCCCAATTTTCAATTCCTGTGCTGATTATTTCCCTGGACCAACCATACCACTGCCTTCCATGTGAACTGACCCTGGCCTGTTTATGGACTATACCTCTGCCTGCCGTCTGCATTGTTTATCCGCCATATTTCTGCTTTTCAAGTGAACTGACCCTGGATTGTATCGACTATGCCTCTGCCTACCGTCTATTTCTGCCTTTTACCTGCACTGACCTCGGCCTGTTGACCATGTTTTTGCCTGCCCCTTGCACTGATCTTTCACCTGCTACACAGGGGTCTCATATTTGGGGGGATATGATCAACATGTACAAGTATATAAGTGGTCCATATAGTAAACTTGGTGTTGAGTTATTTACTTTAAGGTCATCACAAAGGACAAGGGGGCACTCTTTACGTCTAGAGGAAAAAAGATTTCATCTACAAATACGGAAAGGTTTCTTCACAGTAAGAGCTGTGAAAATGTGGAATAGACTCCCTCCAGAGGTGGTTTTGGCCAGCACGGTTGATTGCTTTAAAAAAGGCCTGGATTCTTTCCTTAATGTAAATAATATAAATGGGTACTAACATTTTTAGGTAAAGTTGATCCAGGGTGAATCCGATTGCCTCTCGGGGAATCAGGAAGGAATTTTTTCCCCCGTTATAGCAAATTGGATCACGCTTTGCTGGGGTTTCTTGCCTTCCTCTGGATCAACTGTGGGTGAAGGATTGTATATGGGATTATTTGGGTTGTGTGTGTGTGTGTATATATATATATATATGTTTTTTTTTTTTTGGTTCAACTGGATGGACTTGTGTCTTTTTTCAACCTGACTAACTATGTAACTATATATGTGAGGGGCCCCAGAATGATGTTCTGATTTGAGAAAAACAGTTATTGGTTTTCTCTTTGTTTTGTAATTCCCAGAACAGGGCCTGGTGTCCGGAGGCTTCAAAGCGATTTGGGTGGGAGAAGCCTCTACCCCTGCCCCCATTCTTTCTTGACTGAGGCCCTAAGCTTGATGGTCCTCCCTGCTGCCTGGACAAATACTTTGGCTGTATTGACAATATCTCTGCCTGCACTGACCCAGGACTTTTTATGGACCATGTCTCTGCTGCCTGGACCCAATACTTTTGGCTGTACTCTGCCTGCTGCCTGTGCTATGGACAGTATTCCTGCCTCCTGCATGGAACAAACATTTTGCTGCTGCTGACCACATCCCTGCTTGCTACCTGGACCAATGCTTTGACTGTGCTGCCAATATCTCTACAGGCTACTATGGACAGTATTCCTGAGGCTGCCTGTTGTGCTGTGCTTGTCCACATTCCTGTCTGCTGCCTGGACCGATGCTCTCCTCTGTTGACCACTGCACTACTAAAACTGCAGGCAATCTTTTCTTACACTTTGCTCAGCAGAATGTATTTTGGTTTGTAATTTGTATGTACTGTATATGCTATGTGTTAGAATATGAAGGGCCTTCAACAATGTGATAGGTTGGCAGGAATTTATGTGTGTGTGATTTATGTCCCTAGAACAGTGTAAAAGTCTCACACACGTGGTATCGCCATACTCAGGGGGAGTAGCAGAATGTATTTTGGGGTGTCATTTTTGCTATGTACATGCTATGTGTTGGAAATATCTTATAAATGGACAACTTTGTGTAAAAAAAATGCGTTTTCATTTTTTTTCCACATTTTCCAAAAACGTCTGGAAAAAAATGAACCGTTCAAAAACTCATTATGCTTCATAGATTATACGTTGGGGTGTTAGCTTTCCAAAATGGGGTCATTTTGTGGGAAATTCCATTGTCCTGGTGCTCCAGGGCCTTCATAATTGTGGTTGAGAAATGAGATGTGTAATTTATGCTCGTAGAACGCCTAAAGGTGCTACTGCAATGTTAAGCCTCTGTATGTGGCCAGGCTGTGTAAAAGTCTCACACATGTGGTATCGCCATACTCAGGAGGAGTAGCAGAATGTATTTTGGGGTGTCATTGCAAGTATGTATATGAGGTGCATGAGAAATAACTTGTTATGACAATTTTGTGTAAAAAAAAAAAAAAATTCTTGATTTTTACAAAGAATTGTGGGAAAAAAATGACAACTTCAAAAAATTCACCATGCCTCTTACTAAATACCATGGGATGTCTACTTTCCAAAAAGGGGTCATTTGGGGGGTATTTGTACTTTACTGGCTTGTTTTTGTCTCACAAAATGACATAGGCCGTCAGTACATCAGGTGTGATCAATTTTCAATGATTTGCACCCTAGCTTGTAGACTCTTAGGCCTCATACACACGGACGTTTTTTGACGCCGGCGTTTTCTGGCGTTTTTTGCAGCTCTCCATGTTAGTCAATGGCCCCATAAAAACGTCGGCGTTTCTGAGCTGTAGGTGGCGTCGGCGTTAGTGAGCAGAAAGTAGAACCCATGGCCATCGCGTTCTGAGGCTGTAACGTTTTGACGTTTTTTGACGCCGATGCCACAATATGCCAACAAACGCCAACTAACGCCAACAAACGCCACCTAATATTGTACTGGCGTTTTCCGGCGTTTTTTGATGCCGACGTTTTTAGGTTGAAAAATAGCAGAGGGATGATTTTTTAAAAAAAACGCCTTTTGACGCCGACGCTCACTAACGCTCAAAAACGCCAATGCATAACGCCGAAAAACGTCGACTTTTTTTCCTTGACGTCGGACCCGGCGTTTTGTTTATTTTTTTAGATACGCCCGTGTGTATGAGGCCTAAAACTTTCACAGAGACCAAATAATATCCACTAATTTGGGTTATTTTTTACCAAAGATATGTAGCAGTATAAATTTGGGCCCAAATTTATGAAGAAAAATTATTTTTTTGCAAAATTGTTAAATAGAAAACAAAAAAAAAATATATTATATATATTATATTGCAAAAAATAAAAAAAACAGCGGCGATTAAATACCACCAAAAGAAAGCTCTATTTGTGAGAAAAAAATGATAAAAATTATGTTTGGGTACAGTGTAACATGAGAGAATAATTGAGATTCAAAGTGTGAGAGTGCTGAAAGCTGAAAATTGGTCTGGGCAGGAAGGGGGTATAAACATCCGGTATTGAAGTGGTTATTTTGTTAGAAGCCTATAAAGCATTGCATCCACAATCAGCAGATCGTGGGTGTAATGCATGCTCCTGCAGACTGTATTTGTAGCTGTCTGCCCATACCTCCAATACGGGCAGCCGGTTACAAAATGTCAGGAAGCTCAGTGAACGATCTTAAGTTCTCAACAGCGCCTTGGTAGTTCATTGAGAACTACAAGCTTACAGCTGCAAAGGCTGTCGGAACTTGTTACCTCATGGATTCACAGGGATCCATGAATCAATGACGAGGCCATGTGGGCAAAGCCCCACATGACTGCACTCTCTTTAAATTGTGACAGCGAGTGCGGGGAGAAGATCCGTGGCTCGCTATCACAAGTAGGAGGGAGCGGGATCAGATACTGAACATGATACATGTTACACCCTAAACATGTTCAGAAAGGTGAACTTATCCTTTAAGTATTTATTTATTATAGAGGTCTATACATCTGTCCAAAATGAGGTACAACTGAGAAGGAAAGAGGGACAGTTTCTTCATATGAGGGAAAATTGGGAGGTATGGATTCACACGAGGGTACTTAATATTTTGCAATGCATTGCTTTAGATGGATGAAACGTTTCAAGGCATTCAGACATTTCATCTTAAAGGAGCCAGTCACGACTTGATGCTCTTGGGACTTTCCCTGAATACAAAGGATTTTTTATTGATTTGTGTATACTTATACAAGGTTGGCATGTAACCATATTTATACATTTAGCAATGCTTATGCTTGGACAGCATGTTTTTTTGGTGTTCAGTGCAACTACTTTAGATACAAAAGTGGTGGCTTTATATTATTATTATCACAGTAACTGGTAAATAGCGCAGTAGTGTGCATATTAGATTAGACCCTTATTGCTGGGTGGGCAGCCATACCTAATACGTTACCCAATTGCTGTTTACATAAAAATATCCTAAAAGTGTGTATGCATGAGTATGTGCACGCATGATGGGGGGTGGAGGTCCTTTGCCATTCCTTTTTACTTTGTAATAGTACATTTTGTGACAGGTCCTCTTTATGGAGACATAAGGGGTCTTTTAGAATTCTGATATCTCCCCTGCACTGTTTGCAAACAAATCAAGTCACCAGTGGCAAGAATTTGAGAGCCATGAACCCAAAAGTGTGCATAGTGTGTTTGGGCTCACAAAAAAGTAGGAGGATCGGTCACCATCTTGAAAAAAGCACAAACACAATATAATAATCACATTTTCCGCTGTATGTAAAAGATGAGACTGTGTCAAGTAAATAGATACCAAATATGTTAATCCACTAATATGTATGCACCTGTGAAATGGTAAACTAAGATCCCAAAATGTTCCTATTGGAGACACTTTAATATAATTTACAGCTCATCACTTTATAGTTACAGTAATTTTAAATGAATTTCCTGTAATTCTTCCTGTTACTCTGGTGTGCACAGCAATATCCAATAGACGTGCAGAACAAAAAAATGTGTTTTGTTTCACTTGATTCGTTATATCGGAATAGTTTTTTAATCCATTTCGAATAGTTTTCAAATTCGAATAAGTGAAACCGAAAAATTTAAACCGCGCTCACTCTGTGAAGCTAAATATACAATTGGTATAAGCTCATAATAAACAATTGGTATAAATAGTGCAAATGGTGCAGTTGAGCTTAATTGGTGGCTCAACTTAGATTAATTGTGAATCCAGTATTTATAAGTATTTTTTGAACATGCGATTTTTTCACATAGAGATTGTAAGTGTGTTTTTAATTGTTTTTATAAATAAATTTGACATACTTCACTATGGGAAGCCCTCTCTTCTTGTCCTTATACCTGGGGTGACCTTTGAGCTCTAAGACATCCGGAGTGAGACAGAGGCTGTGTGACATCCAGAGTGGAGTGATTTCAACACATGCTTGTTTTGACTACCTGTAATGGGAGTCAAAACCGTCTCGTTGAGTGCGCTGTGTGCTTATATGTTGCGGTGGAGAGGATCGCTAGAAGGCATTTGTGTGGAGACACCCTGGTGTTTTTCTGGGACCTGTCACTTTCTGTCATATATTTGTGGAGGTATTGTCACCTTTGATTGCTGCAGTGCCATCTAAGGCTCACCTTATGAACTGTCTTGGACTATTTTTGCACATACTTGCACCATTTTCACTTTTTATATTAATTATGAGCTTATACCTATTGTATATTTAGGTTCACAGAGTGAGTGCCGTTTAACCAGTTGACGGCGGCAACTTGGCTCATTATCGCGAAACGCTGTCAGGTGAATGTGGCCGCGATTGCGCACTCGCGGCGCGTGCACTGTGATCGGATTTGATAGAGGACCGATCAGTCTACAGGGCCAGGCCAATGATATTTGGCCTGGACCTGCTGATCGGTCCTGCCCAATGAAATGGCTCCTCTGCCTCTGAAATGTAAACAGAGGCAGAGGAAATGAGCTCATCTCCCTCCGTGAAGCCCTTTTCGGTTCCGGCGATGGAGAGAGCATCTAACCGTGAGTTGCACAACACTACACTGACAACAGTACACATTAGGCACAGTTTTAACCCTTCAATCGCCCCCCAGTTAGCCCCTTCATTGCTGTCACCCCGTCACTGTGTCACTTACAGAGGCGGCTCTAGACTTTGTGAGGCCTTAGGTAAAACTTAGATATGAGGCCCCACTTGCAAATTGGTTGCCAGAGGTTACAGCCGATCTTTACCACTCACTGACTAGTTGCTAGAGGTTACAGCACATAATTTCTGCTTGCCAATTGGTTGCTAGAGGTTACAGCACATTATTACCGCTAACTGATTGGTTGCTAAAGATTACAGCACATAATTACCACTCACTGATTGGTTTCTAGTAAAGTGGCACATTAATACACATACTAAAGGAGAGGGTCAGAGACTGCAGACATACTACAAGAGATGGTCAGAGACTGCAGACATACTACAGGAGAGGGTCAGAAACTGCAGACATACTACAGGATATGGTCAGGAACTGGGGGAATACTACAGTAGATGATCAGATACTGCAGGCATAGTAAAGGAGACGTAAGTCAATAGAGTGCATGTTAATGTCCAGTATTAAAATAAAGTGCTCACACCATATAAATAAAAATATGCGACAAAATAAATGAAGGCCATAAAATCAATGTGACAATCTTCACAGCAAGAACAAAGTTTCAAAATAAATTCATAGGTCCTTTAGGGACCTGTGAGTGAATGTGCTTACCAGACACTGGTAAGAAACCAGCGGAAGATCTACAAATCGGGAGACATGAAGCTGATCCGGGCGTCCCAAAGGAAAGGCTCTCCAATTGGTGGGGTAACGCTGCTGGATGCTGAAGGGTCCAGAGGCTGGTATAACCCCGGCAGAAGATCCACAATCAGAGGGCAGAGAGCTGATCTCAAGGTCCCAGGGTGGCTCACTACCTGGTGTGGTAACTCCCCTGGGTGCTGGGCCGGTCCTGGGCGCGTGGTTCAGAAGGTTTTCACATAGTGGAGAACTCAGTGGATATGTAAAAGAAAAAAGCCCACCATAGTGCAATACCGTTTTGACGTTTTAATATTTGAGGAGATTATGAACACTTACATTAAAAATTCTTCAAATGAGCTCATCTGATAAAAGGCTTTGCAGTGACATAGGGGGAACCAAAACCCCTTTTTTTCTTTATTTGTTTACAAATTGATCAGTTTGGTGTGCGTGCTGCTAGTGCCCTTAATATGTTTGTTTCTTCATTTTTCACCTTAGAGTGTGCGCGGGTTTTTTTCAGTTTTATTCATCATAGTACAGGAGACGGTCTCAGACTGTGGGCATACTACAGGAGATGGTCAAAGACTGAGGGCATACTACAGGAGAGGGTCAGAAACTGCAGACATACTACAGGAGATGGTCAGAGACTGTAGGCATACTACAGGAAATTCTCTCTCTCATGCCCCCCCACTACATTGTGTAGAGTTAGCTCATAATGTTCCCATGGAAATAGCTACGGACTAGTAAGACAACCAACGTCACACTGACACTCCCCTTTGTGAATTAACCCTGAAGGGCGGCACAGCTGAAGATTCAAATAACATAAAAGGGAGGAGCGGTTGCCGCCCAATCAGAACATCCAGACGAAGCTAGCGAAACGCGTTGACATCACGGAGAGAGGACGGTGGTCCGCAATGAGGCTTGCAGCGCACTCGGCGTCCCATGCACCTAGAGTGTCCAGGAAGGGTATGCAACAGGAGTGTTGACTACCAGCGGCTTTCCAGTACATGCATACCCCTGCCGATGTTGAGGGACTTCCGGTGGCTACCCTGGAATACCGGATCAGTACCATACTATGGGTAAGCCTAATGACTGTTTGAACAGTGGAGGACCTGCATCCTATGTATGAAATTCTAACGGCGGACCCCACTAGTGGTGAGCTAATGGAATTTGTTCCTTTTCATATTATGAGCCACCCATAGGACTACTATGTCGGTTTCCTCCTCTGCCCTTATACACACATAGGAAACCTTCCCGGCTGAGGGCTGCATATGCCCTGGGGTTACAGCGCACATACACTGTATTTGTTTGGCGTTGCGTGTTCTAGCCTCTGCAGTCTGTTCCATCGGTATTCATACCACAGACTCAGGACTACCATTAACCGCCTCAGGACCGCCCACCTGACGTCTCCGATCTTGTGCGTTGCGGTTTGTTTATGTCACATACACGCGACATTGGGGTCCCGTATACGTCGGGAGTCGGCCCTTCCAAAGGATACACACATATTCCCGTCTCCTCCTTTGGCTGTATCATCAGGATACCCACCGAGTATTATACTTTTCCTTGTTTAAGGTAATCGAGTGGTGATCACCCCAGGCGGCAATCTTAAAGTATGTA
>BLSH010228231.1:225163-236893 GCA_018402905.1 Glandirana rugosa | reverse complement strand
TACGAATGGAGCGCCCGAGACAAAGGTGTAAAAGTTGCAAAGGTGGATTTTATTCGGTAGGAAGAATAGTAAAAAATGCCAACGCGTTTCGGGGGTCAAATGGCATCCCCCTTCCTCAGGGCTATTGGAGACAAAAATAAAACAATATATACCCCCGAAACGCGTTGGCATTTTTTACTATTCTTCCTACCGAATAAAATCCACCTTTGCAACTTTTACACCTTTGTCTCGGGCGCTCCATTCGTATCTAGGATTTGATCTTACATGTGAATCGACACGTCAAGTCGTTTACAGCGGTAGCAGCCCGGGCCCCGCAAGAGGGCGTACCATCAAAATTTCCAGATCACGCCCCATAGAGGCACTGGATATTGGGGATCTACCCCTATCTCCCTACCGACGATATCCCCAAACGAGGGATTGTGTTTCCAGCGCGGTCTACTTTCCATTCTTTGAATTTTCAATGATTGGCACCATAGCTTGTAGACTCTATAACTTTCACAAGGACCAAATAATATACACTTATTTGGGTTATTTTTACCAAAGATAGGTAGCAGTATACATTTTGGCCAAAATTTACAAAGAAAAATTACTAATTTGCAGAGAAAAATAGCACAAAAAATAAACCCCCTACTAGTGATTAAATACCACCAAAAGAAAGCTCTATTTGTGTGAAAAAAAGGACGTAAATTTTATATGTGTACCGTGTTGCATGACTGAGTAATTGTCATTCAAAGTGTGATAGCGCTGAAAGCTGAAAAATGGCCTGGACAGGAAGGGGGTTTTCGTGCCAGGTACTGTTGTGGTTAAAGCAGGACCAAGACCTCACCTAAAGACCATTTTGGTCCAGGTGATCGTCATATCCACTTATTTCCATCCCAGTGTATTGGCTCCACTGCTTCACCCGAATTAATTCTTCACCCGGAGTGATATCACAGACTATATATTTCATCACTGGATGGGACTTTGCTTCTCATACTGTTGCTGGACCCATATTTATGGTAACCCATCAGTAACACCGGGGACTTAATATCAATCGCCACTGAGATCACCTCCTACTGCCAACATCCCACTTGTCTCCAGTCCTCATTGACTGATTCCATTTGACATATTAGTCATACTCTGATAAAACTCAGCTAGTGAAATTACTACCGAGCTGCCCAGGATTTCCACAGTGGTCAAGCACCCCATAGCCACACTCATACCAGAGGCCTCTGGAAGGACACTTTGTATTATTTTTTCCCCCCTAGGTGGTGCATCCATCCGTCCATCCATTCCGTACTTCCGGACGCTGTTTTTAACTTGTCTTGTGTCTCCCCTTGTGTATGTCCCTATGGTGTGTTGTCTCAGTCGCCTAGGGGACCCCTGGTCTCCATAAGGGCCTAGTGACGTGATCCACAGCTACATCTACATATATTGTATTTAATTGAAGTAGATTTCTTAAATGTTGAATGTTGAAAATATTAAAGTAACTTTTTAATACATACACATACTCTGGTGTCTATTGCCCACCCCTCACCAATTAACCTCTAGGTCCTCTATGGCTCTCATAGAGGCTATTCTTGTTGTTCAATAGTATTTTTGGTTTAGTTGAGGGGCACCAAAACTGGTGAGTGGCATAAGCCAGTAAAATTTACCCTAGGAAGACCCTACCTGTTCTTTCTCTTGTGGAGTTTATGCTTATGTTTAGGATCGTCTCTCTTGATCCTTTCAGACAGGTATCCTAGAGAAATAAAAGTCACCTCACTTGTTACATAAATCCTAATCCCTGGGTATAGGATGGCATTTGTATAGGGGGATGATATAGATAGAGAAATTCGAGCAGCATTTTCAAAAGATACCCCCCAAGAGGGAAACCAGAAACCAGATATAAAAAACAAATGTAAGGAACATAAAAAGCTTTTGATAAAACATCTAAACAGAAAATGGGACGTAATATTCCTTGAAACCTATATAGAACATAGGATTATACCATGTGGTCTAAGAGATAAAACGATACCAGCTGAACATCTTCATAATTACCGATTCCTCCCTAAATAGAAGGAATTGTGTATAAATCATGGGATAGCGGTAATGAGCCTGATAGTTGAAGAGGAGAAAAATCAGCTAGAGGAGCTAAAACCCCAGATTGAGGTGAGCGCAAGGGAACTGGACAAGTTAAAGGATGTAGAGGAGTTCCAGAGACTAAATGATAACCTCAAAAAGGAGATAGAAAGGGCCCAACACAACTTAAAAATAACCAAGCAATCTAAGTATCGTAGAGACATCCTTGACTTTGAACGTGGTGAGGTCTTTGACCTCACTATCGGGCGAAGCAGGAGTGGCTCTAGAAGAAGAGGCCCACGGTCAACCTCGCGTACATGACGAGATAAGTCAGGAAGTGAAACCGACGAGGAATATACGGGAAAAACTGAGTTTTTTCGACGAAGGGGAGGTGGAGGCTGCTGGCAAAAGTCCACCACCTCCAAAAACAAAAGAGCGCTCCAAACCAAAAACCAATCAAAATCCCAAGCCCTTGAAATTGGGAGAGAAAAGCCTGAGAACCCGGAGTCAGAGAAAACGCTACTAGCCCAACCCAACCCCTCTGGGACGGCTGATATGAAGGTTATCAATTTATCGGACTTCCCTTTGGAAGAAGGACATATCAAATTACTCCAAAAGGGGATGTCATTTGCCCCTACAAATAACATGGGCGAGTTTACGGTGTATAAGAATATAGTCCTATTTTTGAGAAAAGTCCTACTACGCTCCTTTTATGACTCCTCAAGAAGCATAAATTAAATAAACCAAACTCAGCCGGACCCTCAGGAGTTGGAGGCACTTGATGCCCTGAATTCCTTACTGGAGGAAATAAACGGACCAGATGAATCTAAGCCCCCTAATAAAAGGTCTGCAAATTTGAAAATACGCTCCACAAAGATGCCCCCCCAAGCAAGAATAAATGGCTGAGTCTCTTTCTGGAATTAGTGCAGTTGGAATTAGCCAATATTAATTGTAAATCCAACAATACGGACAATCTAGCGCACGAAGAACGACGCGCCCTAAAAGAACTTCAGGAGGCTACACGCCTTATAATTAAAAGAAGTGACAAGTGTGGGAACATCGTTCTAATGAGAGATGAAGAGAAGAGAAGCCAAATGGCTTCTAGGGGACCCCTTGACATATCAGAGGCTGGAGTCAAATCCTTTCCCCAATATAGTAAGATCACTAAATGAAAAACTGACTAATGCGAAGGAAGTAGGTCTACTGACCAAAAAGGATTTTGAATACCTACGCATTGAAGAGTTCAATGTACCCACCTTTTACATTATCCCCAGGGTACATAAGGACCTACAACAACCCCCTGGGAGACCTATCGTCTCCGCAGTGCAAGGTCCTTTGGAGCGGATGGGTGGCTGCATTGACTCTCTGATTAAGGACATGGTTAAAGAACTCAAATCCTATGTCCAAGACACCCGCCATGTTCTCTCTAGACTGACTGAAGTAAGTATAGAGGGTGAAATGTGGCTAGTAGGCATCGATGTGGAGTCACTCTACACCTCGATTCCACACTCACATGGGATCAAGGTGGTAGCAGTCTTTCTAGAGCTACACTACCCACAATGTGGTCCCCAGAACGAATTCCTGGTCGAGCTATTAGAATTTGCGTTGTTTAACAACTGCTTTCAATTTGCAACCCAGTATTACCAGCAGATCAGGGGGACCTCAATGGGGGCGGTGTGTGCTCCGTCGTATGCTTGCCTTCACCTGGGCCTATGGGAGGAGGAGGAGGTCTATGCCCTGCCTATGTACCGCAGCCACGTCCACGCTTGGCTGCGCTACATAGACGATGTATTGGTGCTGTGGAAGGGCCCGATTGAGGACCTCCATTGCTTCATGGAACAGTTGAATTCTAATGGTCACAATATACGCTTGACCTATGTGTTTGACCGTACTAGGATTTCATTCCTTGATCTGTGGATTAGCCTGGAAAACTGTGAAATCTGCACATGCACTTTCCGTAAGGAGACCGCAGCTAGCACTCTGCTACGTGCGGACAGTCACCATCCCCCATGGCTTGTAAAAGACAGTTCCTTAGGATCAAGCGTAATTGCACAAAAAATTCTGATCTACGCCTGGAAGAAGCAGACCTCTACAAGAGATTCCGAGAAAGAGGTTATCCCCATAAAACTATTCGTAGGGCCAGAAGGAAGGCAGCCATGCGCGACAGGGACGACCTCCTTTCAATCAACCCAGGTGGAGAAAAGCCTAATGCCAATAATGAACCAATAAGGTTGATAACTACGCATGGTTCCCGATGGAATTCCGTACGAAAGGCAATGGAAAAACATTGGAATGTCTTCACGGCCACCCCCAAAATTGCCACCATTGTAGGCCCGATACCTAAAATCATGGCTCGTAGGTCAAAAAACCTAGGGGACCTGTAAATCAGATCTGAGTTTGTGTAAACGTTGAATAACACCTGGCTGTCCGACTACCCTCGCTCCACAGGCATGTACCCTTGTGGTCGCTGTCAAGTTTGCCCATATGTGGAGAGAACTAATACATTCAAAGATGCTTTGGGCTAGACCCACTTTGAAATTAGGGACTTAATTAACTGTTCAACAACTGGAGTGATCTACATGATCACATGTCCCTGTCCCAAAATCTATGTTGGGAAAACAAAAAGATCACTAAAAGTATGGTTAGGGGAGCATCTTGGGGAACTCAATGAAAAGGAACCAACCAAGCCATTAGCAAAACATTTTTTCACTCACCACAATAGGAACCCGGCAGGGATGAAAGTCAAAGGCAACTATGTTTTGAAGTTACCCTTCAGAAGAGGAGACTTCAATCGGGTGTTACTTCAAAAAGAAAAATGGTGGATTTACCGATTGAGGTCACTCCACCCTACAGGCCTGAACACTGAATTAAATCTTCAGGTCTTTCTGCCTAGATAATAGAGGATTATCCCGCAAGCTTGGGAACAAAAGTTGAGGTACCTCAGACTAAGGCTACTAAAGAGGAAAAGACTGTCAGTTCAGTGGGGGGAATCAAATACTAATAAAGAAAATCTGTAAATTATAAAGTAAACCCCCCCGTGACTAATACC
This sequence comes from Glandirana rugosa, assembly GCA_018402905.1. Classification (NCBI taxonomy): domain Eukaryota; kingdom Metazoa; phylum Chordata; class Amphibia; order Anura; family Ranidae; genus Glandirana; species Glandirana rugosa. The sequence goes on along the minus strand of BLSH010228231.1, from coordinate 231,804 downwards.
GTCCCTGCCCATCTTAGACCAATGAAGACGGGACTATGGATGTCCTGTTAAAGGAATACATGTGTTATCTTATATTCCTTCTGTATGCCTTTGCTCCTCTGTCTTTTTGAATTTAAGCAATGTATCTTATGATCTCCATCAATTAACTATCAATTGATTGTCTACATTAAACTAATGGCTCCATTAAACTAAGAGCTAGTACCTTAATCAATATGACGATATTGAGTTCTGGGTTTGGGTATTTAATCAGGGCAGCCAATCAACAAGCGTGATTTTCCCTAGAAGCCATCACAACCATGCCTACTAATGGCATGGCTGTGATTGGCCAGTGCATCATGTGACCCAGCCTCTATATGAGGCTGGAGTCACAGTGCTGCATGTCACATGCTCTCTGGGTAGTGTAGGGAGAGGATGCTGCCTGTGCTGTGAGGGACAGATTGCAGATAGATAGGTAGAGATTACTACTAATACTGCTTTTAGGGACAGATTGCAGATCTCATCCTGCATTACAGAAAGATCTGACTGGACTAGATAGAGTCTACTGCTTAGAGGGACAGATTATTGTTCTAAAATCATCTCCTAGTTCTATAGGGTCAGGTTCCAGCTGTTGCTGTAAGGAATAGATTGTTCTAAAATCATTTTGCAGCCCTCTAGCACTTTCCAGGACTCTTTTACAGTAATTTTTGTGCCAAAAAGTTTGGGTCCCCATTGAATTCAATGGGGTTCGGGATAAAGTTCGGGTCAAGTTCGGTATCGAACCCGGACTTTTTTCCGAAGTTCGGCCGAACCCACCGAACCCGAACATCCACGGGTTCGATCAACTCTACTCATAATGTTCCCATGGAAATGGCTACGGACTAGTAAGACAACCACCGTTACACTGACACTCCCCTTTGTGAATTAACCCTGAAGGGCGGCACCCCTGAAGATTCAAATAATATAAAAGGGAGGATCGGTTGCCGCCCAATCAGAACGTCCAGATGAAGCTACGCTATTAGCATAGTGAAACACGTTGACGTCACGTGACGTCACGGAGAGAGGATAGAGTACCCCTGTGAAGGACAGGCTCGGAAACCGCAATGAGGCTTGCAGCAAACTCGGTGTCCCATGCGCCTAGAATGTCCAGGAAGGGTATGCAACAGGAGTGTTGACTACCAGCGGCTTTCCAGTACATGCATACCCCTGCCGATGTTAAGGGACTTCAGGCGGCTACCCTGGAATACCGGATCAGTACCATACTATGGGTAAGCCTAATAACTGTTTGAACAGTGGAGGATCTGCATCCTATGTATGAAATTCTAACGGCGGACCCTGCTAGTGGTGAGCTAATGGAATTTTTTCCTTTTCATATTATGAGCCATCCATAGGACTACTATGTCGGTTTCCTCCTCTGCCCTTATACACACATAGGAAACCCTCCCGGCTGAGGGCTGCATATGCCCCGGGGTTACAGCGCACATACACTGTATCCATTTGGCGCTGGGTGTTATAGCCTCTGCAGTCTGTTCCATCGGTATTCATATCACAGACTCAGGACTACCATTAAAGCGGGACCAAGACCTCACCTAAAGACCATTTTGGTCCAGGTGATCGTCATAGCCACTTATTTCCATTCCAGTGTATTGGCTCCACAGTTTCACCCAAATTAATTCTTCACCCGGAGTGATATCACGGACTATATATTTCATCACTGGATGGGACTTTGCTTCTCATACTGATGCTGGACCCATATTCATGGTAACCCATCAGTAACACCAACCGGGGGCTTAATATCAATCGCCCCTGAGATCACCTCCTACTGCCAACATCCCACTTGTCTCCAGTCGTCATTTTTTTTTTAAAGGGTAACTTTTATTTTGCAAAATTCACAGATACAAAAAAGTATTGTAATATACAAAGAACATGCTTCGTGCACTTTACATTGCTCACAACTGATTTTTATATAAATTATGCAATCCACTTCAGATAAGCATCCTCACCATCTCTTTACAATCATTTGACTTCATCTCCAGGCATTAGTTATTACATTAGAAAATTGTTCTGGGTATAGTTATCTATGTACGTTCCTAGTAATATATCCTTAGTGCATCTCGATTTGAGGGCGAGATGGTGCTGTCTGACTGTACCCATGCATCCCATACTTTATGAAACTTTTGGGGACAACCCCTTGCTTCGTATGTAAATGTATAGAATGGAACCACCTTGTTAACCATAGTGAGCCATAGAGCAATGTCGGGTGGATTCGGGGATTTCCATTGTATGGCTATGGATTTCTTAGCATATATCAACACTATACGGATAAATAATTGACTGTTTTTAGGGATAGATTCGTCATCAATATAGCCAAGCAGGCAACGTAGCGGGTTGCAAATATTTGGTAACTGTGTAATAGAGCTGATGAAGGCGGTGACCCCCGACCAAAGTGCCCTGATCTGGGGACAGCCCTAGAACATATGAAAAATGTGCCGTCCTGCATGGCGCACTTGGGGCATGTAGCTGATGCCAACTTACATAGTCTGAAAAGAAGGCTGGGGGTAAAGTATGATCTGTATAAGAATTTAGCCTGCATAACCTTATCCCTTGAGGATATGACCGTTGAAGCCTGAATCAGTAAGATATCTTGCCATATCTCTTCTGTCATGTCTGGAATGTCAGCTCGCCATTGTAGCTCCACCTTTGTGAGTCTAGACGTGTTGGAGTGTAAAAGGGCAGTGTAATAAGTGGATACCAACTTCGAGTGCACAGGTTCTCTTACCAGTTCTTCAAGTTGGGAGATTTGTAGGGTGACATTGCGAATTCCGAATTGAGACCCTGCAGTGTGTCTTAGCTGAAGGTATTTGAAGTAGGAATTAGTTTTGTCAGTTTAAGTATCCGTATGGACATGGCTAAAACTTTAGTTCCTTCCCTACCTCTCGTGGATTGTCTGTGGATTAAATGTTGTAATGATTCATAAGAGGTGAGTATAGCCGCTTCCAACGCCGTAGCTGCGTTATTCACCTCCGGAAAAAAAACACCAATGAATGTGTGCTAGTTGTGAGGCTATGTAATATATATGGAGGTTAGGGAGTGCAAGTCCTCCTTCCGGAACTGGGAGTTGCAGTGTATCTTTGGCTATCCTAACCGCCCGACCTCCCCAAATAAAACTGGTTATTATGGAGTCTATTTCACGGAACTTGCTTATAGGGATGTATACAGGGGAGTTGCTAATATATCGAAAGCGAGGAAGAAATATCATCTTGAAGAGGTTTATCCTCCCCAAGCGTGTCAGTGGGAGTTTCGTCCATATCCTCAGGGTATCTCTAAGTTTTTTGATAAGGGGATCTAGGTTATTTCCTATGTATCTGTAGATGGGTTGTTGAACAACTACCCCTAGATATCGAAAGCTCTGGACAACTTTCAGTGGGCAAGAGGTTGGAACGGTCAGATATACAGTATATCCTGGTCTATCGGGAATATGATCGATTTATCCCAGTTAACCTGAAACCCTGAGTACTTGCCCATATTCCTGAATCATCCTAAGTAGCATGGGGAGGGAGGACTGTGGGTCAGCCAGATAAATGAGCATGTCATCTGCATAAAGAGAAACCTTCTCCAAATCTCCGACCCGTAGCCCCACCACCCCAGCGCTATCTCGTGTTAGGGATGCCAGGGGCTCTATCGCCAATGCAAAGAGCATCGGGGACAGAGGGCATCCCTGCCTGGTGCCTCGCCCAATGCGAAAAGGATCAGATATTGTGTTGTTTATTCAAATTCTGGCCTTGGGTTTGTGGTATAGTAATCCAACCCATCTCAGAAAAGCTTCACCAAACCCAAACTTCGCAAGTACCTCTATTAAAAAAGGCCATTCAACAGAGTCGAAGGCTTTGTGCGTGTCCAGTGTCAGGACCGCCCTACACCCTATCACTTCATGTTGGGCCTGCATGTTAGTGAACAATCTGCATAAATTTATAGAAGTGGCCCTGCCCGTGATCAATCCTGTCTGGTCCGCTCTTATAATTGTCGGGATAATATTCAATCTCCTAGCAAAGATTTTCAGCAGTATTTTTATATCTGAGTTAATGAGAGATATTGGTCGAAAGGATTCACAGTGCAGGAGGTCCTTGTGTGGCTTGGGAATGAGCACAACCAATGCTTCTGACATGGACGGTGGAAGACTTCCCCCCTCGAATGCGTGATTAAAAAGGCGAAGAAGGTGTGGAATAAGGATTTCCTGAAATTGTGTATACCATTCTATGGGGAACCCGTCAAGACCTGGTGTTTTATTATGTGCAAAGGAGTGTGTGGCTTTTTCTATTTCATCTGTCGTTAAAGGTGCGTCTAAACTCAACTTCTGGTCCTGGGATAAGTGTGGAAGGGAGATTTTGGCTAGGTAATCATCCAATTCTACTATTGTGTAGTGGGCCCTGGTAGTGTAGAGTCTGGAATAAAAATCTACAAAAGCTTTTACAATATCTTCATTTTGTTCCACCACATTACCCTCTGAGTTTTGAATTCTGGAGATCGTATATGGTTGATAGTCGGGTTTGAATAAGTACGCCAGTAAACGGCTGTTCTTGTCTCCAAACTCGAAAATCCTTTTGTTCTGATACAGTCATTTCTTTTGAGTGCACTCCAGAATCACCAAATCAAGCTCTCTGGCTCTACTACACCAGGCAGCGTACTACTCCGGGGATGGTGAGGTGGAGTGTGTCCCCTCTGCTTCTGTCATGGCTCTTTCCGCCTCCACCAGTCTGGACTGAGACGCCCTCCTGGCTGCACCAATGGCGCTGGCAAACGTACCGCGCATGGTCGCCTTGAAGGCGTCCCAGACCACAGGGACGGACGCGGAGTGCTGATTTGAGTTCCAATAGGACTTCATTTCCGCTAAGCCCTGATCCGTGACTGCCCCGTCCGTTCTGACTTGTTTAATGGGTATCTGAGCTGACTTGGCTATTAGCACCGAAGTTCCTCTAGCATAATTTGAGTAAGTGGAATGAATAGCATATGCTATTTTGGCCCGCTTCAGCGCCATGACTCTAGAACCCTGTAGATGTGTCTCCTGAAGAAGGATAACATGCGGGTTATGCCTAGCTAAATATTCAAACATTAGAGATCTTTTCACTTTGGAATTCAATCCCCTAACATTCCAGGAGACTATGTGTAACTCAGCCATATTCGAACTGCGTGTATCTGAAGTGTAAGCCCAGGGTCTGACCGCCCCACGGATCCGTGTGACGGCCAGATCCCGGGCCCAGACAGAGCGCCCGGACATAAAATCAGCAAGAGTATCATACCTGAAGTGAAACGTTTGGCACAATTAAACATCCCAAGTAGACACAGCTGTGCGGCAAAGTGACAAGCATGAACAGGAAACAAAAAAAAACCCCCTCCCCAAAACCCCAACAAATTCCCTAACCCTCCCGGCCCCCAATCCCCAACTTTTGGGAGCATCATGCCCGGAACTGAAACAGCAAAACTGTAGGGGGGACATGGATGAGTCCCTTAACTGTGACCGACATCCGGTCTTAACTTCAGATCTCTGTAGGGGGAAGAAGAACTTGGCAAAAGGCGAATTAGGGAACGAGCCCAGTATAGGAGATTTTTGTGTTAGCATGTCAGTCTCTAACAGCAGTTGGCTAGGCTGAGCACTCACCCTCTCATCGTTCTGGGAGGCTGTCGGATCCTGGAGCTGTGCGGTGGGCTTTCCACGAGGTGGGCCGGCGCCATCTTGAGCCTCCTGTGCGGCCTGTGAGAAGGAGGGAGGTTGGAACCCGGGCGCAGCGGGTCCCGCGTTCCCGATTTTCACCATCTCATTGGGTGTATAGCTACACTGAAAGGCAGCGGGCGTTGTGTGACTCGGGCAGGAGTGTCTGGGGCTGCCGAATCATTAAAGGATTAGGGCATAGAAGATGGAGCTCCGACGATGTGCGTCCTCACATCTCGGCAGTTGGCCACGCCCCGGTCTCCAGTCGTCATTGACTGATTCCATTTGACACATTAGTCATACCCTGATAAAACTCATCTAGTGAAATTACTACCAAGCTGCCCAGGATTTCCACAGTGGTCAAGCACCCTATAGCCACACTCATACCAGAGGTCTCTGGAAGGAGACTTTGTATTATTTTTCCCCCCTAGGTGATGCATCCATCCGTCCATCCATTCCGGATGCTGTTTTTAACTTGTCTTGTGTCTCCCCTTGTGTGTGTCCCTATGGTGTAAGAAGTAATTAGTGGTGGTATTGGCGCTGCTCCCCACTCGCATACAGTCCTTCAATGATTGGAGTGGATAAGGGCAGTGTGAGTATATAAAATTATAAAACTTAAAATAGGTGATTAATGAAGAATGTGGTATCCCTGTGTGTGTTCCCCTCTGTGTTCTGTTCAATTTTTGTCGTAGGCCTTACCTACCTGCCTACCTACGTAGTGGATCCCCCCTTTTTATTATGTTTCAGAGGAAGGTCTCTGGAGACCATACTCACACCGATATCCCACGAACTGGTGACACCTTTAGGACCCGTCGAACCATCATTAAAGTGATCTACTCAAAATAGTCCCATACTGATTACACAGTTTACCTTAGTCAGTTACTGCTGACCTCTGGCCCCGCACCGGTTGACGGCTCTACACTCCTGCGTGTAGCAGCCTCGAGGTAGAAGATACGGG
>BLSH010228231.1:185188-204026 GCA_018402905.1 Glandirana rugosa | reverse complement strand
GGTATTACAAGCGGAAGTTTAGGCGCGGTTAGCGCCGCCTGAGAGGACGTCTTTCTGTTGGGTACATTTGTTATGGTTTGCCCACCCCTCTTGATTGGCACAGCTTTGGGACGTCCCCATGTGTCATAAGAAGGCTGCGTCTGTCAGTGAACGGAAGAGAAAAATGGATTTTTTGTATAACTTACCGTAAAATCCTTTTCTCTGAGTTCACTGACAGACGCAGCACCCACCCCTCTGCGTTGGTTTTGTACAGCTTGTTACGAACTGATGTGCTATGCAGAGCAGGGGGATTATATGCTGAGGTGAGGACGGCCCCCTGGGAGGGGCCAACCTACGCTTTTGTTTGTTTTTGCCTAGTCTACTCCTAGTAGGATGAGCATAACCCCATGTGTCATAACAAGGCTGCGTCTGTCAGTGAACTCAGAGAAAAGGATTTTACGGTAAGTTATACAAAAAAATCAATTTTTTAAGGCTTTTAAAAATGTATATAGTTTGTCGCCGCTTCGCGGGTGTGCATCATTTTCAAAGCATGTCATGTTTGGTGTCTATGCACTCGGCATGAGATCAAGTTTTATATTTCACCAAAAATTTGGGCAAAATAGTGTGTTTTTGTGCATTAAAATTCAAAAAAAGTGTTTTTTTCCCCCAAAAATTGTGTTTGAAAAATTGCTGCGCAAATACTTTCTGAAAAAAAAATTGTAACACCCACTATTTTAATCAGTAGGGCCTCTGCTTTAAAAAATATATAATATTTGGGGGTTCAAAGTAATTTTCTAGCAAAAAAAAGTATTTTTTTCATGTAAACAAAAAGTGTCAGAAAAGACTTGGTGGATCAAGTGGTTAGAAGAGTGGGTGATGTTCGGCATAAAATGCCAGGCCAGTTCAACCCCCCCCCCAAATGACGACATTTTGGAAAGTAGACACCCCAAGCTATTTTTTGAGAGGCATGTTGAGTCCATGGAATATTTGATTTTTTTGTCATTAGTGATGGAAAAGTGACAAAAAAAATAAAAATACGCAAAGTTGTCACTGAAATGATATATTGCTCACACATGCCATGGGTATGTGTGTCATTGCATCCCAAAATACATTCTGCTGCTTCTCCTGAGTACGGGGATACCCCATGTGTGAGCCTATCCGCGTGCGGGACCCCGAAAACCAATCACCTCCTTCAGGATTTCTAAGGGCAAAAATTTATGCCTTCACCTCACACTACCTATCCAGGTTTCGGAGGCCATGAAATGCCCAGATAGCAAAAAAAAAAAAACAAATGACCCCATTTTGGAAAGTAGGCACCCCAAGCTATCTGCTGAGAGGCATGTTGAGTCCATGGAATATTTTATATTTTGCCACAAGTTTCCGGGAAATTACAATTTTTATTTACTTTTTTTTTTACACAAAGTTGTCACTGAAATGTTATATTGCTCACATATGCCATGGGTATATGTGGAATTACACCCCAAAATTCATTCTGTTGCTTCTCCTGAGTACGGGGATACCCCATGTGTGAGACTTTTTTGGAGCCTATCCGTGTACAGGATCCCGAAAACCAATCACCGTCTTCAGGCTTTCTAAGGGCATAAAATGGTGATTTTACTCCTCAGTACCCATCACGGTTTTGGAGGCCCTAAAATGTCAAGGTAGCACAAACCCTCCCCAATGACCCCATTTTGGAAAGTAGACACCCCAAGGTATTTGCTAATAGGCATGGTGCATATTTTGCACCATGTTTTATTTTTTTTTTACTTTTAACAAATTTCAAAACTTTGTGACAAAATGTGAGATCTGCAAAATACTTCTCAGCAAATAGCTTGGAGTGTCTACTTTCCAAAATGGGGTCATTTTGGGGGGGGGGGGGTTGTGCTATCTGGGCATCCCATGGCCTCCGAAACTGTGATAGGGAGTGTAATTTCCCTGAAACTTGTGGCAAAATATAAATTATTCTATGGACTCAACATGCCTCTCAGCAAATAGCTTGGGGTGTCTACTTTCCAAAATGGGGTCATTTGGGGGGGTTTTGTGCTATTTGGGCATACCATGGCCTCCGAAACTGTGATAGGGAGTGAGGAGTAAAATCACCTTTTTACGCACTTAGAAAGCTTGAAGGCGGTGATTGGTTTTTGGGGTTCTGTACACGGCTAGACTGCCAGATAGTCTCACATATGTGGTATCCCCACATTCAGAAGAAGCAGCAGAATGTATTTTGGGGTGTAATTTCACATATACCCATGGCATGTTCAAGTAACTTATTTAGTGAGAACTTTGTGAAAAAAAAAATTTGTAATTTCCCCGAAACTTGTGGCAAAATACAAAATATTCCATGGACTCAACATGCCTCTCAGCAAATAGCTTGGGGCGTCTACTTTCCAAAATGGGGTCATTTGGGGGGGGGGGTTGTGCTATCTGGTCATTCCATGGCCTCCAAAACTGAGATAGGTAGTGTGGGGTGAAGGCATACATTTATGCCCTTAGAAATCCTGAAGGAGGTGATTGGTTTTCGGGGTCCCGTACGCCGATAGGCTCCCAATAAGTCCCACACATGTGGTATCCCCGTACTCAGGAGAAGCAGCAGAATGTATTTTGGTGTGTAATTCCACATATACCCATGGCATGTGTGAGCAATATATCATTTCAATAACAACTTTGTGCCATTTTTTTTTGGTAATTTTTCAATCACTTATGACAAAAAAATAAAATATTCACTGTCCTCAACATGCCTCTGAGCAAATTCCTTGGGGTGTCTACTTTCCAAAATGGGGTCATTTGGGGGGGGGGGGGGGTTGTACTGCCCCTCCATTTAAGCACCTCAAGAAATGAGATAGGCCGTCATAAAATAAAAGCTGCGGAAATTCCGGAAAATGTACCCTAGTTTGTAGATGCTGTAACTTTTGGGCAAAGCAATAAATATACACTAATTGGCTTTTTTTTTTTACCCAAGACAAGTGGCTGAATGCATTTTGGCAAAAATGTATGACTAAAATTTGGTTTATTGTATTTTCGTAATAACATAAAGTTGAAAATATCAATTTTTTTCAAAATTTCCGTTCCTTTTTTGTTTATATCGCAAAAAATAAAAAGTCCAGTGGTGAACAAATACCACCAAAAGAAAGCTCTATAAAGGACGCAAATTTCGTTTGGGTACTGCATTGCATGACCGCGCAATTACCATTTGAAGCGGCGCAGTGCCAAATTGAAAAAAATGCTCCGGTCCTAAAGCTGGAAATCCTTCCGGGGCTGAAGTGGTTAAAGACATTAGGTGGATGGAAACTCCTAAAATGGAGTAATTGATTTCGATCGGTTGGTTTGGTGTATAGATCACTAATGATTCGATCATTTTGTAGTTCAAGGTGAGTATCCAGAAAGGATATCCTTTCACCACTGTACAGTATATTGAATTTTAAGCAAATAATTGATGTATTCATGGAATAAAATTAGGGTATCGATGGTGCCCCCCCATATAGCAAACACATCGTCTATGAATCTTAACCAGCATTGACAATTTTGTTGAAATAAAATATTATTGTAAATAAATGAATTTTCAATCATGTCCATAAATGCATTTGCATATGGGGGGGCAACATACGAACCCATCGCCGATCCTCTGCACTGTAAGAAAAAGGTATCCTTAAATAGGAAGAAGTTCTCTTCCAAGACAATTTGTAACAATTTCAAAAGAAACGAGATCTGTGTGTCTGTGTAGTTTCTCTGACCAATCAATAGACGGCGACATGCTTCTATGCCCAACTCATAGGGAGTGATTGTGTACAAGCTAGAGGCATCATAAGTGACAAGCAGGGACCCAGGAGTAACCTTAACACTTGAAATCTTTTCTGAGTTCATACCTGCCACTAGGGGCCATCCCGGTGGATCAATGGGATTTTTGTGCACCTTGGGTAACATATATATGACTGGGATCAAAGGATGCTCAGAACATAGAAAATTCTTTGTATCGTAATCTATCAATCGATCTTTAACCGCTTGTATCATGACTTTCCGAATTTTGCTCTGTACTATAGTGGTTGGATTATATTATAAGGGCAAGTAAGTCTCCCTATCTGACAGCTGTCTATAAATTTCTGCCTCATACAGTATTTATGTTTATCCATGATGACTACTGATCCCCCCCTTGTTGGCCAGCTTGATAATAATATCACGCCTGGCCGACAAGGAGGAAAGAGCAGCAGCCTCATTTCTAGTCAAATTATTAGGAATGTGATCTCTCTTTGTTTCATCTTTAATAAAAGCTTTTATCTTGTTTTCTACTTTTTTGTACATCTCCACCGCATGATATGTAGTAGGTGGAGAAAAACGGCTTTTATTTCTAAGGTCAAGATTTTTTATGGACAGAGGTGGAGTATTAATATTTGTGATCACTTTTTTAATGGAACAATGAGCCTTCAATCTAATTTGCCTATAGAACCGGTGTAAATCTTGTTTAACCACAAACCTGTCCATACGCTCTTTAGGGCAAAAGCCCAGACCCTTATTTAAAACAGGTAATTAATCTATAGGTAATACAACAGACGAAATATTGTGTACCACATTTACTGTCTCTTTCTGACTCTCCGTCTCCTCACTGCACCTTGGGGGACGCATGCGGCGAAAATCCGGGTCAGTCCAGTTGTATACTCTATCATTTGCATAGTCCTCACAATCTCTTTCAAGTTTAGATATTTTGTGGGCTTCAATAGTTTTCCTTAGAGTGTTCATTTTATCATCGCAAGCTTTTTTATGTGTGGATATTTCATCCTGAGTCATCATGGTAGACATATGTGATTCTATATCGGCAATTTGTTGAATCAACGTTGTTCGTTCCTCTAGTATAAATTGGACAATGTAATCAGGTCAATAGAGCATTTGTTAATAATCTGAATAAATTTAGTTTTGAAATCCTGGTTCTGTGCAAATAAAGTAGGCACCAATCGCACCCGTAATCCTCTGGGAATGAGTTGCAGCCTGTGATACTCAGCCAATGTTACTTCATGTATCTCCATGTTCAGCAATTTCTGTGACAATTTTTCCAATTTACGATTTAATTGTACAGTGGAGGTTTGTGTTAGAAAGTCACTACATCCTACTGTACCTGTGAAGATCCTGGAGATGTCCTCCTCAGTGTAAGAGAATGAGGCTCCTGCAGCCATCCTTCAGTACGGTTACTGAATATCTGGTGCTCGTTCACATGGGTTGGATATATTCAGAACAGGTATGGTGAACAGCACAACAGATGAAAGTAGTGCATCAACGATCAGGTCGTCCCACCGACCACATATAGGGAAAATCCAAGACGGAATCGTTGCACTTTATATTTATTCAGAAGTCCAAAAGGACTATTAAAAGCATTTACAAGTCATACTTGCATATCAGTGATCATCATTCAGATAGCGAGCTTTCGGGCAAAGTACTAAACGCCCTTCTTCAGGCTTAGCATCATCTAAATGACAAACTACATCCAAAGACTATATACACATATTTGGTCAATTAGCGTAACTAATGGTGGTCAAATTACAACAACTAAGAACCGCTGATGTTTCACTTGCTTCACTGTGTTATATAATGCTTTCTTATATATTGTCTCAAAAAACAAAAGAAGGAGGTATACAAGGTTCAAACATTCTCTACTCTAAGGATAACATTTTACTTCATCATAGAATCCTGTAAAAAAATGAAAATGGAAAAATGTCACCATCTCATCTCAAGTATTGTGAAAAGATATTGTTAATAATATTCCATGCTTCAATAATTTTCCTTAGAGTGTTCATTTTATCATCGCAAGCTTTTTTATGAGTGGATATTTCATCCTGAGTCATCATGGTAGACATCTGTGATTCTATATCAGCAATTTGTTGAATCAACGTTGCTCGTTCCTCTTGTATAAATTGGACAGTCAATGTAATCAGGTCAAAAGAGCCCAACATAAATACTCAATTCGGGATAAATTGACCCAACTACCTTTAGCAAGACATTTTGTAGAAAAAGGTGATACAGTGTCTCAACTTAAATTCATGGTTATTGATGAAGCCAAAAAGAATAGAAGAGGAGGAGATTGTGAGTTATCTTTAAAAAGATTTGAAGTGGAATGGATCGATCGTTTAGAGGCTATTGCACCTAGAGGTTTAAATTCTGATTTTGATTCGCATTTATTTTTGTAGGACAATTGCTATTGGGATTTGTGCATTTTGTATGCATGCATAATATGTATATAAAGATAGATTTAGTCTAGCTATTTTTTGTATCATCTACAATCTTACTGGAATATTAACAATATCTTTTCACGATACTTGAGATGAGATGGTGACATATTTTTCCATTTTAATTTTTTACAGGATTCTATGATGAAGTAAAATATTATCCTTAGGGTAGAGAATGTTTGAACCTTGCATACCTCCTTTTGTTTTTTGAGACAATATATAAGAAAGCATTATATAACACAGTGAAGCAAGTGAAACATCAGCGGTTCTTAATTGTTGTAATTTGACCACCATTAGTTATGCTAATTGACCACATATGTGTATATAGTCTTTGGATGTAGTTTGTCATTTAGATGATGCTTAGCCTGAAGAAGGGCGTTTAGTACTTTGCCCAAAAGCTTGCTATCTGAATGATGATCACTAATATGCAAGTATGACTTGTAAATGCTTTTAATAGTCCTTTTGGACTTCTGAATAAATATAAAGTGCAACAATCCCGTCTTGGATTTTCTCTCTCTCTCTCTCTGTATATATATACATTAATATATACAGGATCTCACAAAAGTGAGCACACACATCACATTTTTGTAAATATTTTATTATATCTTTTCATGTGACAAAGCTGAAGAAATGACACTTTGCTACAATGTTAAAGTAGTGAGTGTACAGCTTGTATAACAGTGTAGCTTTGCTGTCCCCTCAAAATAACTCAACATACAGCCATTAATGTCTAAACCGCTGGCAACAAAAGTGAGAACACCCCTAAGTGAAAATGTCCAAATTTGGCCCAAAGTGTCAATATTTTGTGTGGCCACCATTATTTTCCAGCACTACCTTAACCCTCGTGGGCATGGAGTTCACCGGAGCTTCACAGGTTGCCACTGGAGTCCTCTTCCACTTCTCCATGATGACATCACGGAGCTGGTGGATGTTGGAGACCTTGCACTCCTCCACTTTCCATTTGAGGATGCCCCACAGATGCTCAATAGGGTTTAGGTCTGGAGACATGCTTGACCAGTCCATCACCTTTACCCTCAGCTTCTTTAGCAAGGCATTTGCCATCTTGGAGGAGTGTTTGTGGTCATTATCATGTTGGAATACTGCCCTGCGGCCCAGAATCTGAAGGGAAGGGATCATGCTCTGCTTCAGTATGTCACAGTACATGTTGGTATTCATGGTTCTCTCAAGGAACTGTAGCTCCCCAGTGCCGGCAGCACTCATGCAGCCCCATACCATTACACTCCCACCACCATGCTTGACTGTAGGCAAGGCACATTTGTCTTTGTACTCCTCATCTGGTTGCCGTCTCACACGTTTGACACCATCCGAACCAAATACGTTTATCTTGGTCTCATCAGACCACAGGAAATGGTTCCAGTAATCCATGTCCTTAGTCTGCTTGTCTTCAGCAAACTGTTTGCGGGCTTTCTGGTGCATCATCTTTAGAAGAGGCTTCCTTTTGGGATGACAGCCATGCAGACCAATTTGATGCAGTGTGCGGTGTATGGTCTGAGCACTGACAGGCTGACCCCCCCACCCCTTCACCCTCTGCAGCAATGCTGGCAGCACTCATATGTCTATTTCCCAAAGACAACCTCTAGATATGACGCTGAGCATGTGCACTCAACTTTTTTGGTTGACCATGGCGAAGCCTGTTCTGAGAGGAACCTGTCCTGTTAAACTGCTGTATGGTCTTGGCCACTGTGCTGCAGCTCTGTTTCAGGGTCTTGGCAATCTTCTTATAGCCTAGATCATCTTTATGTAGAACAACAATTCTTTTTTCAGATCCTCTGAGAGTTCTTTGCCATGAGGTGCCATGTTGAATGTCCAGTGACCAGTATGAGAGAGTGCGAGCTATAATACTAAATTTAACACACCTGGTCCCCATTCACACCTGAGACCTTGTAACACTAATGAGCCACATGACACCAGGGAGGGAAATTGGCTAATTGGGCCCAATTTTGACATTTTCACTTAGGGGTGTACTCACTTTTGTTGCTAGCGGTTTAGACATTAATGGCTGTGTGTTGAGTTATTTTGAGGGGGCTGCAAATTTACACTGTTATACAAGCTGTACACTCAATACTTTACATTGTAGAAAAGTGTAATTTCTTCAGTGTTGTCACATGAAAAGATACTCACTTTTGTGTGATACTGTGTGTGTGTGTGTGTGTATGTACTGTATATATATATATATATATATATATATATAGTCTAGTGTGTATATATGTATATACAGTATATCACAAAAGCGAGTACATGTGACAACACTGAAGAAATGACACTTTGCTACAATGTAAAGTAGTGAATGTACAGCTTGTATAACATTGTAAATTTGCTGTCCCCTCAAAATAACTCAACTCACAGCCATTAATGTCTAAACCGCTGGCAACAAAAGTGAGTACATCCCTAAGTCAAAATGTCCAAATTGGGCCCAAAGTGTCAATATTTTGTGTAGCCACCATTATTTTCCAGCACTGCCTTAACCCTCTTGGGCATGGAGTTCACCAGAGCTTCACAGGTTGCCACTGGAGTCCTCATCCGCTCCTCCATGACGAAATCACGGAGTTGGTGGATGTTAAAGACCTTGCGCTCCTCCACCCTCCATTTGAGGATGCCCCACAGATGCTCAATAGGGTTTAGGTCTGGAGACATGCTTGGCCAGTCCATCACCTTTACCCTTAGCTTCTTTAGTAAGGCAGTGGTCGTCTTAGAGTTGTGTTTGGGGTCATTTTCATACTAAAATACTTTAGAAGAGGCTTCCTTCTGGGACGACAGCCGCGCAGACCAATTTGATGCAGTGTGCGGCGTATGGTCTGAGCACTGACAGGCTGACCCTCCACCCCTTCAATCTCTGCAGCAATGGTGGCAACATTCATATGTCTATTTCCCAAAGACAACCTCTGGATATGATGTTGACCACATGCACTCAACTTCTTTGGTCAACCATAATGAGGCCTGTTCTGAGTGGAACTAGTCCTCTTAAACCGCTGTATGGTCTTGGCCACTGTGCTGCAGCTCACTTTCAGGGTCTTGGCAATCATCTTATAGCCTATGCCATCTTTATGTAGAGCAACAATTCTTTTCTCCTATGTTCACTGACAGACGCAGCCCTACATTGACAAGTGGGGTTTATGCACATCCTACTAGGAGTAGACTAGGCAAATAGAAAAAAAGCAAGCTGGCTCCTCCCAGGGGGCCGTCCTCACTCCAGCATATAACCCCCCTGCTCTGCATAGCATAACAGTTTTATTATGCTTAGTGCAAGGAGTTAGACCTGGTTCCCTGCTGGGACCTGCGGTTCCCCAGAATTTTTTCTTCTTTTGGCTTTCAAGCTTTCTGATGAAGACTGCTATCAAGTAGCCGGCTGGGACATAGAGGCTATCTTGAATCCTGAAATTTGCCCAGCACGGCCGACCGATGCAAGCTACCCTTAACCTTGGCGGGGTCCGCCGCATCGTACCCGTTCCGTGCGGGAGGCTAGTGGGTGACCCCCACTTGCGTCCAGTGACCGGACTGTGTTCGCGTCCAGGGGAGCTTGGCCCGCCATTTTGCGGCGGATCACCGCCATTTTGTGGGCTATTTTGGCCTCTAGTCGTGGACCGGCAGCCATTTTGCCGTAGTTGCGGCCTGTGTGACAGGCTTTGGCCTCTTGTGGCCGCTCGGCGGCCATGTTTGATGTGCCTGTGGATGAAAACGTGCGGCTGGCGCCGCTTCTCCCTCTTTCCTCTGGGACAGCGTGGAAGGCACAGGGTGGCGAAAGCTCCTGACAAGGGGGTCAAGCACTCCTTCTGGGACACAGCACTTAAAGGGCAATTACTCACAGCAAGTATAGCTGGGCTCTCCCTGGGGTGTTGGCAGCGGTGGGTGCAGTCCTCCTGGGTATCGCCCGGTTGCTCTGCGGGGCAGTGGTGGGGCTGCATTGTGGGGGTGTCGAGGCCTATTTGGCCTAGCAGTGTTCCGTTGACAATGGCGGCTGAACCTGCGGGTTCTTCCCAGGAGGAGTCGGTGGAAGCGCAACCTGCGCTGGGCCCTATGGTTCCCCTGGATCAGTTAAGTTGCATATTGGGGGAATTTTTTCCCCGGGAGGCGCTGTGCTGTGCTAAGGGGGTGGCTAAAAAGCATCCACCTCCCCCTCCTTCCTCAGGGGAGGATTCTGAACCGGAAGGGGCCTCAGTGGTCACGGGGACCCCCGTGGAGCTCTCAGATGGTGAACTGGAGCCCTCGGATGAGGAGGAAGATCAGGGGGCCTCAGTAGGGCGTGAAAGGGCGCTGGTGGCCTCCCTGATCACAAATTTCCATGCGTCCTTGCGACTGGACAAAGCTGGGGAGTCGCAGGAGACTGCCTATGTTTGTGGGTCTTTTAAGCCACCTCGGTCCCCTAGTGCATATCCCTATGATCAATTCTTTGACCAGCTGGTCTATAAGGAATGGCAGCGTCCGCAGAATTCCTTTTCATTGCCCAAACGTTTCGCTGTGTGCTATCACTTTGAGGATAGCTTTGTGAAGAAGTGGGCATCCCCCGCGGTGGACCCTCCGGTGGCTCGCCTGAATAAGTCAAAGACCGTCCCATTGGAGGGGTCTCCCTCTTTTAAGGATCAGACTGATAGGCGGATGGAGGCGGTATCCAAGGCGCTGTTCTTGGTGGCGGGGTCGGCCATGAGACCAGCTCTGGCGTCAGCCATGGTGGCGCAATCTCTTACCGAGTGTGCAACTGAGTTGCACAATGAGTTGAGCTGCGGGTGCTCGCCTGAGACTTCACAGTGGACGGACCGTCTGATACAGGGTCTTCGGTACCTGTGTGACGCAGCTTTGGACCTGCTTCCCATGCTGTCTAAGATGTCTGTTTTTGCAGTCATTATCAGACGGGTGCTGTAGTTACGCTGTTGGTCAGGGGACCACGCGTCTAAAAAGGGCCTCACGGACCTTCTTCGGGCCAGAAGAGGTTTTTTCGTGCACCCGGTGCAAGTCTACCTCGGGGGTCCGGTAAACGGCCCTGGCAGCGTAAGAGTGAAAAGACGGAGGAAAAGTCCTCCTTCGCATGATGGGTTGCCCCCACCCATGTCTCGGGTGGGGGAGTGACTTCTGGGGTTCGCAGACAGGTGGACTGCCCGTATTTCCGACCGGTGGGTGCAGGAAGTGGTGTCCTCAGGATACAGGATAGAGTTCAGCACTCTACCCCCAGACAGGTTCTTCCCATTGAACTTGAGACTCCCGCAGGGGCGTCGAGAGGCACTCCTAGGTGTTGTTCAGATGCTCTCCGAACAGGGGGTGATTGTACCGGTACCTCCACTGGAAAGGTTCAGCGGCTTCTATTCGAATCTCTTTGTGGTGCCCAAAAAGGGTGGGGTCAGGCCAGTAAAAGCGCTAAACCACTTTGTGCGGGCGCGAAAATTCAGGATGGAATCTGTCCGTTCGGTCATGGCCGCCCTGCACCAAGGGGACTTCATGGCGTCTCTGGATATCAGGGACGCGTATCTCCATGTTCCCATTTGTCCCCGGCACCAGCGCTTCTGCGCTTTGCGGTGGGGTATCTACATTACCAATTTGTGGCACACCCCTTCGGTCTGGCCTCGCCTCCTCGGGTATTCACCAAGCTAGTGGCTCCGGTGCTGGCACTATTGAGGCAGAGAGGCATTGCGGTGGTAGCATAACTCGACGATTTACTCCTGCGAGCGGAGTCTGCTTCGGCCCTGGAGGAGAATGTGGCTATCACCATGGTCTCGTTGAAAGACTTCGGCTGGCTGATCAACCTGCAGAAGACGACGTTGACCCCGTCCTCTCGACTGGAATATCTGGGTCTGATTCTGGACACGGAGCAGGCAAAGGTGTTCTTACCTCCGGCCAAGTTACTAACACTGCAAGCAGCGGTGCGAACCCTGCTGTCACGCCAGTGGTCCTCCTTACGGTTCTGCATGCGGGTGTTGGGGCTCATGGTCTCAGCCTTCAAAGTGATACCCTACGCCCAGAGTCACACTCGGCTCCTACAGCAAGCGATTCTGTCACGGTGGGACAAGTGTCCGCTGTCCCTGGACCAGCTGATCAGATTGGATCATCAGACCAGAGGATCATTGACCATGGTGGCTGCGGGCCCCAGCTCTAACATTGGGGAAGTCGTTTCTCCCCGTGAATTGGTCGATTGTCACGACGGACGCCAGCCTATCAGGCTGGGGGGGGGTCCTGGGGCAGCTGTCTGCTCAGGGCCATTGGTCGGCGCAGGAAGCCCGCTTTTCCAATATAGTTACATAGTTACATAGTCAGCGAGGTTGAAAAAAGACACAAGTCCATCAAGTCCAACCTATGTGTGTGTGTGCTTTTATGTCAGTATTTCATTGTATATTCCTCAATGCTGTAGTCCCTTAGGTGTGAATCTAGTAGTTTTTTGAATTTATCTATACTACCAGCAGAAACTACTGCTTGTGGAAGAGAATTCCACATTCTCACTGCTCTTACTGTAAAGAAACCTCTACGCATTTTAAGGTTAAACCGCCTTTCTTCTATTCTTAGTGAATGGCCGCATGTCTTTGGGTACTCCCTTGCGCTGAATAGTTTTGTCCCTATAGTGGGGTCACCAGTACAGTATTTGTACATTGAAATCATATCCCCTCTCAAGCGTCTCTTCTCCAGAGAGAATAAGTTCAGTGCTTGTAATCTTTCCTGATAACTAAGGTCCTCCAATCCCTTAATTAGCTTTGTGGCCCTTCTCTGAACCCTTTCCAATACCTGGACATCCTTCCTGAGGACTGGTGCCCAGAACTGGACGGCATACTCCAGGTGCGGCCTCACCAGAGACTTGTATAGTGGGAGAATTATTGATTTATCCCTGAAGTTAATCCCTTTCTTGATGCATGCCAACACTTTGTTAGCTTTGCTTGCAGCAGCTTGGCATTGCATGCCACTGCTGAGCCTGTTCTCTACTAGGACCCCTAGGTCTTTTTCCATCCTAGTTTCCCCAGGGGCTCTCCCCCTAATGAGTAGTTTGCGTTCATGTTCTTGGTACCCAAATGCATTCTCTTACATTTTTGTACGTTAAATCTCATTTGCCATTTGTCTGCCCACCCCATTAATTTATTCAGATCTTCTTGCAAGGTTTCCACATCCTGTGGAGGATTTATTGCCCTGCTTAGCTTGGTATCATCCGCAAATATTGAGATTGAGCTCTTCACCCCATCCTCCAAATCATTTATGAATAAATTGAATAGGATTGGTCCCAGGATAGAACCTTGGGGAACCCCACTTTCTACACCAGACCATTCTGAGTATTCCCCATTTATCACCACCCTCTGGACTCTCCCCTGCAGCCAGTTTTCAATCCAGGTACTCACCCTTTGATCCATGTTGATCCAATATGATCTGACCTCCCTCACTTGCTGTTTATATACTTAAAAAAATTATTGGGCTTTCTTTTACTCTCCTCAGCTATGTGTCTTTCATGTTCCATCTTAGCTGATCTGATTGCACCTTTGCATTCCTTATTGCATGTTTTGTAGTTCTGAAAATCTGACTGAGACCCCTCCTCGTATTTTTTGAAGGCCATCTTTCTTGCTTTTATGTGTACCTTTATGTCGGGGTTAAGCCATCCTGGTCTTTGGTTAGCTCTTTTAATTTTATTTCCTGTTGGGATAAACTGGCTAACACCTTTGTTTAGTATGTTCTTGAAGCACTCCCATTTTTCCTCTGCATTCATTGTTCATAGAATTTTATCCCAGTTAACATATTCCAGCAAGGAGCGTAGTTTCTGGAAGTTGGCTCTTTTAAAATTCAGTGTCTTTGTATTCCCCTTACGTTTTCTATTTGTGTAATTTATGCTAAAACGAATTGACCTGTGATCGCTATTTCCTAGATTGCCCCTTACTTCCACGTCTGTGATCAGGTCTGTGTTATTAGTAATCAGAAGGTCCAATAATGCTTTTTCTCTTGCTGGTACATTTACCATCTGACCCATGAAATTATCCTGCAGGACATTTAGGAAATGGCGAGCCTTAGCTGAACGTGCAGTACCTTCCTCCCAGTCAATATCAGGATAATTAAAATCTCCCATTATAATAACGCTTCCCATCCTAGCCGCTATTCTAAATAGTGATAGGAGGTCCGCCTCCCCCTCCTCCCTCTGATTTGGGGGCCTATAGCATATTCCCAGTATTACTTTTTCCCTGGTATATTCCTTTTGTAACTCTACCCATAAGGCTTCGACTTCCTCCCCAAATCCACTAGAAATGTCATCTCTCACATTAATTTGAATGTCATTTTTTATATACAGGCATACCCATCCCCCTTTTTTGCCCTCCCTATCCCTGCGATATAGGGAATACCCCTGAATGGTAGCCAGCCAATCATGAGAGCTGTAGAACCAAGTCTCCGAAATTCCCACAAAATCGAATTCCTCCTCATACAGTAGCAGCTCTAGTTCTCCCATCTTGTCTGCCAGACTCCTGACATTAGTGAACAAGCCACGTAGTTTTGTCTGGACGCCTACTGTTTCCTTGCTGGGTATTCCTTGTTTGCATGTAGGACTTGTTACACTACTTGCCTAGGGTTTAGCCTCCTTATTCGGCCTACCACTCCTACCCCCCCAATACTACCCGCTGGACTCTGTTCCCCTCTGGCTATTAGTAAGTCTGGACCCTCCCCCCCGTTGCTTAGTTTAAAAGCCCTACTAACTTTTCGGCCATCCTCATCCCCAGCCGGTCTGCACCTTCCCCATTTAGGTGCAGCCCATCCTTTTTATAGAGCTCGTAACCGATTGAGAAATCGGCCCAGTTCTCCAGTAACCCGAAACCCTCCTTTCTACACCAGCTCCTCAGCCACTTGTTAACTTCCCTAATCTCCCGCAGCCTCTCTGGTGTGGCTCGAGGTACCGGTAGTATTTCTGAGAATACTACCTTGGAGGTCCTAAGCCTCAATTTTGCTCCTAGGTCCCTGAAATCTTTTTTTAGGACACTTCACCTACCTCTAACTTTGTCTTTGGTGCCAACATGCACCATGACAGCCGGGTCTTCCCCAGCCCCAGCCCCTCCCAGCAATCTGTCCACCCGATCCGTGATGTCCCGAACCCGAGCGCCCGGTAAACAGCATACTGTTCGGTGCTTCAGGTCTTTGTGACAGATTGGCCTCTCTGTGTTTCTAAGAATGGAGTCCCCTACCACCACAATCTGTCTTACCTTTCCACTTACTTCATCCCCACCCTCGCTGGAGGAGTTACTCCCCTGGCAGCTAGGGGCATCACACTGCTCCAGCGATGCCGATCCCTGGCTGGTTTCCGCAATATCACACAATGTGGTGTACCTATTGGTATGCTCCAGCCCAGGATCAGCCTCACTGACTCTTTGCCTTCTACCTTTCCTAACTGTCACCCAACTACTCTGTTCTGGTGCCTGCACCTCTGTCTCCACCCGCCTCTGTGCTGGCCCCTGCTGGCACCTGCCGAGTACGATCCCAACTCTCCTTAAGTATGGAGAGTCGTCTCAGTGTTGACAGTTGCTTCCTTAGATTCAGAACCTAGGCTTCCGGGGAAACAAAGTTTTTACATTTTGTACAGCAGTATTCGCCCTCGATCGCATGATCAAGGAACGCATACATGCGACAAGATGTACACCGAATCGCTTCTCCACACCCGCCGAGCATCGTACCTATTGATTTAGTGGGGATTGGGAATTATGCTCTGTCCAATTACCTAACCGCTGGCTGCCTGCCTCTAATACTCACAGTACACAGGTACTCACAGCACTTAGTACTCACTCCACACTCGGGTACTCACACTATATTACTCAGGTACTCACCTGATACCCTGGTACTTGCTATGCATCGGTACTCCCTATACTCAGATATTCACCTAATATTTCGGTACGCACAATACTCCCAACACTCAGGTACTCCTTATACCCAGGTACTTCTTATACCCAGGTACTCCTTATACCCAGGTACTCCCAACACTCAGGTACTCCCAACACTCAGGTACTCCTTATACCCCTGTACTCCCAACACTCAGGTACTCCTTATAACCAGGTACTCCCAACACTCAGGTGCTCCTTATACCCAGGTACTCCCAACACGCAGGTACTCCCAACACTCAGGTACTCTCCACACACAGGTACTCCTTATACCCAGGTACTCCCAACACGCAGGTACTCCCAATACTCAGGTACTCCCAATACTCAGGTACTCCCAACACTCAGGTACTCTCAATACACAGGTCTCACAACACTCAGGTACTCCCAATACTCAGGTACTCCCAATACTCAGGTACTCTCAATACACAGGTCTCTCACAGTCAGTCTTTTATTAGCAGTTGTGTCTCCCCGCTTAGCCTCTGTAATCTGACACTGCAGCTCATCAGTCTCTGCCTTTAGCCTCCCCCCCTTCCTGGCTCTGTCAAGCCTGTCGGGTCTGTCACAATGTGATCAGCACTCACCGCTGCCTCTCCTTGTCAGTCTTCCACCACCCACCTCCTCTGTCCTCAGATCCGCTTCTTGGGGGAAAAGTCTGAGGGATGCTGCTCTCGGTCACCCCTCTCCTGCCGCCTCTCCTGTCTTTCCGCTCCTGTTACTTCACCCGGTTCACTCCTCCTTCGGTCAGGGGTGGGGGGTTGAGAGTGCCCTCTGCCTGCGCCTGTCACTGCTCCCAGCCGCCCGCCTCCTCTGTCAGTACAGGGCACTGTTCCGTAGTGGCTGTCCCTGCTATTCAGCCGCCGCCTCCCGGTCTCGGTGGGGGGGGGGGTCGGGTCCAGTCCGCAGCTCCTGCAGCTCCCACACACACACACCCATCTCACACTGCACACTCTGCACTTCGCGCCAAATTTTCAAAACTGCTCAGCAGCACCACCACTGGCCACTTGTGTAGCTCCAAGATCCAATATTGTTATATATGACAATAAATGTGCTGGAGTTGAGGGCGATCAGGCTCTGCCTCTCCACTGGACGGTAAGGCTGCGCGGCCTCCTGGTTCGGGTTCAGTCAGACAACGCCACGGCGGTAGCATATGTGAACCATCAGGGCGGAACGAGGAGCTCGGCAGAGGCTGCGGTAGCGGCTCTCATTCTGAGATGGGCAGAACTTCACGTGCCGGCAATCTCCGCCATTTACATTCAGAAGAATGTAGAAAATTGGCAGGCGGATTTTCTCAGTCGCCAGACGCTGGATCGGGGGAATGGTCCCTACATCCAGAGGTGTTCCGCCAGATTTGCGGCAAGTGGGGCCTCTTGGTGTCCAGGTTCAATCACAAGGTGCAGACCTTCGTGTGCAGAACAAGGGACCCGTCGGCGGCCGCCACAGACGCGTTGGTAGCGCCTTGGGGTCGGTATCGGCTCCTGTACGCCTTCCCTCCCCTCAAGCTTCTACCGCGGCTACTGTGCAGGGTAGAAGCGGAGGGGATTCCGACAATCCTGGTAGCTCCGGATTGGCCTCAGCGCCCTTGGTACGCCGACGTGGTGCGGATGGTGACAGATGTTCCCTGGCGTCTTCCAATGCGCGAAGATCTGCTGTCGCAGGGACCCATCCTGCACTCTGCTTTGCCCTCGCTGGCTTTGACGGCTTGGCTATTGAGTCCCAGGTGTTGAGGGATAGGGGTGTTTCTGACTCTGTGATCCCTACCATGCTTAAGGCGCGCAAATGTACTTAGCTCAAAATATATCATCGCACCTGGAAGGCCCATATTGCCTGGTATGAGGCGGGGGGGTTGGAACCCCTGCTCTTATGTTGTGTCCCGGGTGCTGGCCTTCTTTCAGCAAGGCCTGGATAACAAATTGGCATTGAGTACCCTCAAGGGTCAGATTTTGGCTCTGGCGATACTCTTTCAACGCCCTTTGGCGTCACATTCCTTGATACATACCTTTGTACAGGGTGTACGCCATGTGGTTCCTCAGGTACGGTCGCTTTTGGCGCCGTGGGATTTGAATTTGGTACTTTCTGTACTGCAGAAACCGCCATATGAGAAAATCAGGGATATTCCCTTACAATTGGTGTCGCAAAAGGTGGCTTTCTTGGTGGCCATTACATCCGCTAGGCGGGTGTCTTAGTTGGCAGCGTTGTCCTGTAGGTTTCCCTACTTGGTCCTTCATAGGGACAAGGCGGTCCTGCGGCCTTCCCCTTCATTTCTACCGAAGGTGGTTTCCTCTTCACATTAATGAGGATATTGTTATCCCTTC
This sequence comes from Glandirana rugosa, assembly GCA_018402905.1. Taxonomy (NCBI): domain Eukaryota; kingdom Metazoa; phylum Chordata; class Amphibia; order Anura; family Ranidae; genus Glandirana; species Glandirana rugosa. The sequence continues at coordinate 185,696 of BLSH010228231.1, read as the reverse complement.
ATTATGTCCACACCCGTCGCATCCCAAGGAGATTGAGTTGCATTCTCTGGATCTCGTGAGGGCTTTGCGGGTGTATTTGGCGGCTACAGCTTCTTTTCGGAAGTCTGATGCGTTGTTTGTGCTGACAGAAGGCCCGCGCAAAGGGTTGGCGGCCTCGTCGGCTAACACGTGGCTCCGGGTTCATCGGCGGAACGTGTGGACCCTGTGGCTTCGGACCACAGACTTTCGGGTCCTTCATGATTTACGGGACCACCTTACTCGGCACTGGCCTTTTTCCCCCTGAAACGGGGCTTGTCATATGCGTACCCAGTGCCAGACGGACTAGGTTGTCCTTTGTCATCGGCTGCTCCGGCGGTTGGGAAACGCGCCCGGAAGACAGTCGTGTTTGTTGCGTAGTCTGAAGGCTTTTCTTCGACATCGGCGGTTTATGTGGGCGTTTCGGGAGTGCTCTAGGTCTCTTACGTTGAGTTAGAGGAACCCTACGCTGCCCACACCTGTATTACTTCCC
>BLSH010228231.1:161562-178457 GCA_018402905.1 Glandirana rugosa | reverse complement strand
ATCTACACTGACAGCTGGGCGGTTTTTAAAGGACTGACAACTTGGATGCCCACGTGGAAGTCGAATGATTGGATGATTCATGGAAAGGTGGTGTGGGGAGGCAAGGAAGTCTGGGACTACATCTGGAAGGAAGCTTACTCCCGCACCATAAAAGTGGGGCATGTTGATGCACATGTGCCCTTGGTCCCAGACTTTGAGAACTATAACAGAGTGGTAGATGAAATTGCCAAAGTGAAAGCAGTTGTGCCAATTGATCCTGTTTTGATGAACTTGGCCAACTGGGCCCACAAGCAATCTGGACATTTGGGGCAGAAAGCAACATATGAATGGGCACAGCAGAGAGGATTGCCTATATCCATGGACATGATAAAGACTGTAATAGGGAACTGTACAGTGTGTGGAGAAGTGCGACAATGGCCACTGCAAAAGTACTCCACTGGGTCGATTAAAAGGGGAGAGAGGCCTGCAGAGATCTGGCAGATTGACTTCATCGGTCCCCTGCCCAGAGGAAACAATGGACTGAGATATTGTTGCACTGCAGTGGACACCTATTCAGGATTTTGCTTGTTCATCCTTGCAAGCATGCAGATCAAGCTGCAACGCTTCAACTGCTCCAGAAACTTGTCGTTGCTTATGGTTGTCCAAAACAAGTCCAAAGTGATAACGGCTCACACTTCACCGGATCAACAGTACAGCAATGGGCAAAAGACTCTGGAGTGTACTGGTTGTGCCACATCCCATACCATCCACAGGCAGCTGGTTTGATTGAAAGATACAACGGGCTATTGAAGGACCAGATACGCAAGCTTACACCCACACATACACTAAGGGGATGGGATCGGGTCCTCACACAGGCAGTCATGTTGTTAAATTCTAGGCCAATAGCCAAAAGCACACCATATGAGAGAATGGTAGGGGTTGAGGTGCAGATTCCACAGCTGGAGTGCAGAGTTCAGTATTTACATAAGGTTCCTGAAAGAACAGGGCTTAACAGGTACCATGTTACTGCTTCCCATGACATAGAAACCAAGAGTGATGTGTCTGAAGCTGAAGCCTATCTAGGAATGAGAGGGAATCTGGCAGGAAGGTTTGAAGTTATATTTGCATTGGCAGATGAGCTTCAGAATAGTGGCTGGGACTCTGATTGGTTAGTGGATACTTCTCAGCAAGAGTGGAAAGTGAGGCTATATAACATCAAACCTTCCAAAATAAACAGCAGTGATCTTCTGGGAAATATCAGTATATTTCCTCTCCTCTCTATTGATGTTCTTTGGGAGGGGCAGAAGTTGATACAGACAGGTGGAAACGTGTTGCTCAGAGATCCAGGCAAGAAGCTAGTTAGAGGAGAGATTGTAGCTGAAGGGCCGGGGTCTACTGTTTATGTATTATTAGAAGGAACAGATAATCCGCTTTGTTTTCCACTCCACAGGCTGTCTCCGATTTGATACATGGGAAGACGAAAGAAAAGTGGTTACATGATGGACAGAATGATGGAAGACCGCAAGAGCTGTGGAGAGCAAGGCTTTTGATGTATTACAAGCCCGGACTTGTTTCTAAAGAACTTAAGAATGGATGTTCTAATGAACTTTTTTTTTTTAGCAAATGACTGAAACACCTTCTCGATGACAGAAATATGGGAGGTGGTTGCATTCAAGAAAATTGTTTAGTATGGTTTATTAGTCTATGTGGTGTCTGAAAGAAAAATCAAGGGCGGAATGTGTTGCGTTTGATATAAAATATATATATTGTATGAACAAATGATTTATCTATCAGACTCATTTTAACAGATCAGGTTTGTTTGAGGATGCGTCTCAAACAAATGCCTTGGTAACACAGGCTGTCCTGAAACAATGGGACAGTTGTCAGTTGATTGTTAAGGTAAATGAGTTTGTTAGCATTGTTGTTTTACAGTTTGACAGTTGTCTCTATAGATACTGTAAACAATTGTATATTTGTAATGGCAGAGTCTTGAGGTAGAATTTGGGAATACACAGGCATTCAGATATTTTTTCGGTTAGTCCATCGTTAAGGTTTGTAACCATTGTAAACGAACTGAGCCATATAAAAGAAGAGCAGAGAAGAGCAGAGCTCACACTCTCACCATGGATTAGCATTGAAAGGGTCATCATAAAGAAAAGTGCCTGGTCTCCAGAAGATCGTTGTCAACGGAGATCACGAATACAGTAACTGAAGCTAAGTAACCTTTAAGTGTATTTCTATAGTTTGTTTGTTGGCTAGGTAGTTCATTTGTTATAGAGATCTGTCAGTCTTGATTTGTATTCCTAATATTGTAATAGTTTTGTATGTACAGCATTTTTGTACAGTAAAAGCTCTGTAATACACAAAACCGGTCTAAACTTCCTTGCTTATACCGCAAAGTAACCTTGCTATCTAGACGAAAGCGAAACAGCGGCCCAACTCCAACAAGGCAGGATGTCCTCCAGGGGCCAGCTTAGGGGCAGCCACCCAATTGCATCAGACCACAGAGCTCCACAGGTGCAGGGAGCTGCTTCCTCCCCGCCGACTTCCAAAATTTCTTTGGTGTGGGCATTTTTCAGCAATTGTGCAGTAGATCGCACTGTTATCATTTGCAATCTATGTCTGAAGCGGGTCAAGCACGGCCAGGACTCCAGCCGTTTAGGCACTACTGTCTTGACAAGACATATGATGACCAGCCATGCAGTCCGTTGGCAAAAGTACCTGAAGAACCCACACCAGAAATCAAGGCAGACTTCTCCTTGCTCCTCATCTGGGATCTCAACCCCTACCATACCTGTAGTCCTCTCCAAAACCTGCACTGAGAGGAATGAAAGTGTAGCAATGCGTGCCACAACTAGTACTTGCAGCCAATCTGCTAGCACCACCAGGTGAATTCAGCAGGCAAATATCCCTGCCCCAGTTGCTGAACTGTAAAAAGAAATACTGTCCCAGCCATCCACATGCTCAGTGTCTTAATGCTAGCTTGGCCAAATTGCTAGCACTCCAACTGCTGCCTTTTCAGCTGGTAGACTTTGCCCCCTTTCATGAATTTGTGGAATGTGCTGTCCCACAGGGGCAGATTCCCAAAAGACATTTCTTTTCACATAAGGCCATTCCAGCTCTCTACCGTCATGTGGAAGGCAATGTTTTGGCCTCGTTGGACAGTTCAGCAGCAGGGTTCATATTACCGCTGCCTCATGTTCCAGCAGGCATGGTTAGGGATGGTACCTTTCCTTCACGGGAAGGATGCAGGACAGGGTTCAGTTTTGGAAATAGTTCTGCCGCCACGCCTCCAAAAAGCTGGTGGTGATTTTGCCACGTCCTCCTCCTCCACCCCTCCTCTTCTTCTACCTCTGTGGCCTCTTCTGCAGAATTGTCCTCTGAACCTGCAGTGCTCCCTATGCCATGCGGTGCTTGAGTTAGTCTGTCTTGGGGACAGGAGCCTCACTGGGGAAAGATTCTTTCAGCTCTGCGGGGGGCAGGCTCAGAGGTGGTTGATGGCACTGCAGCTTGAGCCAAGAATGGTTGCATGCAACAATGGCACCAACCTTTTTTCTGCCCTTACCAGATATCCTGAGGCAGGCCAGAAAAGTCTGTGGTCCTTTCCGGCATTCATACAATGCTAGTGCCTGGTTGGCTGACATCCAGTGGGAATTCAACCTGCCCAACAACCGCCTCATTTGTGACATGCCCATCAGTTGGAACTCAACATTGGCAATGCTGCAGCAGCTGCACACACAGCAGGGGGCCATCAATGAGTACCACTGTGAGCATGGCACCAGGACAGGCTCAGGGGAGCTTGGCTTTTTTTAACGTCAGTAGCTAATGATCAGGGATGCATGCACTGTCCTGTCACCATTTGAGGAGGCCACAAGGAGGGAGAGCAGCGACAATGCATACATCAGTGACACTGTCCCACTAATATTCCTTCTGGAGCACACGCTTCGTGGAATCATGGACAGGGCACTTGAGGCAGAACAGAGGGAGGAAGAGGAGGACTTTCTTTCCTCTCAAGGCCCCCTTTATGCGGAGAGCATTCCTGCAGAGCCGCAAAACACACGAGAGGAGGATTGTGTCAGCATGGATGTGGAGTATAATGCACAGCAGTCTTCAAGGGATCATGAAGAAGGGATCATCAAAGACATCGTCCATTGAGGGCACCTTCACTACCCAAGATGGGGCCCCAGATACTGAGATAGGGGGAATGTTTATTAGGCTTAAAAACCTGATGACATCAGAGCTCCATGTGAAATGGGATATTGCCTATCTCGAACAATATGTGAGTGAGAAGATGGTGCCCCGCAGTCTCAGATGGGAAGTCAACCCACAGGAAGGAGAAGTCCATAAGGATTTATGGTTTCAATATTTCAATCAGGCCGGAGTTAGTTTTCCCACCTTTCTGCTGGGTAGAAAAGGAGAGAAACTCCAGTGTCTAGACAAAGCGATAAGGGAACTTAAAGAAAAGCTTATGCCCCAGAAAGACACTCAGGAGTATGTCTCTCTGTCCTCAAATCTAAGGGAACACGGGAACACCTGGAGAAAGAGGACCGAGACCAAAAGGCTAAAAAAAAAAAAAAGAAATACCTTAGGGACATGGGAGACCATAAGAGCAATCTAGTGTTCAAGTGGCAAAAAAATTTGGAGAGGTCTAGGTCTGATGAACCCCAGATTCAAAGTAATAGGTCGGTAGTCCCCCCTAAGAATCCAGTTAAGGAGAGCCATCTTCCCCATAAACATGGGAGACCAAGGCTGAGGTCTAGAGGGTTCCAGCGAGTGGAAGAGGTCCACAATGGGACCCCTAGTGCCCTAGAGATCCCCCTGGGGATGGCGGAAATTATTACCGCCATAACCCTAGAGTTTTTCCCCAAGGGTCTAACCATAGGGGGCCACCTAGGATTAACCAGGGCCAACGGTGGTCCTTCCCTGGCTTCCAAAATAGGAGAACTCCAGGATATAACAATCAATATGGTGAACAAAGGGGTAATCATACTAGGCCCAGGTCTGATTATCCCAACTATACTGTCCCCACCCATAACAGATTCATGGCTTTGAGGGGTGACAATAGATGGTATGAACCTTATCCCTATATGGATGATCCCAGGGATGAGTATAATGAGTCACCCTACAACTACAATCACAGAGATCCCAACCTACCTAACGGCCGCTATCAGGCTGATGGTCGGGATTTTCAGGGCAGGGCCAAACCCGAACACAGGGCAAAATACAAGAGGAGATGTAGAGGACAAGGGAGGACCCAGAAACAAAAGGAAAAGGACAAGATAGGGTCGGGAATTTGAGTAAGGTCACCCTTACAGCCCAGGAGACACCGGTTTTGGACAAGGGCCTCAAATTTGTACCACCAGTGAAGCTAGATAAGTTTCACACCTTCATAGACATTCAAAAGTATATCAGGAGACTGAATATACAAAGGTACCTGCTGTCCAACCCTGTCTCCCAAGCCACACAGAAGACTTCTGACCTTATTACCCACTCTGGCCTCTCTAATCCATCACTCTTTAATGCCCCTGTCCCTATATCCCATTCTGTTGCAGTTTTCAAAGACCTGGTCTGTAAAGACTTAGAGTCCCTACCCCTTAAAAGAGTCCATAAGGACTCTACCATTACTGAAGGCTTGCGCCAATTATGTGATCGCAGATCCTTGGTAATAAGGCCTGCCAATAAGGGAGGCGGCATAGCCGTCCTGAAGAAGGATGTCTTTGAAAAGGAAATGCTTAATATTTTGGGGGACAGGGATACATCTTGATCCCTACAGACCCCACAAGGATGTTTAAGAAAGAACTAGAGGGACTTGTTTAGGAGGGCTTCCAAAACCATATCTTGGATAAAAAAGAAAGCGCTTATTTAGTCCCGTTGGCCCCTCGTGTTCCAACAATTTATTATCTCCCCAAATTGTCTAAAAACGCAACAAATCCCCTGGGTCGCCCCATTGTGTCAGGAATTGATTCAGTTGCCTCCAGGGAAGGCAGGTACCTTGATTTCTACCTGCAGCCCCTGGTTGAGCGTATGCCCTCATATCTTAGAGATACGATAGACTCAATCCTTAAGTTGTCTGACTTGGCAATTCCGGATGGTTGTTTGCTGGTCACGACTGACGTTATGTCGTCGTATACCAGCATCCCACACCATCTAGGATATGAGGCTGTTAGGCACTACCTGGAGAGAGATTCCGATCTATCACCCAAACAGCAAAAGTTTATTTGTGACCTTCTTTCCTTTGCCACCCACCACAATTATTTTTGGTTTAATGAAACTTTTTATTTACAGATTAAAGGTGTGGCCATGGGGGTGAAATTCGCCCCCAGCTTGGCCAACCTTTTCATGGCCAAGTGGGAGGAGGACGTCGTCTATGCCCAGGGGAGACCTGAGATGATCCTCTGGGCTAGATATATAGACTATGTCGTCCTCCTATGGAATGGTGATATGGAGGGCTTGTGCTCCTTTTTCGAGGGCCTTAACGCTAATGATCGGGGTATTCATCTGTCTTTTGAGGCCAGCCCTAACTGGGTCCAGTTCCTGGATCTGAATATTCAAGTGGTTAACAATAAAATAGTTACGAGTACATTTTTTAAACCCACGGATAGAAACTCCTATATCCCTGTAGATAGTGGCCATCATAGGAACTGGCTCCGTACAGTTCTGAAAGGACAATTCTAAGACTGCGTCGAAATTATGATGCCCAGTCAAGACAACTGAGGGAAAGGTTCATTGACAAGGGCTACTCACCAGAGGACCTTGACATGAACATTTCTGAGGTTAGAAGGCTAGACAGAGATACCCTATTTGTCCGGAGAGATAAACAACCAAGGAAAGACCCAAAATGGTCCTTCTTTACATAGTTCTTCGGACAATATAGGCAGATCGCCCAAATCTTCCGTAGGCACTGGGCCATATTGAAAAATGATCATGTTTTGGGCCCAATGCTGCTGGAGAGGGCTGACATTATATATAGAGGTGCACAACCTCTTTGGATGAAGGTTGCCCAAACCATCATTAACCCTCTGAGTAGACCCACTTTTTTTCCACAACCTTAAAAGGTTCTTTCCATGTAAAAAATGTAGGGTCTGTGGGGTAAATAGTCTAGGTAGGAATAAGGCTCTGACTTTTTCCTCTAACGTCACAAATCGCCAATATACCATCAAATCTTTCCTGACCTGTGCCACCACTAACATGGTTTACCTCCTGACATGCCCATGTGGAAAACATTATGTGGGGAGGACCACACGGAGATTCTCCAAAAGAGAGAGGAAACACATTGCAAATATAATTGGTGGGACCAAAAAACATAGTGTGGTCAAACACTACGATCGATACCACCATAGAGACCCCCACAGGTACTCATTTCTTGGCCATAGACAAATGGAGAGTGGGTTCAAAAGTCAGAGGAGTCTCAAAACTTGAGACTTACTGGATCTACGCACTTCGCTCGTATTACCCCATGGGATGAATGTGGAGTGGGACATCAATGCCTTTATTAATAAAGCGTGATGTCCCACTCTAATATCAGCTGGGCTTTTTATACCACAAGGTGAGAGGCTTGAGGGGTGTGGTTCCTTTTGTTCCTACTGTGGCGACACCAATTTGGTACCTTCTGGATGGACACTATCCCCTATTCACTATTTCTTGCCCACTATACTATGTCCATCTTTTTGCCCATCTTGGCTTGAGTGGCCCACCTCTTTCTGAACCCCACCATGATGTAGAGTGGTAGTGCCCCTTCTATATTGTTTTTCCACCATTGTGGGGTTATGAGTGGCCTAGGCTTCATAAGGTATGGGGTATTCCAAGTTTATACTTTTTTATGGGGTGTACCTAAATAGGTGTTTTAAATACTATTGTTTAAATGTAAGACTAGTTGTGATTTTGGAGGTTATGCCCTTTTGCACCATTCCATGCCACCTAGCTATTTTGTTGGGTGTGATTTCCAAGCACCTATATGTTCAGTTTTTTTATTTAATATTGAGCCATTTGTTGCCCCTGTGTTTCTGTCTGGTGGCCCCTTACTCTTGTCCAGTGATTATACCCTGGACGGAGCCGGTGGGCGGCGCAATATCCTGGCCAGTACGCAGGGAATGTTTAGATGATAGAAACATAGAAACATAGAAAAGTGACGGCAGAAAAAGACTGAGTAGTCCATCGAGTCTGCCCCCTTTTTTTTTTTTTATATATATATATATATATTTTTTTTTTTTACATTAACCTTGTTGTTTGACTATGGATTTATGTTTATCCCAAGCATGTTTAAAGCCATTTACTGTTGACTGTCTCACAACCTCTGTTGGTAGTTTATTCCAATCATCAACCACCCTTTCAGTAAAATAATACTTTCTAAGATTAGTTTTGAACTTCCCCCCAGTTAGTTTGAGGTCATGTCCCTGTGTTCTTGATTTTGGTTTCATATTGAAAAGACTGCCCTCTTGAACCTTATTCACCCCCTTGATGTATTTAAAGGTTTCAATCATGTCTCCCCTCTCCCTTCTTTCCTCCAGACTGTACATATTAAGTTCCTGAAGTCGCTCTTGATATGTTTTATCCCCCAGACCTTTCACCATTTTTGTTACCCGTCTCTGAACTCGTTCTATTTTATCAATATCTTTTTGTAAGTGTGGTCTCCAGAACTGGACACAGTATTCTAAGTGAGGTCTCACTAAAGATCTATATAGAGGAATCAGAACCTCCTTCCTCCTGCTGGTGATCCCTCTACTGATGCATCCCAGAATTCTATTTGCTTTTCCCACTGCCTGGTTACACTGTTTGTTCATTTTGCAATCATCTGAAATAAGCACCCCCAAATCTTTTTCTTCTGTAGTGCTGGCTAACACTGTGCCCCCAATGCTGATCGTTGGTGAACCCTTCCGGGTCAGACGATGGAGGTGATGCGGATGTCCCTCCGCTTGATCTGACATATATCCGGGTCGGAGAGCGGAGGGGATGCAGATGTCCCTCCATTTGGTCTGACGTAAATCTGGGACGGAAGGCAGAGGTGATGGACACGCCCCTCCGCTCGTCCGGCTGGAAACCTGGATGAGTTTACCTACGCTGCCCCATCGCGATACAATTGTTGGGGCAGATGGTAAAATAAGATGCATGCCTGAATGGCAGCGTCCTCGTCTGCCTAGAAGGGATCCGCTAATATGGGATTTTTTATTGGTATTTTGTTTTTTGTCTATATTAGCTCACAAGGAGTCAGGGAAATGACGCGAATAAGGGGGCGTGTCATCAAGACCCGCTACCCAAAGAGAGGCTTGAAGGGCACGAGGGCGGAAGTCCCGAGAGCCACTTCCGGTTTTCCACTGATTGGCAATTGGGGGGGTTATTTGAATGTCTATATATACTGCGGTGGGGGCACGCGGTCCCCACACCCCAGACGATGTCTAAAGCAGAGGAAACGCGTTGGGTGAGGACCGTGCGTCCATCGCAGTAGCTTTTATACTTTGGATTTTATTTTGTATTGCCGGCATTACTTTTATATTTGTACCCACAATAAAAGTGGTGATTTTATTACATCAAGTGGAGCGTCCCCTTCTTTTTTCCACATATCTACCCTGGGAGCTTTTGAGAACAAGCACACCTGAGGGTGCGGACGGAGGAGATTGGACCCACTGCCCTACCAATTGGGCCCCTGGAAGGCGATGACACCTATCTGGAGCAACTGGAGGAGAGTGTAAGCCGACCCTGTGGTGGGAGAACCACATAAGCCTGGCTGACCCCCCAGTCGTATGACTGAGAGGGTCCGACTGTTCTGGTAAGGGTCCATCTTTTTCTACTAAGATGTCTTGCTGTTTGGGATGAATTTGGTTTTGATATATCAGATCGAGTCTACGCTTGCACTTTTTTTTTACACGTTTCTGGAAGATATATACCGGAAGCAGAGATTCTTCCATCACAGTTTAACGGACTTTAGTACTAGTCTCACTTTTTGGACACTGTTTTCAAATTTTGAACATTGTATGATTATGAACAATTTATAGTGGACATTATTTATGACATTATTGCACATTTGTTTGGGAGTCACATACTTGATACCTTTTGTTTTAGGTATTTTTACTTTTATATTTCAAGGGATCATGGTTTTCAGGCCCCAGAAACCCAAGTAGTTGTATGTGGCTGGGAGGAGGTAGTTCCTGATAATGTCATCCTCAGTGACCCAGAGGACACTCATGCCTCCTCAAACATATACTGCATGGGCTCTCTGATTCTGAAAATCCTGCGAAAAGACCCTAGGATTCGTGGTATCAAGGAGAGGGATCATTACTGGCTGGCAACCCTTCGTTACAAGGATACAGTTGCAGAACTCATCTTGCCTGTGCAGAGGGTGCAGAGGATGAAGCATCTTCAGGATACCTGGAAGAAAAGTTTGTGCAACGCCTTTCCAGACCCTGGGAGGTTACCATGTCCTCCTGTTGGCCCTGGACAACGTGTTTCTGAAGCTTCGGTCGTTCAGAGGCAGAGTGGTGGAGAAGGTGGCTGGCTGAGCGATGCCTTTAAAAAATATTTTCAGTCCTCAACAGCGAGGCCTGATTCAAGCAACCATCGTCAATGTCTGCATTATATGGTGCAGGAATATATAGGGGCAAGAGCAGACTTGGAGACCTTTTCCAACTGAGCATCCACTGAGTTACTGGGTCTTGAGGGTGGACCACTGGCTGGAACTTGCTCAATATGCAATTGAGCTACTGGCCTGTCCTGCATCCAGCATGCTTTCTGAACAGACATTCAGTGCTGTTGGAGGGTTCGTAACCGATCAAAGAGTGCGCCTGTCCACAGACCCGGTTGAGAGCTCACATTTATAAAAATGAATCAGTCCTGGATCAGCAACTACCAAGCCTGTGATGCTGATGCAACTGATTAAATTTGCTAGGGATCTGGGATCCCTTGAAGACTGCCACTGCTCCTATTCCTCCTGTCCATAATCTAGAACAATATTTTGTATTTAAGGCACCAGCAACACCCAAGGCCCAATTTTTCTGCACCTGGTTTACAGGGGCATACCATAACAATTTTTAAACTAATTTAAAACAGGAGGGCCCGTTGATCCGTCCAACAAGAGTAACTGCAAGGGGTTACAGTGTTCTGGCACCGCCAGCACCCAATGCCCAATTTTTCACCACCTGTTTGACTGGGGGATTTCATCACAATGTGTAAACTAATTTACATCAGGTACTGTTCCTCTGTCCAACAAGAGTAACTGCAAGGGGTTACAGTGTTCTGGCACCGCCAGCACCCAAGGCCCAACAGCAGGGCCCGCACCAAAATAAAAAAAAAAAAGACCTGGGGTCCCCCCAAAATCCAAACCAGGCCCTTCAGGTCTGGTATGGAATTTAAGGGGAACCCCGCGCCAATTTTTAAAAAAAATGGCGTGAGGACCCCCCAAAATCCAAACCAGACCCTTATCCGAGCACGCAGCCCTGGCATGGCAGGAAGGGGTGGGGATGAGTTAACGCCCCCCCACCCCCGGACCATACCAGGCCACATGCCCTCAACATGTGGAGGATGCTTTGAGGTCGCCCCCAAAGCACCTTGTCCCCATGTTGATGGGGAGAAGGGCCTCATTCCCCCACCCTGGCCGTTGGTTGTGGGGGTCTGCAGGCAGGGGGCTTATCAGAATCTGGAAGCCCACTTTAATGAGGGGGCCCCCAGATCCTGACCCCCCCTATATGAATAGGTAATGGGGTACATTGTACCCCTACCCATTCACCAAAAAGGGAGTGTAGTGGTAAAAATAACAAGAGGCAGTTTTTGACAAGTCCTTTTCTTGTGTAAAATAGCTCTTTTCTTCTTTCTTCCACCATCTTCTCCTAGCCCGGTCCTTCTTCTGGTCTTCTGCTTCTTTTTTTAGTCTTCTTGCTTCCTCTCTTCATCTTCAGTCTTCATCTTCATTCACCGCTGTCACTCTCCCCACTGCTGCAGCCTGGCCCCTGCACGTCTCCCAGAATAGGCGGTCTTCACAATGACAGTTCTTTTATAAGAAGGGGCTGTTAATGTGTTTTATAATTTTTTCTTCTTAGCAGGTATGTCATTTTTTTTATGGTACTGTGTTTTATTAACAGCGTTTGCTCCCACCATACATAAAGCAGCAACTCTAGCGCTGTTGGAGGTGATTTCACCACCACAGTTAAAAAAAGAGCATATATACTGGGAGCATAGGGGCAGTGGGTGGAAATTTGCTCAAGTATATATTTTTAAAAAGGGGCTATGCCCACCATTAGAGGTGGGTGGATGACGGGCAGTTTTCTTATGGCGGGCATACCCACCGATTTCTTTTTTTTCATTTAACCCACTGGCTGCATAAAAAAAAAGAACATTACAACATATGCCCAACAAGGACCAGCGATGTACTAGTATGTTGCTGGTCTTCTCAGGCTCTCCTGTCCCACCGGGGAACCCAAAAAATGCAGCCGGTGGTTCCGCCAGCTGACCATAGAGCTGATCAAAGACTAGAATGGCTCCAATCATCTCTATGGCCTAAGAAACTGGAGGCTACGAGCATTTCGTGACTTCGGTTTCACCGGATATAAACAGGGCCATTGGGAAATTGGGAAAGCATCTTATCACACCGATATTGGTGTGGTCAGATGCTTTAAGGACTGAGGAAAGATCTAGAGTCTAGTAGACCCCAAATTAAAAAAAAAAATATATATATATATGCGACACTACCTATTTTTATCATAGGCAATATTTAAAATCACTGTGATAAAAATAAAAATGATGAGAAAAAAAGATGAGAGACAGTGTAAAAATAAAATAAAAAGCAAAATTTATTAAAAGAAATAATAAAAAAAAATGCACCACTGTCCCCCCGTGCACGCGCGCAAAGGTGAACGCAAGCGTCAGTCTTGTGTCGTATGTAAACAGCAATTTCAACATACATGTGAGATATTACCGCGAACGTCAGATCTTGGGCAGTAATTCTAGCAGTAGACCTCCTCTGTTAATCTAAAGTGATAACCTGTAAAGGCTTTTAAAAATGTACCGTATATACTCGAGTATAAGCCGAGTTTTTCAGCACATTTTTTGTGCTGAAAAAGACCCCCCTCTGCTTATACCCGAGTCAGTGTCTGTGGGTGATCAGTAGTTTCACATTAAACAGAGCCGTGCTGCTTCTAAGAGACGTTCTGTGCTTGTAACTGTGACTAAACACATTGGAATGTAGAGAATGCTGAGAGAGGTGTCAGATTTGTCTGATCTCAGTGAAGAGCTGCAGCTCTCTCTCAGCATTCTCTACATTCCAATGTGTTTAGTCACAGTTACAAGCACAGAACGGCTCTTAGAAGCAGCACAGCTCTGTTTAATGTGAAACTACCTTACTCATCCCTTATGTGTTCTGGCTACGGTCTCTGTGTCCTGGCTAAAATCCCTGTGTCCTGGCTAAAATCCCTGTGTCCTGGCTAATATCCCTGTGTTCTGGCTAATATCCCTGTGTTCTGGCTAAAATCCCTGTGTCCTGGCTAATATACCTGTGTCCTGGCTAATATGCCTGTGTTCTGGCTAATATCCCTGTGTTCTGGCTAATGTCCCTGTGTTCTGGCTAATGTCCCTGTGTCCTGGCTAATGTCCCTGTGTCCTGGCTAATATCCCTGTGTCCTGGTTAATATCCCTGTGTCCTGGCTAATGTCCCTGTGTTCTGGCTCCCTGTCCCTGTGTTCTGGCTGCTGCATTTCCCACCCTAGGCTTATACGCGGGGTGAATACGTTTTCCCATATTTTTTAGGCAAAAGTAGGGGGTCGGCTTATACATGGGTCGACTTATACACGAGTATATATGGTATATAGTTTGTAGCCGCTTTGCGGGTGTGCGTCATTTATAAAACATGTCAGGTTTGGCATCTCTGCACTCGACATGAGATCATCTTTTATACTTCAACAAACATTTGGGCAATATAGTGTTTTTGTGCATTAAAATTCAAAAAAGTTTTTTTTTTTTCCCCAAAAATTGCGTTTGAAAAATCACTGCTCAAATACTTTGTGAACAAAAAGTTTGCAACACCCACCATTTTAATCTGTAGGGCCTCTGCTTTAAAAAAATATATCATGTTTGGGGGATGAAAGTAATTTTCTAGCAAAAAAAAAGTATTTTTTCATGTAAACAAAAAGTGTCAGAAAAGACTTGGTGGTTCAAGCGGTTAGAAGAGTGGGTGATGTTGGGCATAAAATGCCAGGACAGTTCAAAACCCCCCATAGGACACCCCAAGCTATTTGCTGAGATGCATGTTAAGGTTGAGTCCATGGAATATTTGATTGAAAAAAGACAAAAAAAAAAAGTACACAAAGTTGTCATTGAAATGATATATTGCTCACACATGCCATGGGTATATGTAGAATTAAGCCCCAAAATACATTCTGCTGCTTCTCCTAAATATGGGGATACCCCATGTGTGAGACTTTTTGGGAGCCTATCCGCGTGCAGAACCCCATGTCCAATCACCGTCTTCAGGCTTTCTAAGGGCTTAAAATGGTGATTTTACTCCTCACTACCTATCACGGTTTTGGAGGCCCTGAAATGTTAAGGTAGCACAAAAGCCCCCCAAAATTACCCCATTTTGGAAGGTAGACACCCCAAGGTATTTGTTAAGAGGCATAGTGAGTATTTTTCAGCTCTCATTTGTTTTGAAAAATGAAGAAATAAATGGAAAATGTATTTTTACGCCCTTAGAAAGCTTGAAGGCGGTACTTTGTTTTTGGGGTCCTGTACTTGGCTAGACCATCAAAAAGTCTCACATATGTGGTATCCCCGTATTCAGAAGAAGCAGCAGAATGTATTTCGGGGTGTAATTCCACATATACCCTTGGCATGTGTGAGTAATATATATTTTAGTGACAACTTTGTGAGAAAAAAAATTTTAATTTCCCCGAAACTTGTGGCAAAATATAAAATATTCCAAGGACTCAACATGCCTCTCAGCTAATAGCTTGGGGTGTCTACTTTCCAAAATGGGGTAATTTGGGGGGGTTGCTGTCTGGGCATTTCATGGCCTCCGCAACTGTGATGGGTAGTATGGGGAGAAGGCATAAATATTTCACCTTTAGAAATCCTGAAGCCGGTGGTGGTTTTTGGGGTCCCGTATGCGTATAGGCTACCAAAAAGTCTCACACATGGGGTATCCCCGTACTCAGGAGAAGTAGCAGAATGTATTTTGGGGTGTAATTTCACATACTACCATGGCATGTGTGAGCAATATATAATTTCAGTGACAACTTGTGTAAATTTTTTTTTACATTTTTCAATCACTGTCATTATTCAATGGGCTCAATATTCCTCTCAGCTAATTCCTTGGGGTGTCTACTTTCCAAAATGGGGTCATTTGCGTAAGTTCCAGAAAATGTACCCTAGTTTGTAGACGCTATAACTTTTGCGCAAACCAATAAATATATGCTAATTGACTTTTTTTTTACCTGAATGCCACTTTTCGTTTTTTTCCATTTGTATCACAAAAAATA
Organism: Glandirana rugosa; assembly: GCA_018402905.1. Taxonomy (NCBI): domain Eukaryota; kingdom Metazoa; phylum Chordata; class Amphibia; order Anura; family Ranidae; genus Glandirana; species Glandirana rugosa. Next base: position 163,023 of record BLSH010228231.1, on the reverse strand, counting down.
AACAGTGTAGAGGTGAACAAATACCACCAAAAGAAAGCTCTATTTGTGGGAATAAAAGGACACACATTTTGTTTGGGTACAGCATTGCATGACCTTGCAATTACCAGTTAAAGCAGCACAGTGCCAAATTGAAAAAAGTGCTGCGGTCCTAAAGTGGGAAATCCTTCCGCAGCTGAAATGATTAAATTTTCAGTTTCACAAATTGGTTGCATTAGTAACTACACACGTGCAGCTCCCTCCTATTATAATTAATTATTTAATTATGCATTCATTTATTCACATTTATTTTATATATATATTTAATTTATTCAAGTACACATTATCCAATTTCTAAAGAGAATAAAACAGAACAAAATAGAATAGAAAATAAAAGAATAGAATATGATAAAATAGAATATTACCATCCTCTGAAATTCGAATAGAAAAGAATATAATTCAAAAAACAATAGAATAGAAATTTGAATAGATTAGAAAATACAGAATAGTATAGAAAAAAACAGGATATAAAGAATATAACTACTTATATTCTACTACATAATCAATTCTATTTAAATTCAAATTGATTCCATTTGAGTTTTGGGAAATGGTTTTATTCTCTCTATTCTATTGTTTTTTGAATGCTATTCTTTTTCTATTTGTTCTATTCTATTTTTATTTTCTATTTTATCCTATTCTATTCTTTTCTATTCAAATGTATTCTATTAGAATTTCAGAAGATGGTAATTTTTCTATTCTATTCTGTTATATTGTTTTTTTTCTATACTATTCTGTCATTTTTTATTCTATTCTAATTTATTATTTTCTATTCAAATTTCAAGTTAAGTCTCTCTGAATTTTGGGAAATGGTTATGTTCTTTCTATTGTATTGTATTCTATTTTTTTATTCTATTCTTTTCTATTCTATTATAGTCTATTCTATTATTTTCTTTCTATTCTTTTCATTTCTGTTATATTCTATTCTATTCTATTTTTTTCTATTATATTCCTTTATTTTCTGTTCTATTTTATTTTCTTTGAAAATTGGAAAACTGTTCTAATTGAAAACTGTACGAATAGTTTTCAAATTTGAATTTGAAAAATTTTCGAATTTGAAAACATTTTGAATTTGAAAACTATACGAATAGATTCAAATCCCGAACCTATAATCTGTACACGTCAAACAAAACAAGGCTTGACTTTAAGACTGCTTAAAATCAAAAAGTTTTAACGTCTACATAAGCTTAAATGCTTAATGTTATCATGACTCAAATTTGCTTAGGCTTTATTGCCCTTTTTTTTACCTGCCCTAAACTTAGATAAGCATATCAAAAGTTTAAGTTTTACAAAAGTTTAAGCTTTTAAAAAGTTTAAGTTTAAACTTTTGATAAGCATGTCAAAAGTTAATCTTGTCAAAAGGTTAAAAGTTTCTTTTATTTTATCTTGTCTTTTATTTCCTTATATTATCTTTTTTTATCTTATCTT
>BLSH010228231.1:36141-70184 GCA_018402905.1 Glandirana rugosa | reverse complement strand
GTCACCTAGGTTGCACGGGTAAGACACCTAGGTGACCCAGAGCAAAACGCTCTACCGGGACCAGTACAATCATGGGGAGGTCACTGGGAGTTACGCTAGTTAGGGTGTTTTGGAATCAACCGATCCCAGGGATAATACGTGTTCGGACTTTACTAAGCTGTCCGATACTACAGCCTTCGGAAAGAATTATAATCACTGAACGAGGGAGTCAGAGTGAAATTCGAATGCGCACCAGGACGGTTATATGACTTCCCCCTGTCAAGACCTGCACTTTTCTAGATATGGTGGGTTTTTTCAGCTGTGGCAAATGCGTGATTTGTACCACTTCCAATTTCAGACAGCGTAGGACCTCGGAGTTTACCTCCACTTCCACAGGGAGGTCTTATGCTGTTAGAAAATTTATCACGTGTGACAGCACTCACGTTACATATCTTTTGACATGTACATGTGGCCTTCAGTATATTGGCAGGACCACGCGTAAGCTTAAAGTGAGACTGAGGGAGCAAGTCACTAATATTAAGAAAGGCTTCCGACATCATAGCCTGTCGAATCATTTCAGGCTTGTGCATAATAGGGACCCTAGCCAACTAAGGTTTTGTGGGATTGATCGCATTGAGGGTCACTGGAGGGGTACTAACATGACCAGGGCCATCTCGCAAAACGAGACCCAGTGGATCCACAGAATGGGCACGTTGGATCCACTGGGCCTCAACATAGAAATGGACATTAATTGTTTCCTCTCAGATTGGTGACTAATGAGCGAGGAGAACATGTTCCTTGTTCTTTGTCCATTGGTCTGGGAACTATCCACTTGGATGGATCTATCTTGTCCATTAGTTTATTGTAAAGTTGGACTGGTCGAGTATTCCCCTACGCTTGTTTGAAACAATGCATTTACAATCATGCACCTATATGCATTGTACTGCACACTGTATACATCAACAATGTCAATTTGCCCTAATTGGAAGCATATTCCAATTATTAGGGCAAGATATCCTCACAAGTTAGTACCAACTCCCCTTAATGATTGATTTATATTCATATGGTCTATTGCATTTTTTTTATTTTAATTGTTTTTTAATTTATTGGGTTTACTCCTAAATACATTTAATTTATTAATGTAATTTTATTCTAGTTTTTGTTTGTTTTTACTTTTATTTCTATTTCTATTTTTATTTTTTAATTTTATTCTTTACAAATACATTAGCATCTACAATACAGTGGGGCACATCACCCATTTTTGTATTGGATATCTACATATGGTATCTCTCTGTTTCTGCATTGTCCTAGTGGTTCTATTTAATATGTATCAGCATATTGTATTGATATGTATTTTTAATCTATTTTCATGTTTTTAATATTTGGCTTGTTATAATATACAGCCTGTGGTTGTCCCGGGGGCGTGCGTTCCCAACTTCCACCACTGGAGGGCGAGTGTGGTTGTGACGGCTGCACGGCATAATGGACTGACGAACCTGTCAAATTTTCCATTGGCCTTTGGCTTAATTGATAGGCGGGACATTGGGTATATTAGCGCTGCTGTGACCGGGTTCTGTGTCCGTGAAGACGCCCAATCAAGTGGCGAAACGCGTTGACATCATGTCCGGTCGCCGCAGCCGTCATCATCGCCATTTCCGGTTCGGGAGGAGAGGGCAGTGGAACGCACGCCGTTTGAGATTGTATACTACAGGCTTTTTTATCTTCATCATTCTGTAAGTTACTCTCCATTTGCGCAATAAAACTTTGTTTGGCAGTCTACACATGAGCTTTCCTTTTGTCCTCCGAGCCTTACAGGCACCATTCCAACAATCTTATGTGCTGAAGAGTTTGGTATCATCCGCCTCGCCTACGCCGCCATCTGAATCTCCTGACGTGGATAGATGGTGCTGCTCATCTTTGGGTAGATTCTTAGAGAATAGCTTGTGTGGGGCCGCCATATATTTGGCTTTAGCTGATTGTGTAGGCCCAGCACCATCTTGGCCCATGAGGTCCGCAGCCGTGCTTTCTTAGACCTTTTAGACATAGCGATGGAAGTATCCGGAACTCTCCAGTTGGTGCCCGGTGTACAGGAGGACTCCTGTGTACTTTACTCTTATGTTCACTGAAAGACGCAGCCCTTCATTAGACAAGTGGGGTTATGCTCATATCACTAGGCATAGACTAGGCAAAATAAAACAAAAGCATAGGTTGGCCCCTCCCAGGGGGCCGTCCTCACCTTGGCATATAACCCCCTGCTAGACAATAGCATATCAGTTTTTATTGCCTAGTGCAAGGAGCTAGACCTGGTTCCCTATGGGATCTGCGTTCTTCTGAGGTTTCTTCTGATGAAGACTGCTATCAAGAAGCCGGCTGGTGGTATAGAGGATATCTAGAATCCAAAAACATTCCCCAGTCCGGCCAACGGCTGTGCGGGCTACCCTTAGCCTTGGCGGGGACACACCGCATAAGGCCCGTTCCGTGCGGGCTGCCAGTGGCTGATCCCACTTGTGCCCAGTGACTGGTTTGTTCCTGTCCAGTGGCCTGGCCAGCAGCATCCCTCTCCGTCGGGAAGAAAGTCTGCTCCGGGTGGCTACCCGCTGCGCCCGTCGGATCGGTGAGTGGACCCCTCTTCCGTCCTAGGGGCGCGGAGAGTGGGCACCTGGGCAGCTTCTGAGGTAGCCGGCTGGTGGGGGCTTATTAGGGTGACGCATCTGGCAAAAATGTCTGTTTGCACATCTCCCGCCCCCCCTCCACTGTACCGCACCCTGCACTGACCATTTGAGCACTGCATTCAGCGATTCACCGCCATTCCATGGTGGATCATCATTCGTTCGCCGCTACCGCGCCATTTTGCCGTAGCTCGGCATGTTTTGATGGCAGCGGCCATTTTTCTGTAGCCCATGCGGTTTTCAGCCTGTCCTCTGGCGGCCCCCGGTGGCTTTTCTCGGTATTTTGGGGAAGTGATAAAAACGGCAGAGGCACTTCCGTTTTCACTGGGACAGCGTGGCTGACAGACGCGGCGGTGCAGGCTCTTGAAGTGGAGTGTTTTGTTATTACTCATTCCGGTCACAGCGCTGAGGCATCAAAAAAACAGCAAGTATAGCTGGTTCTCCCTGGGTGCTGGTAGCGGTGGGTGCAATCCCTCCGGGTCTCCCTGGCTGATTCGTGGGTTAGAGGTGGTGGTCACACAGTGGGGGTGCCGGAAGTCTGGGATGTCGGAGGCCAGCAGTGCTATGGCAGGGGTACCTGCGGAGCAACAATCTACGCCGGGGTCCCTGGTGTCCTTGGAACAGCTGAGGGCAGTATTTGGTGAATTCTTTCCCCGGGCGGGGGACCCGACTCCGGGGGGCACCAAAAAACTCTTCAGGGGAGGATTTGGAACCAGAGAGCGCCTCGGTGGTCACGGGAACACCCGTGGAGCTATCAGAGGGTGTACTGATACCCTCAGACGGTGAAGATGATCAGGGGGCTTCATCTTCGCGCGACAAAGCGTTAGTGGCAGCTGCCCTGATCACTGATATTCACGAGTCCATGCGGCTTGACCAAGCAGGGGAGTCGCATGAGTCCGCATATATTTGTGGGTTGCTTAAGCCCCCTAGGTCCCCCAGGACCTACCCTTATGATCAGGTTTTTGAACAGGCGGTGTTCAAGGAATGGCTGCGGCCGCAAAATTCCTTCCCTTTACCTAAAAGCTTTGCTGTTCGCTACCCCTTTGAGGATAGTTTTGAGATGGGCTTCCCCAGCAGTGGACCCACCGGTGGCCCATCTGAATAAGGCAACGACCATTCCCTTGGAGGGGTCTCCGTCTTTTAAAGAGGCGGCCGGTCGCCGCACGGAGGCAGTGTCTAAGGCACTGTTCTTGTTGGCTGGGTCAGCCATGCGCCCAGCTCTGGCGGCTGCTGTGGCAGCGCAATCTCTTTTCGAGTGCGCTACCACATTACACTCCGGTTTGAATTGTGAGTGTGCGCAGGCTGAGGTGCAACAGGCACAACACTTGGAAGAGGGTCTCCACTACCTATGCGATACTGCATTGGACCTACTTCCCATACTGTCAAAAATGTCTGTTTTTGCAATTGTTATCAGGCGGGTGCTGTGGCTCTGCTCTTGGTCAGGCGACCAGGCATCGAAGAAAGCTCTTACGGGTCTTCCCTTTCAGGGAGGGCATCTGTTTGGCACCCAGTTGGATGAAATCATTAAGGATTTCACGGAAGGGAAGAGTACTTTCCTTCCAGAGCCAAAATGGCGGGATTTTCGCCGTAGGTAGGGCCCTGTTTCTTCAGGCCAGAAGAAGTTTTTTCGTGCGCCCGGCTCAGTGGGTAAGGGCTTAAAGTCCGGTAAGGTTTCCGCTGGGCCCAGTAAAAGGCCCTGGCAATGCAAGTCTGAAAAAACGAAGGATAACTCAACCTCCACATGATGGGCTGCCCCCGCCCGACTCTCGGGTGGGGGGCTGGTTACTGGGGTTCGCAGACAGATGGACTGCCCGCATCACCGATCGGTGGGTGCTGGAGGTGGTGTCCTCCGGGTACAGGATAGAATTAATCTCTCTACCCCCAGAAAGGTTCTTCCCTTCGAACTTAAGACTCCCTCAGGGGCGTCGGGAGGCGCTTCTAGGTGCCGTTCGGGCGCTGGCCAAACAGGGGGTGATTGTACCGGTACCCACGGTGGAAATATTTCACAGGTTTTACTCAAACCTCTTTGTGGTGTCCAAAAAGGGCGGTGTCAAGCCAGTTCTGGACCTGAAGGCACTAAACTGCTTTTTAAAGACAAAAAGATTCAGGATGGAGTCCATCCGCTCGGTCGTGGCTGCCCTGCACAAAGGGGAATTCATGGCATCCCTGGATATCAAGGACGTGTATCTCCACGTTCCAATTTGTCGAAGACACCAGCGTTTCCTGCGTTTCGCAGTGGTGGATCTGCATTACCAGTTTGTGGCTCTCCCCTTCGGTCTTGTTTCGGCTCCCGAGTATTCACCAAGGTGGTGGCCCCTATGCTGGCACTGTTGAGACAGAGAGGTATCGCGGTGGTAGCATACCTCGATGATTTACTCCTGAGAGCAGAGTCGGCCGCAGCTCTGGAGGAGAACGTGATAATCACGGTGTCCAGGTTAAAGGATTTTGGTTGGCTAATAAACTTGCAGAAGTCGTTGTTGACTCCATCCTGCCGTCTGGAATACCTGGGTCTGATTCTGGACACGGTGCAGGAAAGGGTGTTTTTACCGCCAAACAAGCTCCTGACACTTCTGGCAGCAGTGCGAACCCTGTTATCACGTCAGTGGTCCTCCTTACGGTTCTGTATGTGAGTGTTGGGGCTCATGGTGTCAGCTTTCAAAGCGATACCTTACGCCCAGAGTCACACTCGGCTCCTGCAGAAGGCGATTTTGTCGCAATGGGACAAATCTCCCCTATCCTTAGACAGACTGATCAGGTTGGATCATCAGTCCTGGGGATCCTTGGTTTGGTGGATTTGGGCTCCAGCCCTAAAATTAGGAAAATGTTTCCTCCCCCTCAATTGGTCGATCGTAACAACGGATGCCAGCCTATCGGGCTGGGGAGGGGTCCTGGGTCAGTTCTCTGCCCAGGGCCGTTGGTCAACTCAGGAAGCTTGTCTTCCGATAAATGTACTGGAGCTGAGAGCGATCAGACTTTGTCTATCCCGTTGGTCGACAAGGCTGCGAGGCCTCCCTGTCCGGGTTCAGTTGGACAATGCCACAGCTGTGGCATATGTGAACCATCAGGGCGGAACAAGAAGCTCGACAGCATCCGCGGAGGTGGCTCTGATCCTTTGGTGGGCAGAACTTCATGTGCCAGCTCTCTCCGCAATCTACATTCCAGGCGTGGAAAACTGGCAGGCGGACTTTCTCAGCCGCCGGACTCTGGATTGGGGGAATGGTCCCTACATCCAGAAGTGTTCCGCCAGATTTGCCTCAAGTGGGGCACACAAGAGGTGGACCTCATGGCCTCCAGATTCAATCACAAGGTACGGACCTTTGTGTGCAGATCAAGAGATCCGTTGGCGGTCGCCACGGACGCACTGGTAGCACCCTGGGGTCGGTATCGGCTACTGTACGTCTTTCCTCCTCTGAAGCTTCTGCCGCGGGTTCTGTGCAGGATAGAAGCGGAGGGATTCCCGACAATCCTGGTAGCTCCAGATTGGCGTCGGCGTCCTTGGTACGCCGATGTGGTACGGATGGTGGCAGATGTCCCGTGGCGTCTTCCACTTCACGAAGACCTACTGTCTCAGGGACCCATCTTGCACCCTGCTTTACCCTCGCTGGCTTTGACGGCTTGGCTATTGAGTCCCAGGTGTTGAGGGATAGGGGTGTCTCTGACTCCGTAATCCCTACTATGATTGAAACGCGTAAGGGTTCTTCGCGTAAGATTTATCATAGGACCTGGAAGGCCTATATTGCCTGGTGTGAGGCAGGGGGTTGGAACCCCCGCTCTTGTGCGGTGTCCAGAGTGCTGACTTTTCTGCAGCAGGGACTGGACAAGAACCTGGCGTTAAGAACGCTTAAGGGTCAGATTTCGGCCCTGACGGTTCTTTTTCAGCGGCCCTTGGCGTCACATTCGTTGATCCGTACATTTGTACAGGGTGTACGTCATGTGGCTCCTCGGATATGGTCGCCTTTGGCACCGTGGGATTTGAATCTGGTGCTTTCTGTGCTTCAGAAGCCACCATATAAGAATATTGGGGACATTCCCTTACAGTTGTTGTCGCAGAAAGTGGCTGTCTTGGTGGCTGTTACGTCCGCTAGGCGGGTGTCTGAGTTGGCAGCATTATCCTGCAAGTCACCTTACTTGGTCCTTCATAAGGACAAGGCGGTTTTGCGACCTTCCCCTTCTTTTCTTCCGAAGGTGGTTTCTTCTTTTCATTTGAATGAGGATATTGTTCTTCCCTCATTGTGCCCGCACCCGTCGCGTCCCAAGGAATTTGATCTACATTCTTTGGATGTGGTGAGGGCCTTGCGGGTGTATTTGTTTTCTACAGCTTCTTTTCGGAAGTCTGATTCTTTATTTGTGCTGACGGAAGTTTCGCACAAAGGCATGGCGGCCTCGTCAGCTACCATTTCTCGTTAGATTAGGAAGACCGTGACTCATGCATATGAGGTTCGGGGCAAGGTTCCCCCTTTTCCAGTCACGGCTCATTCCACCAGGGCAGTTAGTACTTCCTGGGCTTTTAGACACCAGGCCTCGGTGTCTCAGGTGTGCAAAGTGGCTACTTGGGCCTCAGTGCACACGTTTACTAAGTTTTACAAAGTTGTTGTTTCAGCATCGGCAGATGCTGCTTTTGGCCACAAAGTTTTGCAAGCGGCAGTGTAGGCGCGACTGGCGCCGCCTGAGAGGGCTTTTTTTGTTGGGTACAGTTGTTATAGTTGCTCGCCCCTCTTCATTGACACAGCTTTGGGACATTTCCACTTGTCTAATGAAGGGCTGCGTCTGTCAGTGAACGTAAGAGTAAAAGGGATTTTATTATAACTTACTGTAAAATCCTTTTCTCTGAGTTCACTGACAGACGCAACACCCACCCCTCTGTTGAGTTTGTACGGCTTGTTACGAACTGATATGCTATTGTCTAGCAGGGGGTTATATGCTAAGGTGAGGACGGCCCCCTGGGAGGGGCCAACCTATGCTTTTGTTTTATTTTGGCTAGTCCACTCCTAGTGATATGAGCATAACCCCACTTGTCTAATGAAGGGCTGCGTCTGTCAGTGAACTCAGAGAAAAGGATTTTATGGTAAGTTATAATATCCCTTCTTTTGGGGGTGATCTGGTCAGGATAAAGGATACCTCACAGGATCAGTACAGGATACCCAGCGGAGCTCACAGCCACGCTCCCCCTTATTGTACAATCTTAGTTCCAATTATGTCCTAGACATATTTATCAGTATTTATGATTATATTCTGGTAAACATCTTCTAGGCCTTTCGTCAAAAAACACCTAAAGTTATCTTTCTCACGTTCTTTATCATCTTTCCTATAATAATAATAATAACAATGTTGCCACATATTAAAACGTGTCAGCTAACAAGCCAATATTTAAGAAGCACTCTAAATTAGGTTATAGCACAGGACAAAGTAAGTACATAATTTAAGGAGGGGGGGGTTTTACAAGATCCTTGCTATCCTCCACTTTGATCCTCCAATAGGATCACTAATATAGGTCTAACATGTAGTCCTGCTAATCCTCTTTATCCCTTTCAAATCTTCTGCATTTTAGTTTTGAAATCATACACATAACACATTTCATTGCATATGGCAAGATAATTATACATAAGGGTGATCTCAACTGTATAGCAAATGTTCATGAGAAATAAGGAAACAAGGAGAACATAACAGTGACAGTCCTCAAGTTAAAAAAGTAATCTTCAGCAAATAGAACAGAGCAGAAAAGGCTCTTGTGTATTTAGCCTTGCAAAAGTCCAGGTTGTACAAAGTCCACATTATTTCAGTCCTCAAGTTCATTTCTTAAACTTTTGAACACGTTTGACTTGACATCCATGGACAAACTGGAACTAATGTTGCAAGAAGAAAGAAACACAAAGAAGTCATCCTTCATGTTAGGTCACTCGGGTCTTCAGGCTGACACCTCAGATTGCTCTCTCCTTTGTCCACTGAGATTTCCAGGCCTTGGGTTGGCATCTCTTCCTCCAGACACCCCAGGAAGGAACTTTCACTGGAGTCTCTTTCAACCTTCAGCATTTCGAAGAGCAGAGAAGGGTCATACTGAAATTATGGCTTGACATGGCCTTTTCAGGACCTCCTGTGCTTTTAACAACAACAAGGATCCCCATTTAAGTATCCAGTAGTTTCTTCAACTAGAACATTCGGATGGAGGCGTAAAAATAGGGGGCAGATAATCTCCAGTCAACATGAATAACCACAGAATCAAACTATTAGATCTTTTTAGATCTTTTTCAAGTCTCTTTACCCCCGGAGGTGTTAACAATAACATTCTTGCTATTCAAAAATTCAAACATAAGGCCATAAGCATGTGAAAATAAAAATGTTTCATAGCTTTTTTTTTTTTTTTATTACTAGACATGTATATATTCAATTGAACATCTTTCTCAAACTCAATATTGCAGCAAGATTCAACTAAACATTAAAAGAGCCCTATCCTAGATTGGATCCAGAAGTGACCTGAGACAAAAACACCCTTAGTTCCTCTTATCCTCTGGAGCCAAGTGGAATCAGAGGGCCCCAGGACAGCACACTTTACCTAAGCAGATATTCTGCCTTAGAAACTTTTCTGCAACCTTGCAACACATAATTGTCATAATCAAATGAAATGAATTTTAGCAACATACCAATTGAGTGAAGTAAAACCAAAAAGGCAGTCTTTCTCTAGGACTGTATACAAACAAACATTCCTAACAAAATCTTAGCAACTTTTACAAAAGCATGCATATACCATTTGAAGACCCTTTTTTATGGTTGTTTAAACTCTGAATAACTCCTAAAGCATTTATAATTTCACATTTTCTTTACCAAAATCTCATTAGCAAACTTCTAGTTCAACTTTTGTAAATATATATATATATATATATATATATATATATGGATATTAGGCTTAATATCCATTTTTTTAAATTAAATCAACATCTACTCTTAGGGTAGGAGTAGAGACAAAAAACACTTACCGGTGTACATCTTAAGGCACACAGAATGCAGTGTTATTAATTATTGTTAACGACAATGATTAAAGTGGTAAATCTTGTGCACCTATTACATAACCCAAATTTATCCCAACACTGTTATATTATTATATCTTGTTTTCTTGTATACTCGCTTTGCTTGCTCTGTTGTTAGTTTCAGCAAGATAACACAAGTCCTTAGTTTCCATTTGACATTATTTTCCTGATGTCATAACACAATAATAAATAATAACCATATAGTGCGGCTATGGAGATGTCTGTAAATGTAAAGGTTTTCTTTAGCACTTACAAGGAAAAAAATACATCATTTATAATCCTCACACTCTGCTTTAGATTTCCAAAATAACAATAAATAAAACCAAAAATATTATGATAGCTGTATTATAATTAATAACAATTTATACTAAGCCAAAGTAACCAATATTACATATTTACCTAATAACCTGTATTTCCAATGAAAGGTTGTCTAAGCCAGTGTTTTATCAACCTTTTACAGTGAAGTACCCCTGCAAGTCTAAAAAAATTTCCTAAGTACCCCTGTCTCGAAAAAGTGATGGGCACTGAGAGGTGGCACTGATAGACTGCACTGAGGAGGCACTGAGAGGAGGCACTGATAGACTGCACTGAGGAGGCACTGAGTGAAGGCACTGAGTGGATGCACTGATAGACTGCACTGAGGAGACACTGAGTGGAGGCTATGAGAGGAGACACTGAATGGAGGCTCTGAGAAGAGACACTGAGTGGAGGCACTGAGAGGAGGCACTGAGTGGAAGCACTGAGGAGAGGCACTGAGGGGAGGCACTGATAGGCTGCACTGAGAGGAGGCACTGAGTGGAGGCACTGAGTGGATGCACTCATAGACTGCACTGAGAGGAGGCACTGAGTGGAGGCTCTGAGAGGAGGCTCTGAAAGGAGACACTGAGTGGAGGCACTTAGGAGAGGCACTGAGGAGAGGCACTGAGGGGAGGCACCGAGGAGAGGAGGCACTGAGAGGAAGCACTGAGGAGGCAATGAGGAGAGGCACTTAGGAGAGGCACTGAGGAGGGGCAATGAGGAGAGGCACTGAAAGGAGACACTGAGGGGAGGCACTGAGAGGAGGCACTGAGATGAGGCACTGAGGGGAGGCACTGGGGAGAGGCACTGGGGAGAGGCATTGAGAGGAGGCACCGAGGAGGGGCACCGAGGAGAGTCACTGAGAGGAGGCACTGAGGAGAGGCACTGAGGAGAGGCACTGAGGGGAGGCCCTGAGAGGAGGCCCTGAGGGGAGAAGCACTGAGGGGAGAAGCACTGAGGGGAGAAGCACTGAGAGGAAAAGCACTGAGGGGAGGCACTGAGGAGAGGCACTAAGAGGAGGCACTGATGGCTGGGCATGCTGGCATGTGCAGGCAGGACTCACTTTTTTGCAGAGCCTCAGCGGTCATGTTCACATGTGGCAGGCAGGGACATCCAAGGCGCGCTGGAGAGCAGGAGGAGCCGGGAGGTGGGAGGACATGGTGCCTGCCCCGTCAGTCAGCCCTGGCCTGGAAAACCTCTTCTGCGATGGGCTGCATTGATAGCAGGACTTTGCCGTCGGCCTGACACTCTCCCCCATCCCCCCCACACACATGGGGCAGACCACTTCCCCCGTTGGTAGTACAGTCCCACTGGGGACGGTGTGTGTGTGGGAGGAGAGACTTGGGGACAGAGCACTGCACGTACCCCCTGCCCGTGGTGCACGTACCCCCAGGGGTACGCTTACCACGGGTTGAGAAACCCTGGTCTAAGCCAATTACAATATCTCTATATTAATAAAATGTATCATTAGATTAATTAATCTGGGACATATTGTTATGACTATGAGTAATAATAACAATCTCATGTGTGACCTTGCCATACTTACTCTTACCTCTATAGAATCTGCTTTCCTTATTTTGTTCTAATATCTCTTTCATGAAATCTACTATAGTAAACTTAACTCTTGCTTCTATAAATAAATGGGCACCGATAATGCTCTTGTAATGTTTCTTTTCTGAGAGCATATAACATTTTCTGTTTGGCCAGGGCTAAAATGATGTGATTCCTATATATTTCCACCCGCATTTCTCTGTTTAGGCTCTTTCTCACGTCTAAAGCCCCATACACACGCTGACTTTTTTGAGCTGTAGATGGCATCAGCGCTTGTAAGCTACAAGCAGAACCCACGGCCAGCGTGTTCTGAAGCTGCAGTGCTAGATCGTTTTTTCTTTCTGCTAAGCCAGCAAAACGCTCACGAACGAGCATTAGTACCATATCCACAATAACCGGTATTTTTAGAGCCAACGCTTTCAGGTCCAAAAATAGCAGAGGGATGTCTTTTCAAACAAAACGCAACGTAGTGCTGACGCTCAATAACGCGCATTAAGGCCAATGCAAAACTCTGATGAAATCACGTTTTTTACCGCCAATTTCTTCCTGGCATCGGTCCCGACGTTACAGCTCGTTTTTTCAATATGCCCGTGTGCTTGAGGCCCCAGACTAATTAAAAGTAGTGCTTGAACCGAAAGTCAAATAAACTGCTTAACGCTTCCCTTCATGTCTTATATTTTTCCTGTCACCCTTGAACCATCCTGCTCACATAGCTCTTTCTCTAATTATTTAATATGCATCATTTTCTAGTTCCTGTGGACCTTGGTAACTCACTTACCCTAAGTGGGTTCCTGTCCACTTTAACCCCTTATCTAGGGGCTCAGTAAAGGCTGAACCGCAGCTCTGGTTCATACTTAACATGTACCTATATCCTCTTGTCTGTACACTACTACTACAGCAGATGTGTGCTTCATACAACTTGTAAACAGCACCATTCTTTCTTTTTTTTCTGTATCTATAAAACTCTGATGGACAGTAGACAGTGACAACATAACATATAAACCCCATACAATACAGTTAGAATAGGAAGAATAAAATAGGCACCCTTTGTCCCGAAAAAGCTTTACCAATCAAGAAAGTCTGATAACTCAAATGTAAGCAAAGGCTTACTTTAGCCCACTGAATATCAGAAATTCCCGGACAGTCTCAAGCTTCTCATCTGGGATTCTTAGGGTCCCATTAATACCTCTACTTAACAATTTACCATTTGCATGTGTACATTTAAGCAGTTATCACTTTAACCTCCCTGGCGGTAATCCCGAGTGTGGCTCGAGGTGGAATTTTAGTACCATTAGCGGTAACCCTGAGCCACTCTCGGGATTGCATTGCTGGATCCAGGCAGCGCTACTCACCTTGTCCCCTGGATCCAGCGATGTCCCCCCGCCGTGTCTGTGGGCTCTGTCCGCCGCCCGATGACTCTGTGATGCCGAGCTCCGTTCCCTGCGAGCGTCGCAGCACATACAGTACACTGTAATCTGTAAGATTACATTACTGTATGAAATCATTTCACATCTCTTTTGTCCCTAGTGGTTTTCCCAGTGACCTGCATGCACTTTTATATTATTTATGTCCTTCTTTCTGCCTGGAAACTTGAGAATGTCCATGGCAACCAAAAAGTGTCCGTTTACGTCAAAAGCGGTTTTTGATCAGCTAGAAAACAGCGATAGTAAATAAGAATCATTTGCAGAATTGAGTGATACTGATTTTTGGGGAAATTTATCATCAGACACTGAAAGTGACGACAGCGACAATTCTGCAACTGAGCAAATTTCAGTGTTTTTGGTTTGATTACATTATTGAATACATTTTATTACTATTACGTTATTATTTTTGATAATTATTTTTAGTTATTTATTATATTATAATTTATGATTTCATGTTTCAAACTTTATCATACCCGGGATGTCTACTAGACTCTTGTTTGGACAGATTTAAGTGAGTTATTCCTAAGAATTACAGGCCTACAATATAAAACGCCAGATTTCCATGCAAAATAATCGTACCACTTTCAGCACCAAAAATCTGACATAATCATACCGCCAGGGAGGTTAAGTAATTACATAAGCAGTATACAAACAGTTAAGCTATTTTCCCAACATCAAAAAATATATTAAAAAATAAAAACATTATTTTAAGGCGTAACTCTACGCCTAAATTAAAACATTATTCTAAACTTAATTTTCCTAATAATTTGAAGTTGCAACATTCATAAGATTTAAATCCATCAGAGCAGGTTCCTCAGTAGAGGAATGGTGGTATTATTAAATACATGTAATTTAGTAGTGACGTCACGATTCTCACAAAGCATTCACATTAAACTTGCCAATAGTTATTGGAATTTGCAAAGTCTTATCAAGCATAAACTATAACGTGATAAAAGCATACTACAAATCTATGAACACATTGAATCCTTATAATTTCTCTCCCTATTATCAGTACACTTAAGTAAAGGTTAGCCCAGTCATGTAACAAGGTAATGGTACCTATCCAGTTAGGACCTTCTACACAGATTCCTGTATCCCCCATATGCAGGGGAGGGCTGGCAGCCTTAGGCCTGAGGGGCAAGTCCAGTCAAGTGGTCCATTGAACCACCAAATCAGCTCACCATCCATGCCCACTTGGTTTTAGAACGGATATTGATGTTATGAAGCAAGACAAATATGATACAATGTGGTAGCATAATTTAATGTTAATAGCAACAAAGGAGGTTTAACAAAAAGAATGCAGCTCATCAGTGCCCACCAATGCAGCCTCACCAGTGCCTATCAGCTTAGCCTCATCAGTGCCCATCAATGCAGCCTCACCAGTGCCTATCAATGCAGCCTCACCAGTGCCTATCAAATGCAACCTGATCAGTGCCCATCAATGCAGCCTCACTAGTGCCTATCAAATGCAACCTGTTCAGTGCCCATCAATGCAGGCTCGCCAGTGCCCATCAGCACAGCCTGATCTGTTCCAATCATTGCCTGATCAGTGCCCATCGATGCAGCCTGACCATTGCCCATCAATGCAGCCTCGCCAGTGCCCATCAGCACCGCCTGATCAATGCAGTCTGATCAGTGCCCATCATTGCAGCCTCACCAGTGCCCATCCAATGCAGCCTGTAATGCAGAGAGAGGAGAGCCGCCAGATTACACAGAACGGGGATCTCCCGCTTACCTGGCACGGTGTCATATGAAGTCCTGCCTCCTGGACCGGCTCCTATGATAGACATCACCAGTGTGCTGTCTATTATAGAAGCTGGTCCAGGAGGTAGGACTCCGTAAGTGGGAGATACCCGCTCTGTGTAATCAGGCAGCCCAATGGGCCCAGCGGGATCCATGGTAGCGCCAGCCCTGGGCGCCCCCCTTTGCCTGCAGTTAGTTGATGGCTGCGCCCCTGGCCCGTTTCTTTCCTCCACAAGAAAAAAGTGTAAGGGGGCGCAGCGGCCGTCGGCCATTTTGAATGTAAGTTAGGGTGGCCCGGGGGGCAATTGCCACCCTGCCCCCGGGCCCAGCCCTCCCCTGCCCATATGTACTCCTGTACTCCTTTCAGATCCCCCAAGATAGACAGAGAATTGTAAAGGGGCTCTAGTCCCTAGAAGCTCTTCAAAAACAGCCATTGGAATCATTAACTGAAGAGAAACACGAAGTATTTCCTAACTAGCATTTGCATTAATTTATAGAAATACTAATCAACCCTGGAGTTATGGATGTACAAGCATGGGGTACATTTGTAAATGTGGACTTTTTTTTTCTAATATATCAAAGTATATATATATATATATATATATATATATATATATATATATATATATATTTTTTTTTGCTGGGGAATGGAATCCCCTAATGTATTCAAAAGGGTACTCATTTTATTTTGTATTATATACTTCCACTTTTCCTTCAAACTCATTGTATCCTTCTCCATTCTCGTGACTCTTCCCAATCAGGGGAGAGAGAATTAACTCTGTCCTGCTCAAAAGGGAGTGATATAGACCTCTCCACTGTCTGAGTCTTAAAAAGACTTTCCTCATCTCTAATTTCTGTTCTTATTTTTAGCAACATTCTTTTTTATTCTCTTCAGCACTTTATCTTTTTGTTTTCTCATTTTAGTTATTTCTTTAACTTTAGCTTTCATGGCAAAAACCCTTTCCTTCTGTAATTTCCATATAAATATATATTTTCTTAACACCATAAATGATGCATAGATAAACGTGAGACCCTCTATTTATCTAAGGAATCCTTCATCTTAGAAGGAAAAAAAAAAACAGATTATGCAAGCAGGTCTTTATGTATTTCGGAGAGTGCAACTACTCCTTGGCTAGGGTGATCAACCAGCCAGGCGTCTCTCTCAAGACCTAAAGTTGTCACACTCAAAAATATGCGATACTGACTCTGTCTAGCTGTCTACTGGCATTTGCAAAGATCCCGGGCAGGCAAACCTGTTACGTACCAGGTAGGGAGCCTGACGGCAGGGGATGGCCTCTCCTACGACTCCGGTTCGAGGGACCGCTGGGAGTGGGACAGCGGCCACAGGAGCATGGTGAGGTATGAATGCCTGTGGTAGTCCAATGGTGTCCGCCAGCAGGAGGTCAGCAGGTTCGCTGGAGATGGAGCTGGCCTGCGGAGTATAAGGTGCAGTTAGATGGAAGCTACCCAGTTGAGCTGGGGAGGCTTGTGGAGCTGGAGGCCACTGAGGTCTGGATGGCGACAGGCACAGCAGTGGAGTCAGGTGGAAGCAAGTTTGGCAATGGGCTGGCAGCGAGGTACAGAGGAGAAGACGGAAGAGTGGTCGAGACAAGCCGGGATCAGGGGCAGGTGGATAGCAGGAGAGTCGTGGACAAGCCAGGTCGGTAAACAAGATCAGAGCAGGATTTCAGGTCAAAGATTAGCACGGGTAACACTGTAGATCAGACAGCACCTGTCTGCTGCATCAGCAGGGTTCAAATAGCTTTGTTTGGCGCCAAGATTCACATATACGCATGCACAGGCATGCACATGCGCCGTTGGGCGCCAGCAAGCATGGGGATACTGCTGACATGTCCTTCCTGAGAAGAGCTGCGCAGGCGGGCTTCCTGACATTGCCCCCCCTTACAGGCAGCCTCCGGATGCCCAGTTGGCTCTTCTTTTGTGGGTGGTTTTGAAGGAAGTCTCTTACCAAGTCTGTGGCGTGCAGATTTTGTTCAGGCTCCCAAGAATTTTCCTCTGGTCCAAAGCCCTTCCATTTGATCAGGTAATGCGTCTGACCTCTCCTTTTCCTACAGTCCAATATAAGTCTACTTCAAATTCCTCCTCCCCTTTAACCATTATAGGTTCAGGTGGTCCTGTCTTGCGATCGGGGAAGGAGTTCGGCACTGCTGGCTTCAATAAAGAGAAATGGAACACTGGATGGACTTTTAGACTTGGGGGTAGCGAAAGTTCATAAGAGACCTCATTAATTTTTCTCCTTACTGGGAATGGTCCCACGTATTTAGGGTCCAACTTCCTTGACGGGCATGCCAGCTTCAGGTTAGTTGTTGCCAGCCATACCCGGTCTCCTGTTTGCAGACTTAGCTCCCCCTTTCTCCTTTTATCAAAAGCTCTCTTACTGTCCTTCTGAGCCTTGCTCATAGTGTCCTGCAGCAACTTGTTATTGCGGCTGAAAAAGTCCACGGTGCTTAGAGCAGCAGGTACTGAGGATTCGGGGACTAAGCCCGGCAGGAAGGTAGGATGAAAGCCCAGGTTAGCGAAGAAGGGAGTTTGGTGGTTGAATGGCAGGAGTTATTGTAGGCAAATTCTGCCATCGGCAGGAGGGACACCCAAGTTTTCCTGAACAAATGAGGAGAAACAGCGAAGGTACTGTTCCAGAGTTTGGTTTGTCCGCGATGTTTGCCCGTTGGACTGGGGGTGGTAAGCAGATGATAGTGAAAGTCTGATGTTGAGGATACCACACAGTGCTTTCCAGGACTTTGAGGTGAATTGTACACCCTGGTCGGACACAATATCAATGGGCACTCCATGGAGCCGGATAATCTCCTTAATGGACACCCAGGCGGTTTCCAAGGCAGAGGGTGTTACCCTTCAAGGGCACAAAATGGGCCATTTTTGCCAGTCAGTCAACCACCACAAAGATGGCCATGCAACTTTCAGAGGGGGTTAGTTCCACTATAAAGTCCATGGAAATTCTGGCCCATGGCCTTTCTGGTACTGACAGAGGTCGGAGCAAACCCCATGCCTTACTCCGGGGGACCTTGTATCAAGTGCAGATAGGGCAGGACCTGATGTATCCCTTGCAGTACTTTTCCAAGTCGGGCCACCAGAAAGTGCACTGCACTAACGCTCTGGTTTTGTGGACTCCAAAATGACTTGCTAAGGGATGGTCATGACAGAGGCCAAGAACTGTGATCCGGATCTCCTCGGGGACAAAAATTTGATTCCCTTTCCAAAGATGACCGTCTCTGGCCTGCAAGGTGCTCTTGATGAAGTCAAGTACCCCTACGGAGGCCTGCTTTAACTGAGGTAGGAGGTCTGTGTGGAGCAACAGGAAATTTCCAGCTGGCAGGATGGTATCAGGTGTTGGTTCCTTGGGATCCTCATACATGCGTGATAACGCATCAGATTTAATGTTTTTTGATCCTGTTCAGTAGGTGATGTGGAAAGTGAACCTCGAGAAAAACAATACCCATCGGGCCTGACGGGGTCTAAGGCGTTTGACTGATTTGAGGTATTCGAGGTTCTTATGATCCATGTAAATCAATATTGGATGGGCTGCACCTTCCAGCAGGTATCTCCATTCTTCTAGGGCGGCCTTTATGGCCAGGAGCTCCCAATCACCTACATCATAATTATTTTCTGCTGGGGCCAGCTTCCACGAGAAGAAAGCCACTGGATGGACAGAATTTTGAGACCCGAACGTTGGGAGAGGACTGCTCCAACAGCGTTCTCGGAGGCATCCACTTCCAGGATGTAGGGAAGAACGGGGTCTGGATGACACAGAACTGGGGCAGATGTAAAAAGTCCCTTCAGTATCTCGAAGGCGGTTTGAGCTTTCGGGGACCACTAGAACCGCACCCACTGTTTGGTAAGTTGAGTAATGGGGGAGATAATGCCTGAGAAGTTTGAGATGAACTTGCGATAGAAATTGGAGAATCCAACGAACCGCTGGACCCCCTTCTTATCAGTCAGTGCAGGCCAAGACAGAATTGCAGAAACTTTTTGTGGTTCCATCTCGATACCACTCGGGGAGATGATCAGTCCAAGAAATTGGATGCTCTGGCGTTCGAATTCACAATTTTCCGGTTTGGCATAGAGCTTATGCTGGCGGAGGCGGCAGAGAACCTCCTTGACATGCTTCTGATGGACCTCAAGTGAAGATGAAAAGATGAGGATGTCATCCAGATAAGCAATCACAGAGACATCCAGGAAGTCCCTAAGGATGTCGTTGATGAAGAACTGGAAGGTGGCCGGGGCGTTGCACAACCCGAATGGCATAACTAGATATTTATAATGGCCAAACCGGGTGCGGAACGCTGTCTTCCATTCACCCCCTTCCCGTATGCAGATCAGGTTATAGGCTCCTCTTAAGTCCAGTTTGGTGAAGATGGTAGCAGAACGCAGTCTCTGGAACAGTTCGGGCACCAAGGGAAGGGGATAGTGGTTCTTCACCGTAATCTTATTCAGATCCCCGGTAATCGATACAGGGTCGGAGCAAGCGATCCTTCTTTTCCACGAAGAAGATCCCTGCACCGGCTGGGGACATGGAAGGGCAGATGAACCCCTTCTGCAAGTTTTCATCAAGGTACTCTTTCAGAGCCCCTAATTTCTTTTCGGACAACGGGAAGATCTGTCCAAAAGGAATTTCTGCTCCAGGAAGAAGCTCAATCTGACAGTCATAGGAGCGATGTGGGGGGAGTGTGTCTGCACCTTGCTTACTAAACACGTCCAAATATTCATGATAAGCTTTGGGCACCTTCTGACAGGGCCCCTGGTCAGAGTCCAAACACATTAGCGTTGGGGAAGGCAGGACAGGTGTGGGAAGGCAGTATTCCCGGCAGTAAGCGGACTGAAACTGGAGTAGTCCGGAAGTCCAGTTAATCCGGGGGTCATGGGCTTGCAGCCAGGGCAGGCCTAAGATGACCGGGAACAGTGGTGAGGCAATTGCGTCTATCCGGAGGAACTGACTGTGGTCAGAGAGGGTGGTGGCCAGCAGAGGAGGCGTCTCCTGGGTCACCAGTCCAGATTTGACACGGGACCCATTGGCCAGGAACACCGAAAGTCTCTGTTTCTTGGCTTGGAGGGGGATTCCGTGTTTGGCCGTGGCAGAGACAGTTTTTCCAGGTAGTTGGAATGAGATGGGAAGGGCTAGGTGGACCGGTCTAACCGGCAGCGGTATTTGCTCCATTGAGGAGCCTAAAAGTCCCTTTCTGTGTTTCGCTGGGCACCCATGTACCGGCTGCTCTTGGCGGCGTTCCCGCAGGCGGAGGTCAATCTGGATAGACCGCTGGATAAGGTCTTCCAAAGCACTCGGGACCCCCACCTGGGCTAGTTCGTCCTTCAGACCTTCCGACAGTTCTAGACGAAACTTATGCCATAAGGTGGCATCGTTCCAGCTGGTATCCGCACTCCAGTGCCTAAAGTCTGTGACATACTCTTCGACAGCTCTACCTCCCTGTTGGAGTGCATGGAGAGCAGATTCAGCTGTAGCGGAGCGTTGGGGATCGTCATAGAGCTGGGACATCGCCTGGAAGAATCAGGACAGGGTGTCCAGCCAGGCATCTCTGAGTTCCAACAGCTGGTGAGCCCAGTCCTGGGGCTGGTCCCATAACAGAGATATGACAAACTCCACCTTGGTAGTTCTAACCTGAAAGTCTGTGTCTGGAGGGCAAAATAGAGCTGGCATGCATTGTAGAAGGCTCTGTACTTGGTCCGGTCTCCGGAAAACCTCTCGGGGGTTGGCACCCGGGGTTCAGGAGCGGGTAAGATGATGGCAGGATCCAAACTCACTGTAGGTGCAGAAGCAGGAATGGAGGCAAGGACTTGCTCCTCAAGAAGGGCATGTTTCCCTTGCAGGGACCCAATGGCTTGTGTGAGTTCCGCAAGGTGCTGGCTGACTTCGTGTTGGATGGACCCCCCCTTGCAGGCTCAGTCATGGCTATGATATGGTTATGTACCAGATAGGGAGCCTGATGGCAGGGGATGGCCTCTCCTATGACTCTGGTTCGAGGGACTGCTGGGAGTGAGACAGCAGCCACAAGAGCACGGTGAGGTATGCGTGTCTGTGGTAGTCCAATGGTGTCCGCCAGTAGGAGGTCAGCAGGGTTGCTGGAGATGGCCTGCAGAGTATAAGGTGCAGTTAGGTGGAAGCTACCCAGTTGAGCTTAGGAGGCTTGCAGAGCTGGAGGCCACTGAGGTCTGGATGGCGACAGGCACCGGAGCAGAGTCAGGTGGAAGCAAGTTCGGCAACGGGCTGGCAGCGAGGTACAGAAGAGCAGACGGAAGAGTGGTCGAGACTAGCAGGAGAGTCATATACAAGCCGGGTCGGTAAACAAGTTCAGAGCAGGATATCGGGTCACAGATTAGCATGGGTAACGCTGTAGATCAGACAGCACCCGTCTGCTGCATCAGCAGGGTTTAAATAGCTTTGTTTGGCGCCAAGATTTGCGCACAGGCATGCACATGCACGATTGGGCGCCAGCAAGCATGGGGATACTGCTGACATGTCCTTCCTGAGAAGAGCTGCGCAGGCGGGCATCCTGACAAAACCTTTACCGAGGAACGTGGTGCACCCTAACAGTCCCTAGAAACTTATCAATAAAGCTACTTAACACATACTAGTTGCATGAATAAAATAAACCCTTATCACTTTAAGGTTATTCACAAACATACAAACAAACACTTATTGCTCAATTGTCTGGGTGTGTGGAAGAGAGTTCCCCATCTTACTAATGTCTCTCCATGACATATCCCTACCTGCCTAGGCTTCGTAATATCACCAAAAGCTCCAAGCATTGTGGTCACACACAAGCTCCAAGCTTTGTGGTTTCTGCATGGGCTCCAAGCTCCAATGCCTGCATGGGCTCCAAGCTCCAGTGCTGCCCTCAGCGCTACAATAACGCTTGAGGCTCTTATCCAAGAAGGGAGGGCAATCGTGTGTGACAATATGCAGTAAAGCAGCTTAACGCATGGACCCCAAATGTCCACGTCCAACTCCACAAAAATACTAAATACTAAAAACACTGCTAAAATTACGGACAGTATGTGTTTTAAGCAGATTTCCGTGCAGTTCTCCTGAGCATCCGTAGAGGACATATGCACTGAAGTAGCTGCCATCCTGTTCTCTTCTAACTATTAATCCAGTATGAGTCTACTATAGGAGGGCAACCAAAAAGGTGGCCTCTACCTACCCAATCTTCTGACACCACTGAAAGGTTACACAACCTAACTTTACAAGTTAATAATCTTTTTCTATCATTAAGAATTATTCCCTATATATTACTCCTATACTAACCTGTGCCAGCACCTTCTCTTTCTCACTCCCAGACTCACACACACACAGAGCTCTGCAGGAGCAATGCAGACCAAAGTCAACACATGGACACAGAATAATACATCACTCGTTCTTTATTTCCTGGTTCAATATCTTAAATACAATATATTATTAAGATATGACCAAGCAATATTTACAACATTACACCAACAGAAACCAATAAAGGAAATGTCCACCCATTGCTTATCATCATTAAAGCAGAGTTCCACCCTGTTAAAAGTCAGCAGCTACCAAAAGGGTAGCTGCTGACTTTTAACAGTCGGCCACTCACCTGTCCCTCGTTCCAGCGATGCGGCCGCCCGAGGGCTCGCTTGTCTCCCCCTCCCCTCCAGCGCCGGCATCACAAGTGTGGGCACCCGGCTTCGGCTTCAAAGCCGGGAGCTCACTGCGCATGCGCGAGTCGCGCTGCGGCTTTTGAATGGCTCGGCATATCTTCTGGGACCTGTGATGTGTCCCAGAAGATCGCCAAGAGGGAGGGGGGGGAAGGTGAACTTCCTTCCGGCTCCTCGTCGCCAGGAGAGGAAGTGGACCTGGGACCCTGTGAAAACAGGGTCCACGGTCCCCCCCCCCCCAAGAAAATGACTTGCCAATTATGGCATGTCAGGGGGTCACCTTCTCTTAAAGTGGAAGTTCCACTTTTGGATGGAACTCTGCTTTAAAGACAAACCCACTTTCATAGAATTGTCTATACACATATATTGGTCACTCTTAATAACCCGATAGTAATTACTACACTTCTTGATAAAGTATATGTGTGTGTATTATTGTACAATCTTAGTTAGTTCCAATTATGTCCTAGACATATTTATCAGTATTTATGATTATATTCTGGTAAACATCTTCTAGTCCTTTCGCAAAAAAGCCACCTAAAGTTATCTTTCTCATGTTCTTTATCATCTTCCTATAATAATAATAATAACAATGTTGTTGCATATTAAAACTTGTCAGCTAACAAGCCAATGTTTAAGAAGCACTCTAAATTAGGTTATAGCACAGGAAAAAGTAAGTACATAATTAAGGGGGGGTATTTACAAAACCCAGTTTCAATCAACAGGTAAATCACCTCCAGCTGCCCAATCACCCTACAGAGACAGGAAAGAGATGTGGTTGTAAAGTGTGGCCATACATATAGCAATAGAGAATGATAAACGGTCTGTTCAAAACAGAGTTTGATCGGTATAGAATGCATGCCAATGTGTAGAGCAAAAAAGTAGCAAAAGGCTCACACAAAGGAAAAAGACATCTATTACTATATAAACCTGTCTTCAGATCCACAAAATCGAATATATTGCTTATATATAAGAGAATTTCAACCACAGAAAAAATTACAAAAACATTATTATAGATCTGGGGTAACTGGCTTTATCGTTTTGGACGATCAATTTGAACTCAAGGACTGGCTTTGTTTCCTCAATGACAATACATTAAATCTTTGATTTACAGGGCATAGTGATTTGATGTCTATTGACTTTCTCGATGTGACACTTAGTTGGCAGGGGAGCGACATTGTCACTATCCTCTATAGGGAGCCCTCTGCGGGTAACAACTTACTTAGAGCAGACTCAAACCACCCACCCCATACTATAAGAGCCATACATGTTGGCCAATTTCTTAGGCTTAGATGCCTATGTAGTAACAATGAAGATTTCTACAGAGAGGCTAATTTAATAGCAAGCAGATTTAGGGAAATATGTTACACTGAGCCAACTATACAAAGGGCCCTAGATAGAGCATAAAAAAATCCTAGATTAGAATTATTAAGGAATAAGGGTAAGAATAAAAATAAAAACAAATATACCCATTCTAGACAAATTGCCCAGTCTACGAGCTCACAGTCCACACCGGTCTTTTCAACTTTCTATAGCTCTGAATTTAATGATATAAAACGCATTATTAAGAGGTATCTTTTGGTCTTGTCCAATGATCTCATCTACTCTAAAATATTGCCCAGGGGTATTCGTGTGGTGCCTAAGAGAGAACACATAAATCAGAAGGATGATTATAGCTATAGTTATAATGAGTACTTACATTGGTTAGTATGAGGGGAGGGGTTCCATTAAGCATGGGGGTGATATTCAAGGGAACAGCAAGTAAAGGTATTCTAGTGGTACTAGGGTGAAGCTTACTACAAATCCAACATTTCTTGAAACCTGACTTCTGAGCATATGCATATTTAAACTTTAGCAAAAGCATTTTCCCTTTTAAGAGTCCCATTGCATGTAAGGGTATCAATCTTAGGCCCTTCTCCACATATGGATCTTATGAGGCCTAAGTCCTCAGGGTGATATATACAGTTAGTTACTATCCAAATTGGAAGGAAGATCAAGAGGAGGAGCGACATTAGAAGGCACAAGGCCTTCCCGGGAAGTCTGTGGTGAGATAAGCAAGGTCATCTTTTTCAGAGACTTTTCCACCTGTTTCACTCTCTGTTCAAGGACTTATACCAATTGTTTCGCCTCTCTTGTCTTTATCTTGCTTCTTGGGTGCTTGGTTCACCCTCTTCACACGACTGGAATGGATCCAGGACTGTGAGCTTTCCACCAGTATAGCTGTTCTGGTCACTGTGATCACCTTCGTGGGAGGTCCAAAAGGGGAATTCTTGCTTCTTATTTCGGTTCAAATGTTGGACCACCACAGTATCTCCCACCTGGAAAGAATGGGTTGGTTCCTGTGAAGAAAAAGGAGATGTGCGAGCGACATTTCTTTCAACTTTGTCCAGAGTTTCAATACGTTTTCTCGCATATTCCTCCTGGATTAGATCTAGGTCCCCTTTCTACCATAAGTGGCTGTCTGGCCCATGGAGTGGGGAATGGCCTACCCATTAAAACCTCAAAAGGGGAGTAATTGTCTTCTCGGAGAGGGTCATTCTTACCTCGGCCAGAACTGCTGGGAGGACCTTCTTCCAATTTGCATACGTACCTCCAGTTGCCTTCCTTATCTTATCCTTGAGAGTCCTATTCATCCTTTCCACTATACCTGAACTTTGGGGGCGATAAGGTGTGTAAAACTTCCAGTCAATTTTAAAAGTCCTTACCAGATCGTGGCAGACCTTGGCCACAAACGCAGGGCCATTGTCTGAGTTAATCTAGAGCGGACATCCCCACCTGGGAATAATCTCTTGTGTAAGAATTTTTACAACTGTTTGGGCATCTTCTCTTGTGGTTACAAAGACCCCAGGCTATCATGAAAACATATCCACGATCACCAAAAGGTACTCCTGTCTCTTACCCATCTTCGGCATATGTGTAAAATCTATCTGTAGGTGAACCTAGGCTATCTATGTCCGTGGCATATGTCTGTAAATCTTGCAATATCTGATCTAAAAATAGCATTTCTGACATGAGCAAAGGCATTTGGGTGGTTGCATTTTGAGTGGATGCGGCTTCCTTCACTGCTCTATCTGCTAGGGCATTTCCTTTGGCTATATCAGTTTGCTGGCCTATGTGTGCCCTGCAATGTAAAATGGCAATGTACCTTGGTAGCTGTATAACTTTTTTTAGTAGTTCTTTAAAATATGCACATCTTGTCCTTCAAGAAGCTGGCAAGCTCTTGTGAGGGCTATCAGTTCTGCAGCCTGGGCTGACTGGTAAAGAATTGATTTTGCCTCTAGAATTTGGCCTGGTAATTGTACAACAGCATATCCTGCATGATATGTGTTGTCATTGGGCCTTGAACAAGAGCCATCCACAAACACATTCTGTGCATCTGAAAGAGCCACAGAAGACATGTCCTGTCTTGGGAACTTGTCCTGATGGATGAGATCCAAACAATCATGTTGTGGAACAATCTCATCCTGTTCTCCTTTTAATTCTACCAAAACATTGAGGATTGGGGCTCGGCCTGAGGTAGGAGAAGCATATTTTATCTTTAGCTTAGGGTTGGAGAGCAGTATAACCTTATAACCACTAAGCCTTTGGGCCGACATATATTTGGTGCGCAAAGTGGTATCCTGTCCCATAGTGAATGATGTAGCCATTACCACCACCATCACACAGGATGCTAAAGCTCTGAGATACGCAGGCATGCCTTGAACCTGTACTGGAACCATCTTTGAGAAAAAAACAATAGGGCGGATCTTGCCTCCATGTTCCCGAGCTAGGACTCCCGCCATCATTTTACAGTTGTCCCTGGCAAATTATCTTGCCATAATCAGGCAGGCCTAGACTAGGAGCCATTACCATAGCATTTTTCAAATACACAAAAGCATTACGCATTTCCTTTGACCAGTTTACACAATCTGGCATATCAGAACCTGTGGCATGTCTCAGGAGATTGTCATAGTAGGAACAGTCAGGTATTCATTGGTGGCAGTAACTGATCATGCCAAGGAAGGTAAGCATGTCCTTCTTGGTCATTGGGCGGAGCAGACCCATGAGAGACGCAGCTCTCTTGCGACTGACTTTCCTTTCTCCTTTTGTGAGGACAAAACCAAGATACGCAACAGTTTCCTGGCACCACTGCAATTTCTTTCTAGACACTTTGTGACCAATTTCAAATACACAGTTTATGAGATCCACACTGTCGTCCTGTCTGGCTGCCTGATTTGAAGTAGGACCGAACCATGACAGGAAGTCCAGGACCTCAGTGTGTCCTGGAGCACAATCGAGTAGACTACAGGTGAGTCCACATAACCCTGGGGCATTCTACACCAGATAAATTGGTGATTATTTAAACACAAGGCAAAGATTGGCCGTGTCTCCTTATCCACAGGGACGAAAAAAAAACATTTGTCAGATCAATCACTGTAAAACACTCTGCATCGGATGGAATGGAGGACAGGAGTGATGGCACATCTGGCACTATTGGTGCAATGGGGACCACAAGTTTATTATGGCTCTCAGATCCTGTACAAATCTGTAGCTACCACTAGGGCAATACCTTCCTCCTTTTCTTTTGATAAAGGATACTGTTTATGGTACACAGGTTTTGTCCATGCCTTAAGAGTGGCCTTGTAGGGGGTACAGGAAATGCGGCCAACATCAAAAGAATTTTCTGCCCATACTCTGTCGTACATGGAGGTGGGCTGTGGGTGTCTGCCACAATCAGGGTTAGGAAGAAAATTATTGGGACCTTGGTGGATTGCACTACAATCCCACCCTTTTTTGTGGTTTTGATATTAATGTTTACATAAATAAACTAAATATTAACAATTATGGTAATGCAAGTTGTCAATGTGTGCTGTAATCTTCATCTTTAGTTCTTGGACATCAAGCCATATCAGACAGGTGGATTGATGCTTTACATTTTTTAGCACTATCTAGAAACTAAACAAAATGAAAGATCTTCGTGAATTATCATTACATTTCCCTCCTAGGAATAAACAACTGGTTAGCAATAAGCACATATTAATCACAAAATACAAAACACATGGCCATATTGTTTAACCACATCAGTACCTGCCACGAAAACCCCCTTCCTGTCCAGGCCATTTTTCAGCTTTCAGTGCTATCACACTTTGAACGACAATTACTCAGTCATGCAACACTGTACCCATATGAAATTTGCGTCCTTTTTTTCACGCAAATAGAGCTTTCTTTTGGTGGTATTTAATCACTAGGGGTTTTTTTATTTTTTGTGCTATAAATAAAAAAATATTGAAATTTTTTTGAAAAAAATCCTTTTTCTTTGTTTCTGTCATAAAATTTTGCAAATTAGTAATTTTTCTTTGTAAATTTTGGCCAAAATTTATACTGCTACCTATCTTTGGTAAAAATAACTCAAATAAGTGTATATTATTTGGTCCTTGTGAAAGTTATAGAGTCCACAAGCTATGGTGCCAATCATTGAAATTTGATCACACCTGATCACACCTGATATACTGACAGCCAATCTCATTTCTTGAGACCCTAACAAGCCAGGAAAGTACAAATACCCCCCAAATGACCCCTTTTTGGAAAGTAGAAATTCCAAGGTATTTAGTAAGAGGCATGGTGAATTTTTTAAAGTTGTAATTTTTTCCCACAATTCTTTGCAAAATGAAGATTTTTTTTTTTATTTTATTTTTTTCCCACAAAATTGTCATTGTAACAGGTTATTTCTCACACCCAGCATATGCATACCACAAATTACACCCCAAAACACATTCTGCTACTCCTCCTGAGTATGGAGATACCACATGTCTGAGACTTTTTCACAGCCTGGCCACATGCAGAGGCTCAACATGCAGGGAGTGCCGTCAGGTATTCTAGGGACATAAATTACACATCTAATGTCATGACGACCTATCACATTTTTGAAGGCCCTGGAGCACCAGGAAAATGGAATTGCCCACAAAATGACCCCATTCTGGAAAGCAAACACCCCAACTAATAATCTATGAGCCCTAATGAGTCTTTTGAACAGTTCATTTTTTTCCAGTAGTTTTTGGAAAATGTGGGAAAAAAATGAAAACGCACTTTTTTTACACAAAGTTGACCATTTATAAGATATTTCCAACACATAGCATATACATAGCAAAAATGACACCCCAAAATACATTCTGCTATTCCTCCTGAGTATGGCGACACCACATGTGTGAGACTTTTACATAGCCTGACCACATACAGAGGCCCAACATTGAACTAGTACCTTCAGGCGTTCTACAAGCATAAATGACACACCTCTTTTCTCAACTACCTATTACACTTTTGAAGGTCCTGGAGCACCAGGACAATGGAATTGCCCACAAAATGACCCCATTTTGGAAAGAAAACACCCCAACGTATAATCTATGAAGCATAATGAGTCTTTTGAACATGTCATGTTTTTCCATTAGTTTTTGGAAAATGTGGGAAAAAAATGAAAACGCTTTTTTTTTTTACACAAAGTTATCCATTTATATGATATTTCCAACACATAGCATGTATCTAGCAAAAATGACACCCCAAAATACATTCTACTACTCCCCACGAGTAAGGCGATACCACATGTGTAAGACTTTTACACAGTCTGGCCATATACAGAGACCTAACATTGAACTAGCACCTTCAGGCGTTCTACGAGTACAAATACAAATTACACCCATTTCTCAACCACCTATTACACTTTTGCAGGTCCTGGAGCACCAGGACAATGGAATTGCCCACAAAATGACCCCATTTTGGAAAGCAAACACTCCAACGTATAATCTATGGGGCATAATGAGTCGTTTGAACATGTCATTTTTTTCCAGTAGTTTTTGGAAAATGTGGGAAAAAAATTAAAAACGCTTTTATTTTTACACAAAGTTGTCCATTTATAAGATATTTCTAACACATAGCATGTACATAGCAAAAATTACCCCCCAAAATACATTCTACAGTCAGTGATGGGTGATGGGTGACACGCCACGGTCAGTGACGGGTGACACGCCACGGTCAGTGACGGGTGACACGCCACGGTCAGTGATGGGTGACGGGTGACACGCCACAGTCAGTGATGGGTGACTGGCCACGGTCAATGACAGGTGACGGGTGACACGGCACGGTCAATGACGGGTGACGGATGACAGGCCACGGTCAATGACAGGTGACGGGTGACACGCCACGGTCACTGACGGGTGACAGGCCACGGTCACTGACGGGTGACGGGTACACTTTATGATGACAGGTGCACTTTATGGGGGGTATATGGGGTGACAGGTGCATTGGGGGGATGTGTCAGTGTGATTTTACTTCACATATCAGTAACTCACTGATCCCAGCTCTTCTCTCCTCACACTGAACTCTGTGTGAGGAGAGAAGAGCTGGTAACAGTGAGTTACCAAAACGAGATATTTGGGGGGAACACCCTGCCAAACGCATGGTGCTGCTCGTAACGACCAACAAACAAAAAAATCTATAAGTTACAGCGCAAACATGATACATACTCCTGTCAGGCTATTTTAAAAGCATCTAAAACGTATGTAGCAAAAAATGCAAAGATACGGGGGTTTGGTCACACTGAATGGCCATGAAGTGCTTAAGCCCATTGACTGCTGCAAAGTACCCCGTTACCAATGGGAACCTACACTGACCTTAGAGTGAATGCTCATATCTCTTAAACCATGGAAGCTAACGCCTCTCTTTATGGGAGACCAGAGGACACATCCCATGGATCAGGTGGACACTGATTGGGGCTAATTAAGGAGGATGGGGTTCACCAACCCAAAAAGGTCTGGTCAGGACCCAAGCATAAAGCATACAACAAAACTAGATATTTGGGGGGAACACCCTGCCAAACGCATGGTGCTGCTCGTAACCACCAACAAACAAAAAAATCTATAAGTTACAGCGCACACATGATACATACTCCTGTCAGGCTATTTTAAAAGCATCTAAAACAGTGAGTTACCGCTCTGTTTACATTTGAAGTGATCGGCTATGAAGTAGATCACAGCCGATCACAAGGTATCAGCCGCCAGCTGGCGGCTGATACCTGTGTCGGTGACAGGCAGTGTTCCCCAGGAACACGCCGCCACCGACACGCACACGCTCCCAATCGCGCGCATGCGCCGTGGGAACGGCGGACTTACCATTTGTGATCAGCACGTGGTGAACAGCCATAACCAATGGCTGTTCACCCCTGTCGGTGAAGCGGTGTGTCCTGGGGACACGCCAACACCGACAGAGCCGGGATGCGCGCCCGATCGCGCGCAATCCCGGCTTAAAGAGAGGACGTCATATGACGTCCACCCGGAGCAATAGCAGGTCCGCTCCGCCGTCATTTGACGGTGGGCGGACCTGAGGTGGTTAATAAGAGTGTACTCTTTTCTACCCATATGAAATAAATTCATAATTAATTATCACCACGTGGATTTTCATTAAAGGACGTCCATCAAAAATTATCAATAATAATTCACCATAGCCTTTATAGTATGTTCATAACATTTTGCACAAAATTATACGTCACCAAATCCATAGATTTTTCTATTTCAACCTCTTCCCATACAAATCTTGAAAACTTCTAGAAATAAATGTGGTCCTTTCTGTATTAACAAAAACTTCTAAAACAATCAGTGTTGTATTCTAAAGTATCACACTTCATTACAATCACCAATCAAGACAATACATACATCTCCAGTGATCATTCACTATTGTCCTATCATATACTGTTAAATAAAAATGATCAAAGCCTGGTCTTTACTAGTCAACTGTCTTGTTCAAATGACTTTCATTAAAGGGTACAACCAGGTTTTTATCAGTGGGTGGAGCCTTTTCCCTTTCCACGCCCAATAGGCTGGAATGGAGAACTAAACATTTAAATAATTATAATAATCATGGCTTCCTTTTAGGAATTTAAAGGGCGTTGGCTGCACTCAGCCATTTCTGTCTTTGTTTCAAATAATGCTAGAGTTACATAGCAAAACTAACCATTTCAACTAGGATTTTATTTCTACAAAAGTATTTAAAAATTTCCTTTACCTTACAAAGTTTTTATTTTTTACTATGTACATTCAACATAGGGATTACAAAAAAATGAACTGCACGCATATTGGTCTACGCACCCCATCCACCATATGGCAATTTTTTCATGTGTCATAACCAGGTCCCGTTATGACATGATAATGCGGTTCCTGCATTTCAGCAATAACTCGCGCCCCCCCCCCCCCCCCCGAAATCATCCTGATTTTGATAGATTGTTTAATATTCTCCCCCTAATTGATTTTTTTTCTAAAAGGTTTGCTGTACTCTATATCCCTGAGCAGAATATTTCCGTGGACGAATCCTTGGTCCATTTCACAGGCCGCCTGGGTATGAAGCAGTACATCCCCAGTAAGAGGGCCAGAGGACTAAAACTCAACAAGCTTTTTGAGAGTTCCACTGGATACATGCATGCATTTCGTGTATACGAAGGCAAAGACTCCCATCTCCGGCCCCCTGATTGTCCATTGTACATGGGAATAAGCGGGAAAATTGTCTGGGAATTGGCATACCCACTCTTCAAAAAAGGATATAATATTTACATGGACAATTATTACACGAGTTTGCCCCTTTTCCGCCACCTATATCAGGAGGATACTTTGGCCTGCGGTACAGCAAGAAAAAAACAGAATGAGATTCCCACAGAGTCTAATCACCACAAATCTGCAAAGGGGGGAAATCAGCAAGCCTCAGGAACGAGGAAGTGTTGGCTGTGAAGTGGAGGGATAAGAAAAACATGTACATCATGTCCACAGTCCACGATGCCACCTCGGTGGAACTTCTAAGAAGACAGGGTCCCGTTGAAAAGCCGCATTGCATCCACGAGTACAATAAATTCATGGGGGGGGGTGGATGGATTTAAATGACCAGATGTTGCAGCCCTATCTACCAACTCAAAAATCCCTCTTCTGGTACAAAAAAGTTGCGGTTTACTTTTTTCATATGGCCATGTACACTGCATACGTCACCTACCGGAAATCAACAGTAAGACACAACCCCTTCCTAAACTTCATTCAAGACGTCATTACTGCCCTGATATATCCACAAGGAGCCCCTCCCAGAAAGCATTCACACCTATTGTCTCAGCAGACTGCATGAGCGTCATTTTCCTGACCATATTCCCCCATCAGCAACCGGAAGAAGACGCCAAAAAAAATGTCTGGTGTGCAGCAAAAGAGGAGTTCGGAAAGACGCCAGTTTCTATTGTCCCCAATGTTCCCCCAATCCTGGCCTTTGCATCGGAGAATGCTTCAAACAATTTCATACACTTATTATAGTATTTCAAATAGACTGCCATTTCCCAATTTTCAATTCCTGTGCTGATTATTTCCCTGGACCAACCATACCACTGCCTTCCATGTGAACTGACCCTGGCCTGTTTATTGACTATGCCTCTGCCTGCCGTCTGCATTGTTTATCCACCATATTTCTGCCTTTCATGTGAACTGACCCTGGACTGTATCGACTATGCCTCTGCCTACCGTCTATTTCTGCCTTTTACCTGCACTGATCTCAGCCTGTTGACCATGTTTTTGCCTGCCCCTTGGACTGATCTTTCACCCTGCTACACAGGGGTCTCACATATGGGAGGGGCTCCAGAATGATCTGATTTGAGAAAAACAGTTATTGGTTTTCTCTTTGTTTTGTAATTCCCAGAACAGGGTCTGGTGTCCGGAGGCTTCAAAGCGATTTGGGTGGGAGAAGCCTCTGTCCCCATTCTTTCCTGACCGGGGCCCTAAGCTTGATGGTCCTGCCTGCTGCCCGGACAGATACTTTGGCTGTGCTGACAATATCTCTGCCTGCACTGACCCAGGACTTTTTATGGACCATGTGCCTGGTGCCTGGACCCAATAATTTGGCTGTACTGACCATATTTCTGCCTGCTGCCTGTGCTATGGACAGTGTTCCTGCCTGCTGCATGGACGATCCTTTCGCTGCTGCTGACCACATCCCTGCCTGCTACCTGGACCAATGTTTTGACTGTGCTGCCACTATCTCTACCTGTACTGACTATGGACAGTATTCCTGAGGCTGCCTGTTTTGCTGTTGCTGTCCACGTTCCTGCCTGCTGCCTGGACCGATGCTCTCCTCTGTTGACCACTGCACTACTAAAACTGCAGGTAATCTTCTAGTACCCTTTGCTCAGCAGAATGTATTTTGGTTTGTAATTTGTATGTACAATACATGCTATGTGTTAGAAATATGAAGGGCCTTCAACAATGTAATAGGTTGGCAGTAGAGTTGAGCGAACCTCTGGAAGTTCGGGTTCTGCTGGTCCGGCCGAACTTCGGGACAAAGTCCGGGTCCGGACGGAACCCGAACGATCGCACGGACAGCGAACCCCATTGAAATCAATGGGGACCCGAACTTTTAGGCACAAAAATGGCTGTAACAAAGTCCTGGAAAGCCCTAGAGGGCTGCAAAAGGAAGTAAAATGGGGGTAAGGGTAGGGCAAGTGCCCTACAAAAAAATGGGGACAGGGAAATAACTTTAAATATTTAAAAAAAAATAAAAACATAAAAAATGCAAAAATGGAGGTGAATGTAGATCATCTTCAAACTGTGTCTGAAAAGTATTAATTAACGGTAGAAGCCATATAACTGTTCTAAAATCATCTTCAAACTAGGGCAAGTGCCCTACAAAAAACGAAGATGGCAATTAAT
>BLSH010228224.1:1060163-1103922 GCA_018402905.1 Glandirana rugosa | reverse complement strand
TTAAATTGTCTTTAAAAAGTATCTATTTAAAATAAATCTTTATTATTTTTGGCAATAACATGGTGTGGGCAGATTTCTGCTTGTCACAAGCTGTGTCATACCCTTCCACTCTGTGTCTTAGAATAACAGGGAGGTGAAGCCTCCATCAATCAAGACACAGTATCCCACCCACATTGTGTTTAGCTGGTTAGTGGGCATGGAGGAGGAGGGAGGGAGTGGACTGTCATTTACCACTGTATATACACCCACTTGTGTGACTATAGTCACATGGGCTGCTCAGATGTGATCGGAAGGAGATGCTCAGAGTAAAAATACACTGAAAACTGAGCATGCTCAGAGTTGCCAACACTGCTCTGCAAAATCCCCAATTGCAGCGGGAACATGGATAGGGAGGGGAGACAGAGAACAGCAGGATCAACCTTTTTTTTTTTTTGCAGAGTACAGACAAATAATCTCATAGTGACTGAGTGAGTATGAACAGCATGCAATACACCATTTATTGATAGTTTTTTAGGATGATGGTTTAATGACACTTTAATGTTGAGAGAGTTTAGTTCTGCTTTAGGCTTGTATTATGCATTTTTTCTGGCCTCGCCCACCAACAAATCTATGAGCATCTCAGAATAACAAACCCAATAGTTGCTCAGACTTTCACTGGAAACAGTTAAATGTGTGTTTTGGTTCCTGGGAACTCTATTCTGATTCCTTAAAGTATGCTGGTGGCCCACATACGATCTCATTATTGTCTGGCAGAGGGGAATGTATTACAAGAAATACAGGATGAAGATGACAGCATTGTGTTACTGTGATTACATTACCAGAGCCTGCCAGGAAAACCTTTAGCAACACCACAGTCAGCAGCCTGAGATTTCGTTGCTATCAGCTCCACACAATGTGAAATAATTGGGTATTAATCCCACTCCTTATTGCTTCTAGACAGCACATGAATACTTTTTCTTCTCAGTTTTAGTTTTTGGCATTGTATACTTTCCAAAGAAGAATGAAAGCAGAAAGTTGGAAGACAAAAGCACTGAGAATAAGGCAATGCAGCAACTAAGAAAGAAAAAAAAAGAAATCATATGACCGAAGTGCCAGTGAGATACAGTCTACAGGCTGCTCAATGGCACCACTGAGGTCAGGGTTATTAGGTGACAATTTGGTAGGCCAGTAATTTAAAGGTACACTCTAGTCAAACATGAAGGCTATATGCAAATAAGTGCATGGTTGGTAAAATGCCACCAACAATAAGCCAAGGGTTGTGTAAGGAGCTGTCTAGCACCACATCCCACGAAAAATGTATAAACAAATTATGACCTCCAAACAAGAGAACCAAAAAGGTACTTACTGGTTGCAGGGAATTTCTATGTATTCATTGGTAAATCCATCATACTGAATGTTAGTGATCTCACTGTGTACGGTTTAGCCCATACATATATACCTTTGGTTGCCTCTTGTTTATCTAGGGATGCCATGCCCTGTCATACTTTGATTTTCGATCTTGTATATCGTTTTTTTTCCTTATTTCATTGTATATTAAGTATGTTGTTTTCATTTAGAAAACCCCTCTCCTGAAGAAGCTCATCTGCAAACCGTGTTGAGATAGACATACTGGCTATATGCCAGCCCATCTGGCCCACTTTGTTCCTTATCACCCCCCCGACCTGTTTTCCAGGGTGCCTTCAGCCAGGGATGATGAAACACATCTGCTAGTCTTGCCCTAAAGTGACCGGACTATGGATTCAGGTTTATGCACCCTTCAAGAGAAACCCTGTAAGCACTTCTTTTTAAACCTATGGAGACATTGTTCGGGTCAGAACAAGATAGCAATGCACCGTGTTACAGTAACCAAACCCACCATAGCTAGGGCCTAGAAATCTCCTCTTTTCAGTTTTGAAGCAGTGAAACATCCCAAGAACGATATCATAACGAGAAATGGCTGTCTAATTTGTCGGACTCTCATGACAAATTCCTTTGAGTTTGGCAACCTTGGATAGCATGCGGACATTTTTTGTGTTTTGACCATCATCTTATAACAATCTAACCCCCCGAAACATCACCCTTTTCTCCTTCTCTATTCCCTCCTGACTTACTTCCCTCTCCTCCCATTTTTGTTTTTCCTTACTCCTTTCTGGCTTAACCAAGCACTACTCCAGTTCTCAGGCCTAACTTTGGCTCCGATAGCTATTGGATAATTGAAGCCTAGAGCTAAATGTCACTGACTTTTGACTTGTCCCTCACCATGATTTTCTGGTTGCCCCATCTTTGCTCCTGATAGAACTCTCTTGTTATTACTTGTATTGTATTTGCACATTTTTGAATTCAATCAATGGTCCTTTTGTGTGCAATTTTGTTTGCTCTAGAAATTTAACAGTAATAATATAAACCCCAATAAAATCCCTAAATACCTTCTGGATTCCTGTGTTTGGAAGCCATTATTTGGTAAAATTACACCCCCAACACACCTAGGCAGAGCACCACAAAGTAGGTGCATTATGACTTGTGTTGCATGGGCAGCTAGCTTTAAATGTACAGACTGCATTACCCCCAAAAAAGTTTAAATAATCCAATGCAGCTGAGTAATGTTAATCTGGCCCAAAGTTTTGAAACAGGCCAATTTAATAGCCACAGCCTACCTCAACAGACATGTGTCTTTTTTTCAACCTATGTAATTTCCAACTTTTAGTCTGGTGTTACCCTAGTTCAATCCCCAAATCTGCCAGCTTTCTCCTCTTTCTAAATGACTCGGAGTGCTAGATTCAATATTTAAAATGTAAAAAAAATTCAATAACAGATGTCTTGTTGTTGTGTTTCCTATATGGCTCTTGCAACTGGTTTGGACAACTGAAACAAGTCTAGTATATATGTTAACAATAGTTTGAAGCCCTGATGAAGCCCATGGAACCCCCCGAATGTGTTGGCTTGTTTTTTTCTCACCTAAATAAATTATATAAAATGCTTTTTTATGCATTCAGGGTGGTGCTCCTTGTACTCTACACTCCCCAAAAGTTTTTGTTGCTACCTGTGTCCCTATTGGGGAGATTTCTCTTCAATTCCTCTGCTGTGGTTAGTGGTACCAGTTTGCAGTTTCCTGTGAGATTTGCTGATGGCGTTACAGAAGAGCATCATACTGCTTTAACGCTACACTATGAACCCACAGGTGGAAGCTACAAGCCATAATCAGAAAATAATAGGGTTACTTGTCTGGCTCTTTAGTGTGGCAGGGCACAGGATAATGCAAAACATGACTGGCTGAACAGAAACAGAAAACAGAATAAAAAGGCAAAGGTTAAAGAGATCACAGTGTTCAACTGTTCATCTTCAGCTTCAGCTGCTTACTCTCCACTTCCCACCCTGCTGCTCTTTTCTCCAGCCGCTGCCATGGCATATACTTAGTGCTTTAGGTATGGGAAACCCTTGCTCCTCTCTCACCTTCCTCCATTAATGCAGTGCTAGTGCCTATTCGCCAGCTGCATGGTCTGAGTGGTGTACTCTGGGGCAGGGAAAGAGTCCTGTGTAAGCAACCTAGCTTTTTAACTTGGCTCTGGTGGGTAAATGAGGCAGATGAGAGGGTGTGTAGAAGGTACGTATCAGGAGAGAGGGGAGGGCATCAATTGACCACTTCAATATCAGGCACTTACCACCCATCCCGATCAGACCAATTTTCAGCTTTCAGCGCTGTTGCATTTCGAATGAGAATTGCACGGTCGTGCGACACTGTACCCAAACAATTTTTA
Source organism: Glandirana rugosa (assembly GCA_018402905.1). Lineage (NCBI taxonomy): Eukaryota > Metazoa > Chordata > Amphibia > Anura > Ranidae > Glandirana > Glandirana rugosa. The sequence goes on along the minus strand of BLSH010228224.1, from coordinate 1,100,188 downwards.
TAATTTTGTTCCCACAAAAAAAAAGCTTTTCTTTGTTTCTGCCACAAAATTTTGTATAAGTACATTTTCTCCTTCACTGACAGGCACTGATGTGGCTACACTGATGGGCACTGATGAGGCTACACTGACGGGCACTGATGAGGCAGTACAGATTGGCACTGATGAGGTGGCACTGATAAGGTGGCACTGATGATGAGGCAAATATATGCAGCACTGATGGGCACCAAAAGGCGGCACCGATAAGCAGCACTGATGGGCACTGATAGGGGACACTGGGCACTGATGGGCACTGATAGGTGGCACTGGTGGGCACTGGTACATGACACTGAAAAAAAGCACATTTAGGGATGGCACTGGCAGGCATCACATATGGGCACAGTGCCATCCTTGCAGTGCACTTTATGCCTTTGCCTGGTGGTCTAGTGTGGGCTCCCTGGTGGTCCTGGGTGGCCTGCAGATCTTCTCTCTGGTGGTCCTGGGCGGTCTCCTTATGGTGTCCCTGGGGGGGGCTCCCTGGGGGTCCATTGTGGTGATCCTGAGGGGGGCTGCACTGATAAACATTCAGTGCCGACCCCCCTGACACGAGAGCAGCCAATCGGCTCTCCACTACACAGGTCTGCAGACCTCAGTAGAGGAAAAGGCGGTAAACAGCTCTTACTGTTTACACTGTGACCAGCTGTGATTGGTCGCGGCTGATCACATGGTAAAAAGCTTCCGATGGTAGCTTTTTGCCTCGATCGGTAATGCCATGGGTCAGACTAACCCACGGCACCACTAATCGCCGCAATGCGTGCCCCCATGAGCGCGCGATCGCGGGTTATCCTTAGGATTTCAATAGACATCCAGCCAGGATAACAGAGCCACTGCCCGGCCGTCATTTGTCAATAGGCCGGATGGGAAGTGGTTAAAAGAGAAGTATAGCCAGAGCTGACGTCACAGAGCTGCTTCAGGCTATGGAAGGATCCAAACAATATTGTCGGGATCCCGTCAGGTGCCCGATTGACAGCTGAGTCCATCATTCAGCGCACGGCTTAGAAACAAAAACAGCTGTGCCCACCCCCTCTCCTGCCCAGCGCTCCAGTGAGAACTGGAGGGGCAGAGCGGAAAGCAGTTATTGACAGTCACCCCTTCCCAGCTCCAAGCAAAACAAGACCTGAGCAATCAGCAGTCATGTGATCGCTACATTCTTGGTCTTATTGCTGACGAAGGGTGAGTGGAAAGGTTTGCTTTTTTAGAAACCCCAGACTTCTTGGAATAAATCCATTGTTTTTACCTCAACAGGCAAACAACAGGTTTACTTTAATGAAGTTCCTTTATAAGGCTTTATTATAATTTATCATTTCGTTCAAATGTTGTGACCGTTTATTTCTATTATTTTACATATCAGTCTTATGCTGTGGACTCAGATTTCCTAGATATTTATTTTCAGTAGAGTATGATATATTTGCTTTTAATATAAATCTGAAATTAGACCTGTCATAAGGGAAAACAATGAATAAAGCACTTGGTCTCCATTTCCAGTTACTGTAAACCAGGCAAATAACATTTCCAAACATAGAGGATAAAATAACGCAATCAAGGGGTGTCTGCTATGTCAATCTAGGCAGCAGGAAGACCAGGTGTACTTGTTACACTCTATGTAACAGAGCAGGGCTGCCTCTGGATACTGGATTACATTGCGTCATTTACTTTAGGAAGGAACGGGCCGCAGGAACGTGGGATTAAATGAGTTGAAGCATTTCCGTATTCTCATCCATTTCTAGGTCTCCCTGCAGGTATATTTAATAAAGATCTTCTAATAGTCACAGATGGGTTTTGGTTTACTGGAGTAGCTGAAATGTATCGACATGTTTGGAACTTTCACTGACTGCAGATATCCTTTAGAGCAGGGGTAGGCAACCTGGGGCCCTCCAGCTGTTGCAGAACTACAAGTCCCATCATGCCTCTGGGAGTAATTGTAACTGCCAGCCTTGCAATGCCTCATGGGAAATGTAGTTCCACAACAGCTGGAGGGCTACTGGTTGCCTACCCCTGCTTTAGAGGATCATTAACTTTTAAACAAAAAGACAGCATGAAAAGGATATTCTGAAAGTATTTTTGCTTTTCAAAAGTAGGAAAAGGTTAGAACCTCAGTAGGGTTTTTATTACGGTCTATGGGGTTGATTTACTAAAACTGGGGAGTGCAAAATCTGGTGCAGCTGTGCATCGTAGCCAATCAGCTTCTAACTTCAGCTTGTTAAATTAAGCTTTGACAAAAAAAAAAAAAATAAATAAAAATGGAAGCTGGTTTCTATGCACAGCTGTACCAGATTTTGCCCTCTCCGGTTTTATTAAATCTAACCGTGTCTCTGCTAGGGAACTTAGACATATTGTAAAGTGGGGGGTGGGCAACCTTGGCACTCCAGCTGTGTGAAACTACAAATCTGATGAGGCACTGCAAGCCAGACAGCCACAGGCAGGACTCCCAGAGGCATGATACGATCTACAGTTTCATCCGAGTTGGAGTGCCAAGGTTGCCTAGCATGCTTTAAAGCCCCTTGCACATGGCCATAACAGGGCCAAAAGCATACATTTGGGCATATTTCTCTGTCTGGCAGTGACAGGTGGATCGTACATGCGTACTGGGACTTACACACTGCCCCGTACAAGACGGGTCTGCATTTGGGGTAGTGCGTAATTAAAAATGTAAACAATGGAATTTGAGTATGTACAGTTGTGCTCATAAGTTTACATACCCTGGCAGAATTTATGATTTCTTGGCCATTTTTCAGAGAATATGAATGATAACATAAAACATGTCTTTCACTCATGGTTAGTGTTTGGCTGAAGCCATTTATTATCAATCAACTGTGTTTACTCTTTATAAATCATAATGACAACAGAAACTACCCAAATGACCCTGATCAAAAGTTTATATGTATAAATACATACCGTGTGGCAGGAAACCAAGAGTCACTACACCCAACAGACTCAGCTTGGGCTGCAGAGAAGTATGGACCCTGGTAAGGTAATGAACTGGATACATGCAGTTATCTAATGCTTATGTGGATCCCAACTGGTGAGTAACCAATGCCAGCAACTATTTCCATGGCATGACCTTGCTTTGACCACTCAATTAACCGCATTTGCGAGACACCACACGGTAGGCTCCAGACTGTTTTCATGCAATAGTCATTGCCATTATTCCCTATATCGAATACAGGACAGTTGCCCTATTATTGTCACTTCCATCTGGGTATTCTCACTACATGCCTTCTCTTTGTTGGATATATTATCACCACCATCTCCACAGCAACTATCCACAGACCACCTGAGACCGCCCTTTTGCCATTTCCCCTCTCATAGCCCCTATCCTGTATTGGATCCAAACATTGATCAGTCAGTCCGGTTTCGGTTATTTAACCCAGGACACTACAGACACTCACCATTCCCCTCATTAGGAGGGCAGTGCATTCACTCAGTCATCCCTTGTGCGTCCAGACGCCTTTTAACTACATCCGTTTACTCTTGTGTGTTATCCTGTGTGTGTCCAATGCAACCCCTGAGGGTCCGTCCGACCCTACATGGGCCTAGTGAAGTGTATATTTATATGTATTTTTGAACCTTAGCATTTTATTGAATATACTATGGTGTTGTTCACTGATTAACATATTAAAGTATTTGTTTCAAAATTAATTAACTACTGGTATCCTTGCACATCCCTCATCGTGTAACCTCTATGTCCCGGTGCTGACACAGGGACAACTCTTGTTTTGGTATACTTTTATTAAATGTCTGTGTAGGCATTTTTGTGGCATTTTTGTGATGAAAAGTTATATGATTCCTGTGAGAGGAAGAGCACAGGGACTTTATAGCCAGTTTTTTTTTCCCTTTTATCAGAAGCAGCAGAGTGTTTGGCTATAGTAAGTTCTGAGTTCAAAGAAAACCTGACTTGGTCTAAAATGGTAAGAAAAGTATTTAAGTGCAGGAACCATGTGGTGCCTCCAAGTATCACTGTGTTGCCCAATCGGAATCTTGTGCCAGGCTGCACACTGAGATTTTATTTTAGCCCAAGTAAAGATTAAGCCTCACCCCTTCCTGAGAAGGTTACACCCTACACCCCTGCCTACTAAAAATTAAATATGTGAGCTTCTCGTAGCCAATGAAATTTTAGCATTGGATAGTTGAATGGCAAGGATGTGGCTTGGCATCAGGAAGGTGTTGGTGTTAATCTTCACTTGGGCAGAAGTCAATCCGCCATATAAAGTCAGCAATTGCAGAATGATTTTTAGGTGGATTCAAAATGCTCGGCCCTTCTCCAAAGTGGTTTCAACCTGCTTTTACATTCCCACTGACTTGTACATTTCTTATCCCAACGGATGCCCATGTACACAACTCCTTGTCATTCACACAGAGCTGATCAACAACCATGTAGGGAATGCTATGTTTTATCATAAACTAACATGCTCTGCCAACTGGGTGCCACAGATGAGGCTTCTTTTAAATTTTTTACTTGTATAATTAGGATTTTTCATCAATGTTTAAAATGGGTGTCAACCTGTGACAACCACTTTAACCTACAGGTAAGCCTATAATAAGGCTTACCTGTAGGTGCCCTGCATATCTCCTAAACCTGTACAGTTCAGGAGATATGCAGTGTACTAGCTGTGCCAACGTCATTTCGGCAAATGCGCAGTGAAGAAACAGCCTCTGTGCCGTTTCTTCACTGTGATCGTGCCGTGGCTGGAGGCTCCCGCATCACGCGACTCCGGCCAGTCACAGAGCTGGAGATCACGGCCCTGGAAGGAAGAGGGGCTGAAGATGGACGTCGCTGGCTTTGTTTGCAGGCAAGTGACACATAATGGGCTAATATGCAATGCATAGTAGCCCATTATGCATCTACTTTACAGGGGAATGTAGAGGAAGTAAGCCCTATCTGGCTTTACTTCCTCTTTAAATAAAATGTTAGCTTACAAAGTTGTGAACTATTCAAATGCAAAAGGACAGACAGCTATAAGGAATATAAACATACCCATTTTCTTTGCAGCTATAATATGCCAAGGTGGAAGATTTCCCGAACACAGAACACAAATTCAGATTTCTACAAATATACCTGGCTGGTAGAGAAATAGGGCAAAGCAATCACTGTGCACATTACTTTCCAAGAACTGTTTTTTTTTTTTCCATCAGAGTAGAGAAGCTTTGGATGTGTGAAATACGTCATTTGGCTCATCGGTCACATCATTGATCCAACAATGATAACATTTGTTTTGCTTCCCAACAGCATATAAAATATTCCTTTGCTGAACTGGAATGTAAAACCTGAATCTAAACTACACGTTTTACTACACTTAAACTTCTCATTCAAAAGCAACAGTAAGATACACGGAAATAAAAAAATCCATGCTAAATCTTTCCATGACAGTATGCGTTTGGTTCCAGAGCGATAAGGTCAACGCTCACATTTTACAGCTGGACATATTTAAAGAGTAACTCCAATTTTCTTGAGAAAAGTGGAGTTACCCATTTATTTCTGGGTGATCTATGCATATTGCAAGGATTTTAACAAACGTTATTGCCGATTGTTTTGTCATTCTGAAGAAATAGCAGTTTGTTTGTGTCCATGGTCAAAGTCAATCTGTAGGGAGTGATTTTATAATTATCAATCCGCTGCTGCATCTGCAGGGTTCTATGAAGGAAAGTGTCAGGGTCTGCATCCCTTTAGATGTGTTTTCCCTTTCGGAGTATCTCACCAAAAATATTTCTGTTGCAAGGAATGTCCAAAATCTGACTTGTATCTTTGTGCAGATATCTGGGAAACTCAGTAAGCCAATCACACAAGTAATGACATTTCTGGGGGGGCGATCTGTACACCATCTGTGTACAGAATGCCTTCAGGTTGCAATATTGCATTGCATTTAGGCTTCCCACAGATTAGTGGAATGGTGCAAAAGAAATGATCAAAAACACCTTGTGATTCTTTTGCTGTATGTCATCATAGAGGCGCATGACTGTGTCTGCAGCCGGTCCTAATCCCGCTGACCTGATCACTCCCAGATGAACCCTGATATTCAAATCGGTACATGCATCCAGAGGCCCCTGCCCTCCTCATCCATACTTTCACGCCCCAGGGTTTTGTTTTTTGAATATACTACTTGAGGAATAGTTGGCCTTTGAAGGGAATGATCTGCTCATCGAATGACTAAAATTCAGCAGGAGCGACTGCTGAATGGAAGGTTTTCTCAAGTAGATCGAATTAAGAGGTTTTTGAGCCCCAAAAATGGCAAAGTGGTATCAGCAGATTAGCCTAAATGAGAATTTAAAACCATTTCCCGCCCGGCCTATAGACAAATTATATCCTTGTCCTTGTCCGGTGATATCTCAGTGATGCCTGCAAAGATATCATTCTTTTCATTCCCTACATCATAAGAACGATCATATCGTCAGTCCAGCCGCTTGGTCGTTCTTACAGGCAGCAAGAGGGGATTTTCCCCCTCCCTCTTGCCACCCTTCGGTGTCTTTAATGACCTCACCTGAGTGATCGGTGATACTGAGAATGGAACCGCTGCGACCAGAAGTACCATCGAGATCCGAGGGACAGATGGTCCCTGGTCATCTCTATGACTCTCGGAGGTCCGGGCGTGATGTCATGACGTCACATCCGGTACGGCAGAAGTAAACAAAGCCGGGTTTCTGGCTAGAAAACATTCGATCGTTAATTTTAATTTTTTTTTCAATAATTTTTATTAGTTATAGATAGAAGAAGTACATACAATGATATGAGTTATGAACTAATAGCGTAAAATGCACTGATACATACAATAGGTTACAGAATGATAGCATAAGCTATTGCCATACATAAACTCTGATGTAGCTATCCTGTTTTTATGGGTTGATTCGTTGTCATTAGCGGTCGAACCGTGTAGCCCGTTCGCCCGTGCCACCCCGTTGGGAACACACTGTGGCAGGGGGGGAATAGGGGTTTGCGGTTCTTCTGTGCCCCCTTTGCATGTTCAGTTGTTAGTGAGGTTTACAAACTTATGATAGGAACAAGATAAAGGTACACAATTTCAAAGAGAGAGAACTTATAGTTGAATAGTATCATCAGGGGGGGTTAGAGTTATTAAATTTAGATGTCCAATTGGACCATTGTTGGTCAAAGTTTTTGACTGTCAGTGAGTTGAGGGCAAGCGCTCTTTCAAGTATGTGGTTAGTTTGCACAATGCGGCGAACTTCATTAATGTCTGGGGAGTCCTGAGATTTCCACCTTTTTAGTATTGAGTTGCTAGCAGGATGTGTAATGTTATTGATCTTGTTTTTGTGGGGAACTTGTCTATACCTAGGTTAAGAGCTGCCAGGCCGGGGTCTGGATTACATGTGATGCCAGTGATTGTGGATATAAGGGCGAACACTTGTTTCCAGAAGTTTGAAAGTTTAGGGCATTCCCATATGATATGGAGGAGATTCCCCACTCTTCCGTTATTTTTTTTTTTGATCTGATACTTTCCAGCATGGAGGAGAGGTGTGGGGTCTTATAGACCCCACATCTCTCCATAAAGAGTACTTGTCATGCAGTATTCCTATGACAAGGGATGTTTACATTCCTTGTAATAAGAATAAAAGTGATCAAGATTTTATTTTTTAAAGGGAAAGTGTAAAAAAAATAAAAATAAAATAAATAATAAGAAAAATGAAAGCGCCCCCGTCCCCACGAGCTTGCACGCAGAAGCGAATGCATAAGTAAGTCACATATGTAAACGGCGTTCGAACCACACATGTGAGGTATCACCTTGAATGTTAGAGCAAGAGCAATAATTCTAGCACTAGACCTCCTCTGTAACTCTAAACATCTACCCTGTAAACATTTTTAAAGTGTCGCCTATGGGGATTTGTAAGTATTGAAGTTTGGCTCAATTCCGCGAGTGTGCGCAATTTCAAAGCTGAAACTGTTAGGATTCTATTTACTTGGCGTGACATTCTCTTTCACATTATGCAAAAAAATTGGGCTAACTTTTTTTTTCTTGTGTTTTAATGCATGAAACTGTTTTTTTTTTTGTTGTTTTTTTTTTTAAACGTGTTTGAAACATTACTGTGAAAATACCGTGCAAGATAAAAAGTTGCAATGACTGCTTTTTTATTCCCTAGGGTGTCTGCTAAAAAAAATATAGAATGTTTGGGGGTTCTGAGTAAATTTCTAGCAAAAAAAGATGATTTGTGCCTACAGCAGCGAAGTGCGAGAATAGGCCCGGTATGGAAGTGGTTAGGCAAATATGAAGTGGATTCTTCATAACTTTGATATTTATTTCTCACAGAGCACACTAACAAACAGCAGGAGAGACAGATCACAGTGTTTTATGCACCCTCTCGTGAAAGTGGCCAGTGTAGTGCATTGAAGGTGTTTTATACTATTCTGTAAGAAATAAATATCACAGTTATGAAGAACCCACTTCTCAGTTTCTCTATCACATTTGGGCACTTTTGCTGACTCCACTTTGCCATATTTGGGGCTCAAAAACCTCTTACTGTGGATACACCGCAATCCGGAGACCACAGAGCGTAGGATCATCCGGTTCACCCTAATGAGCATTGAGTGAGACCATTCTTTGCACAAGGACAGTTATATTCCCTGCAGGTTTTCACTCCAGTTTGTCTGATCTCCCATCAGGGAACCCAGCAACCTCACAGATGTGGGCATTTTACCTTCTCTTCCTGGTTTTCATCCAACTGTCTGTTAACTGCTTCCCCCCTGCCCACAGTACTTAAATGGCGGGGTGGGAGCTTTGTCGTTCTGAGTCAACGTACTGGTACATCGCTCCGAACAAGAGGCTGCACAGCTGCGCAATCCTTTGATGGCGGTGATCTTCAGACACAGCCAAACACACATATAAATATATAATGTTTGGGGGATCTAAGTAATTTTCTAGCAAAAATACAGATTTTCACTTGCAAACAAAAAGTATCGGAAGAAGGCTTGGTCTTAAAGTGGATAATGGCTGAAGGTTTTCCTTGGATGTTGGGCCTCTGTATGTGGCTAGGCTGTGAAAAGTCTCACACATGTGGTACTGCCATACTCAGGAGGAGAAGCAGAATGTGTTTTGGGGTGTAATTGCCAGTATGCCTATGCCATGTGTGAGAAATAACTTGTTAATATGAAATTCTTGTGAAAAAAATATTTAATTTCTTACTATTCAAAAGAATTGTGGGGAAAAATGACAACTTCAAAAAACTTGCCATGCCTCTTACTAAATACCTTGGACTGGCTACTTTCCAAAAAGGGGTCATTTGGTGGATATTTGTACTGTCTTGTTAAAGCCTCAAGAAATGAGATAGGCCGTCAGTACATGAGGTGTGATCAATTTTTAATGATTGGTACCATAGCTTGTAGACCATATAACTTTCACACAGACCAAATAATATACACAGATTTGGGTTATTTTTACCAAAGAAATGTAGCAGTATAAATGTTGGTCAAAATGTATGAAGAAAAATTACTTCTTTACAACAAAAATTACTTATTTGCAAGAAAAACGCAATTTTTCAAAATGTTTTGGTCTTTTTAATTTGTAGCGCAAAAAATAAAAAACCCAGTGGTGATTAAATACTGCCAGATGAAAGCTCTATTTGCATGAAAAAATGATAAAAAATTCATACAGTGTTGCATGACTGAGTAATTATCAAAGTGCGACAGCACTGAAATCTGAAAATTGGCCTGGGCAGGAAGGGTGAAAGTGCCCGGTATTGAGGTGGTAAACTACTGCACCATAAGGAACTCTCCCGGGGCCTCTGTCTCCTTTTCTCTTTTCTCCTTATTTTTGGAGGCATCCCAGTCATGTACAACTACCACTGGTCTGATTTTGAAGAGTTTATCAGCATTATCTGGTTCCAGTGAGTAGCTATCAACCAAGTGAATGTAACTACTCAAATCTGTTCACTGTCCTGGAATTTGCCATCATATCAAAATGGCACCCTTCCTCTGATGACCAGTACATTCTTCATCTTGAGTACCCGAGGAATGACATACTATATTTATTTCTATAGACTTCTTCAATTCTTTTGTCAAGGCCAGATTTTCCTTTTCTTTTTTGGAGCGCTTAGGTTTGTATTGTGCACTTTTTATTTATCAGCTCTTCAAGAAATAGATACATGAAGAAATCTATTGGTTTGGTACCATTCAACATTTACTTTCAAGTCTCCTAATAAAGGAGGCAAGTCTCCCTCAAACTGGTTATCTTTGGCTTTCTGGACATTCCTTGTTTTGCTGCGGTTGATCACTTTTACTTGATGCTCAACTCCCTTAGCATCCTCAGCTTCACTGTCACTACTGCTAGCATTGCATAACCCTTTTTTCCTGGCAGCCATTCATCATCACTGCTACTAGCATCATCCTCACTTCACTCAGATGGTATTATCTCCACTATCCTGCAGGCCTTTCTATCACACTCTGCACTTCAGCTGTACAAAATATAAAGACGACTGTTACTTACATAATGAAACTTATCTACACAAAATTATGTTTTTGTTATAAAAACTGAAAATCACATTCTAATAGCATCTACTGCATCTATATTATTCTCAATAAAAACAATGTCCCAGTAATAGTATGATATGTAGCTGAAATATAACCTGCGATGCATGATGTCCAATTTAGTGGACAGATGATTATTGTAATTTTCGCCCAATATAAAATTATTACTAGTAAAATTTAATTACAATATGTTTCTTTAGGAGTTACCTAATGTTACCATATTTTGTTTTGTTTTTTTACCTCCAAGGGTCTCCTCCTATAGAAGGATTGGCAATATATTCCTAAAGTGGTTTTACGTACAGAATGCTTTTTATTACCTTAATGCATTCTATGCGGTATTAAACCCAAAAGCATGAATATAATATATTGCAACCTACTGATTCTTAGATGTGGTGGCTGCATTCGTTTTCTCTTTTCAGGTTTTTTCCCTTTATTTTCACCTGCTGATCTGGCCAGGAACACACTTCCTGTATTAGAGTGCCTCCACTCTGGATGAGGGAGAAGCAGAGACACCTTTGGACAGCAGTATATTGGTCTGGATAGTCCAGCTAACACTTTATAACAGTTACAGCAACAGTTTTTTTATCTTTTGGGATAAATGTTTCACATGAATAATTAAAAGCTGAAAAATGTCTCACCCTGTAACTGCTACTTTGTCTGCACAGCTTGGCCTGCTAAACTAAGTTGAAAAATAACAGACTTAGAGCTCATTATATGTGCAAAGAGATTTGAGAGCCCAATAACTGTGTCAAGGCACGTTAACATTGCATTTTTAATGCGTTCAAATCGCATCAAAAAACACTTCCTAGAAACCCCCTCTGTTAGACCCCCTTCACACCAGGGCCGCCCTAACGTCAGCTATTCGGGCAGCAGCTGAGCACTTTTAATCCCCCCCCCCTCCAATGGGTTAAAAGTGCTGGCGCGTCTGAAGGGGTGTTCAGCCGGAAGCGCTGCCCATTCATTTCAATGTGCAGGGGCAGTGGAGGAGCGGTGTATACATCGCCCTCACACCGCCCCAAAGATGCCGCTTGCAGGACTTTTTTTCCCATCCTACAAGCGCACCGCCCCAGTGTGAAAGAACTTGGGCTTACACACTGGGGTGGATGGGGGGGTTTCAGGTCCTTGACAAGTGCTATTTTTAGTGGTAAAGCAATATATAGAAATAACTGATGCGCCAGAATCTATAACTATAAACCACAAAATTAAGCAGCCAGCACAATATTGATGAACACAATACATAAAAGATGACTAAAACTGGTGCAGCGCTAATATAACCACAGTGAAGAAAGTAAATTACTAAAAGGTCCATATAGAAATTGTCTGTTGTAGACGATGCTAAATCCACAAGTTCCACAGTGGGAAGGATAGGAGACCACCACCGACACCACATACACAGCCTCTTACCCCCTGCAATGGACCCTCATCACAAAGGTCACAAGAACATAAAATGACAGGTCCAGGCGTCTGAGCTGTAGCGTTCCTTAACAATTGTGAGATGCTCCTTAATAGTATAAAGACATGTCCGCTTTTCCCAATGTGGTCATGAACAGGGATGTATCACGAAAGAACAAAGCAGGCATCTCATAGCACAATATGTTTAAAAACAATTTATTTAGAAAAGTAGTATTGCCCTTACATCATCTCCAAAACAAAAGCGCCTGTGATCAGTAATGGAAAAGATCCACGTTACTTACCACAAAGATGGCCACCGCGTCCTAATGGTCACTTGCGTCTCACAGACTCCTCCCCTACCGGTTTCGTCATAGACTGGCATTATCAGGGGGTGTGGTTAGGACGGACGCGAGGATAGCAATGTATTTATAGGTGGAGAGCGGAAATAGATTGTGCTCCAACAGACACCAAGCTGCAACCACTGCTATTCAGAGGGGCAGGAAGTAGGAAGTGAATCCCGACCAAACAAACCCCAATGCCTGCATCAACTTCAGCATGATCCAGGTTTGCAACCAGGGTGCCGCGATTTGAGGTCTGTGAGCTGGATGGGGACTCCGCTGTGGAACATTGGTCTTGTGGATTTTGCATCTTCTACAACAGACAATTTCTATATGGACTTTAAGTGATTTCATTTCTTCACTGTGGTTATATTAGTGAAGAGAATGTATTTGCACACACTTTTAGTTCAGTTTCTTGGACTCAATCGACATGGTTGTTAATTGACGCTTGATTGCTTTATTGTACGGTCAATTATACAAGTAACATCCTTTCTAACCATAACTGTGTGCATATATACCAGTATGTGTGCACATGTATCCTTAGGCTATGATTAAGCACCAGCTGGTGTGAAACGCGTCAGTTGTCCATTGTGGTTCACCTGTACACTGTATGCGGTATTTTGACCAAGAATAAAGTCATTGCACAGGAGTGCGGCCATCCAGTCCATTTTTCTTGTTTCTATGTGGTTATATTAGCACTGCACCAATTTTAGTCATCGTTAGCAGTAAAGCGCCTGAAAAATGTTCTGGTGTGAACGGGGTCTTAGTTTTTTGTTGTATGGATTTTTGTATTAACAGCTCGACTAATAACACTTTCTCAACATATCTCATTTACAACACATTTACAGCGACATCAATGGAAGCTCTTAGGAAACGGCAAAGCAGCACAACGCAATGCTAACAACACTGGGCGCCAAAGTGCACAACAATTTGACAGGTGTTTGTAGACATTTTTTTTTTGTCCTCAATCAATTAATCTCCCAAAATGTAATGTACCTATTATAAAGTTATTGTTGAATCAATCAGGTCCATAAAGGGTATACAGGTGTGGAAGTGGAATTTGTTGAAGCAGAGCTCCAGCCAGAACATTAGATAAAAATGAATAGCAAGTTAAAAAGATTAAACGACTAATAAAAAAAACAAACAAAGTCAACTGGCGGCTTTTTGATAAAAGTTATCAGGAGGCTTTGACATGTTGGGTGTCTACTGTATTTACTCAGTGTAAACTCATCTTTTATATATTACAAATAAAAAAAAAATAAAAAAAACAGTAATATATTGTATTTGTGTGCGCTAAAATTATATTTTATAAATATAAATAATATATTAATAATTAAAGAAGAACTCCGGGCAAAACATTTTTTCTCCCATGCAGTGGGGCTGTGCTTGCACTGCATGGGTTAACTGCTCGTTTTTGTCTAGGAGATTTCAGAGCGGATATATACTTACCCAATCCGCTCATCCTCCAACTGCAAGGTCCCCGCCACTCCTACCTACCCGAAGTATTGTGAATGAACTGTTCCTGGCGTTATTACGCCCATAGACTCTGGACCTTGGGACAACAGGAACAGTCCACCGCTGGACGTGGGGGAGTGGATTTTTCCAGAGGATCGAAGGGTTGGGTAAGTATAGCTTTTCGGTGCGCCCCTAGACAAAATGAGCAGTTAACCCATGCAGTGCAGGCACAGCCCCACTGCGTGGGAGAAAAAAAAATTCATGGAGTTATGCTTTAAATAAATATAATATATAATATTTAATAATATAAACTACAATAAACTAAATAAATATAATGCATTTTATAAGTAATTTTATACAGAAAATGTGTGCCTGATATGCCTTTGTGCAAATATCATGTGGCATAAAAACATGGAACTTATATTTCATTCTCCAGGTTGTCTGCTTTCAGAAAAAATATGTTTGGGGGTTTTAACTAACTTTTTTTTTTTAAACGTGTGCAAAAAACACAAAGTAGGGCTCTGGCAGTGACAGGGTTAAATGATGTAGGTCTGATCACTTTTACACATATGCCCTGTACTGTATACAGGCAAAGCACTTTAGTTCCTCTTTATATAAATATCAAATACAAATTTCTGACATAACATAGCTACGCCTGCAATGACGCCTAATTAGCATTGGTGGTTCACCGATAGATTTTTACTTGCTGCCTAAAGTTGTTCTTCAAGAAGGTGGAACTATAAGAACATAAAGAAACAGAATGTAAGCCTGTGATCTCATTTCCCTCATCTGATTTCACAACTCCGAATAATCGGGATTTATCACGTCGGGTACAGAACATTATTGAGAAGGAGAAAGCTGGGACGTCTCAGGAGACAGCTGTCTGCTTCTAACCCCCAATCAATTTCAGATGTGTCTTGTGTTACTGCAGATGCTGAAAGTGTAACGACGCGCTTGTAAGGAAATTACGAAACATTGGTGTTACATAACAGAAATGAACATTCCACCGTCCAAATCATGGATAGAGATGAAAGAGATTCTGGATTCTCTGGAACAAAAACACCAAATATCCCTAAACATGAACGTGGATGATGTAGACTGCTGCCCAGGCGACTACAATAAAGCACAACGTGATCACAGAACACCGTCCATCCCTCATGGCCCCATAAACAGGTGTGCGTCACAATGACCGGAGGTACAGAAAAGATAAGTAAGCTGCAAATGATATGAAGACCATGAAAAAGGACAAAAATTAGAATGCATGCAACCCCAAAAATGAGACAAAACCTGAAACTACTGACTTCACTATGGGCTTATTTACATGGACATATCCAAAATACACAGGATCTTGCAGGCAAAAAGATCCTGTGCACATCATGCATGCATGAAATGTTTGTGCAACGTTTACATGCATACAGCGGGCAGCAAAGAGGGACCCCACTGCCCGTCGCCACCGTTCTTGACTGACACGTCAATAATCATTTTCATTCACAGGTGACTTTTTCTGAATTCATGAAATGAAAGACTCATTCAGAGTCACTCCCGCCCAATGAACCATGTCCACAGCATTCCCCAGCTTGAAGCTGTAGGTACACAAAGGGGCTTGTGAGATCAATGACCTAATATGGCTCAACGGCCTATAACAACATTGACACTGACCATGTGGCCATATTAGGTCAATGATGTCACCAGCATCCACTCTCGTGTGTGTACATGCAGATGCAGGGCAGGGAATTCCCTGGCTACAGTTTATAGGGTAGCAGTGACGGCTTCCTTCCGGGTTTGGTGCCAACTCTAGTTTGGTCCAGATCCAAGCTCATCCTTATTACTGTTGTAGCACCCTCTAGTGAAGGTAAATTTATTTTGGTATCACTCATAGTAACTATGAGAGCCTGTAATTAGGTCGGGTTACTGCAGGTCAGACCTGATAGGCTCTAGAGTGCAGGCCTCTGGTACCTCCCCCTGCATCTAGAAGTTTGGAGAAGCTTCTGGAAGTTAGTGGGTGGAGGCCAGGTGGTCCTGATCTGCATACTTGAAGGAATCTGGCTGATCCGCAGGCAGGGGGCCTGGCAGGGTGGATGGGTCAATATGGTGAAGCCTGATCAGAAGGGGAGTCGGGTGGAAGATGGAGAGCTGAGGAGGCGGTCGTGGCCTAGGAGGGGTCCCCTAGGTCTAGGAGGGGGGGGCTTTGCAACCAGGCTGAGCTTGGGCTGGCTGGGAAGAGTCTTTTCAACATCCGGTTTGAGAAGGAATCTTGCCTAAGTGCAGAAGGAGGACAGAGTAACTACAGCAGTACACACAGGGATTCACAAGGGGAGAGACTGCCACATATAGCAAGCTTTCAAAGGATAGCGCTGTGCTTAACCCTTTTATCCCTTGTCCTGGGAGATCTTCGGAGCAGCCAGGTGGGCTGGTAGACAAGCAGCCAGGAGGGCTGCTAGTATCTGCAGGCAGTGGAGCAGAGAGCAGTTCTACAGCGGAGAGAAGATACTCCTGCATGCAGATTTGCAACATGTTGTGCTATTTTCCAAAGGGGACTAAGAGCTCCTAGTCCGCAAGGGACTTTGCCACTGATCCTTAAAGACTGATTATGTCCAGGAAGGAGAACAGTCCAGGATCTTTTCTTTGTACATAGGAAGTTGTCCCCATCTGCTCTTTCAGTCAAGTTGGGCATCCCATAACCCCTATACCCCATCCAAGCTGTTATCCCTAATAAAAACTAAAAAAAAACAGTCCAGGGACTGATTTCTTGTGTCTGGATGGAAGTGGGAAAATGTGTGTTGCCTGGTTGTGCAGGAATAGAGGAACCAGTTACCAGCAACCCTTGCAGGGGTAGTGCTACAGTGACATGTTGGCCAAGAGCAGTGGGGAATGGGGATCGCAGAGCCCATCAGTTCCAACATTATAAATATTTCTGTCCAAAAATTTGGAGCCAGCAGGCAGGTGCACTGTATGTGATAAAAATATCCCATGTGACTTAAACCTCAAGAACAGGAATAGTTAGGCAGATAATGGGTCATTTGGTGATACCAGCAGGCATCATGTACCAGCACGTCTGGATTTCATTAATGCGAACATGATTATGTGGAATCCCATATCCGGGTACAGGGCATCCAAGTCTAGTCCCAATTTGACCTCCCATTTCCTAGGTATTTGAGGGGGAGTGGGTTTGCTGGGTAGACCCAGCAGATAACATGTTATATACTATGGAAATCATGCCCAGCAATAAGGGCCATTCAGGTCACACAACAAAGCTCTCCAAAGAATGGCATTACAGGTATCATTTACTTCTCTAAAGATCTACATGGGTAAGGGCTGCCCATGATAAGTTTACTACATGTTTACTTATCCTTTAAGCTCAGAAAAAAAATCTGTGATATTAACAGATGACAGCTAAATCAATAGGACATGCAAATAAAAAAGCCACAAATAGGAATAGCGCAAGGTGCCTCTGAAATATAGAGAGCAGCTCGCTGCATGAACACTGTTGGTAATACATTGCCACCTAGTGTCCACTATACAAAACAGACAAAAGTGCACTATGCTCTTTTCAACAAACTGTTTTTCAAAAACATGAATTAGAAAGCAACCGTGAGGTCATGTTCAGATGACCTTCAGCCTACAAAATAGCAGTATAGCTTTCTCTAACAAGTATTATTTGGACAATACTGCATTACAGAAACTAGGATTTTGCTCTCATAATGTTGAGAAAAAGAACAATTAAAGGAAGAGACAGAGCATTATAACCCTTATAAACTCAGGTCTTGTCTACTCTTTCTTGTAAAGAAAGCCAAGGTGTCAGTAAGTACAGTTTCAACACCATCACCACCAAGACACAGGAGGAAATGAACAGGAGGTCTGGACAACCCAAAGCCCCAAAAGGATCAGAAGGTACGTTTCTGAGGGTCAAAACAAGTGCAAGGAGCTGTTATTCCTGCAAAAAGAATTACATTGATGGGTCAAACATTAGAGAAACAAAAGCCTTTGTCGTACAAGAATTTCTGTACGAATTTTTGTTCATTGGTTCCGATCTGCAGTGAAACAACGAAAAAATAGTTTGATTGTTCACCCGATTTTCTTATAGTGTGTATGGGCCATAAAGCAGAACCAAAGTTGTTTTTTAACCACTTGCCTATTGGGCACTTTCAGCTTTCAGTGCTGTCACACTTTGAATGACAATTGTGGGTCATGCAGCACTGTACCCATACAAATGTTTTATCTTTTTTTAGACAGATAGAGCTTTCTTTTGGTGGTATTAAATCCCCACTGGATTTTTTTATTTTTGCTAAACAAAAAAATGTAGCAAATAAGTAATTTTTCTTCTTCACTGATGTGCGCTGGATGAGCCGGCACTGATGGACACTGATTGGCACTGATGGGACTGCACTGATAATCGAGCACTGATTATCAGTGTAAATGTCTGCTGTCACAGGATAGCCGTAATTGGCTTTCCTTTCCTCACACAGTGACAGCGCTGAGGAGAGGAAATGCAGATAACCGGCATTTATTTACATGGGATCAGCTGTGATTGGACATAGCTGATCACATGGTAAAGGGCCACTGTGATTGGCCATTGATCTATGATTGGTTGTGTCCAAAGGACACAGTGATTACAGAGCACACCTGATATGCGCCCCAGGGGCGGGGTTCTAGGAGGGCGTTAATAGACGCCCTCCCATAATTGGACAACCGCGCTTTAGCTGTCATTTGGCTATAGTGCAGTCAAGTGGTTAAAGAACTGTGAGCAGGCATGCTGCTTATTGCAGAAGAGACATTAAATGTCTCTTCTGCAATAAAATAAACCTAACCACCTGCTCACAGTCTTCCTTAAAATGTACACTGAGCTCTGCATGAGCAGCTCAGCACACATTCCGGCACTGTGCCTGTGTCCCAGGATGACTGAACTCATGTGCATGAGCAGGAGATGCGTCATCCCATGTTGACCATTGAAGATGGCCTCACGAGCATCATAGCGTTGGAGCTAAAGTAAGTATTTCAGAGTTTAGTCCTTCTTCAACTGAAGCCATGATGATCCTCTTCTCCTCCTGTTTACCACCTGGGGTCCTCACCTGGGTTCAGGTGTCCACATCACTGCCTGCACGATATGGACATCACCTTTTGTTGGAGACCGCACCTGCAGCAGCCAGGCTCTCTCTCATAGGCTCCAGAGGCAGAACTGCCAAAGGCGGTAAAAGGACCAGTGCCCAAGAAGTTAACAAGTGAGGAAAAATATCTGGTTCAAAGGGCAAGATATTAGCTTGGCTCAGAAAGGAAGATGTCGATCCATTACACTGCAGGATGGCTTAGGACAGTGGTTCTCAACTCCTGTCCTCAGTACTCACTAACAGGCCAGGTTTGCAAGATAACTGAAATACATCACGGGTGATATAATTTGCTGCTCAGTGATTGCAGTATTCTAGGCTGCATCTCCCCAAGGTAATACCTCAAATCTGGCCTGTTAGTGGGTCCCGAGGGCAGGAGTTGGCTTAGAAAGAGGAGTTTGATATTAAGACTGCGGAGTACAGTAATTGTGCACAATGCGCTATTTAAATATTTTTTCCTGGATTTCGACTTTAAATTTCAACAAAAACTGGAAAGTTGGAGTGTTCCAAAACATTTATTTGGGGGAGAAAAAAGTGAGGAAAATGAGACCAGTGAAAGGTAAAGTGGATGTTGTGAAATGTGCGTATACTAATTATATTACACTGGATTCAAAAGTCTTGGCATTCAGCCAATCCCCCTCTGTACATCCAAGCTAAAAAAAACCCTCATGCTCCCTGGATACTGGTATTTTCATGCAGACAATATACACCTAGGGACAAATGCCCAGAATGCAGATTTGATGCATTCTAGGCATTGTCCCTGGGTGCAAACTGCCCTAATAATTGGTACCACTTGGTACAACATCCAACCCCGCCCAGCTGCAGAAACTTTCAACCTCTAACAGTTTTACAGGCTGTATGCAGTGGGGCTGGATGGTGCACCTGTGTCTTCTGCCTGCTTGAAAATGTCAGAATCGTATGCACAGCGGCTAAACATCTAGCGTGCATAAGACCTTTGTTGTGCTCAGTGTGAAGATTTATTTATTTATGATAGGTACTTATATAGCACCGTCAATTTAGCAGCGCTCAACATATCTTGTATATTATACATTCACATCAGTCCCTGACCTCAACAAGCTTACAATCTAAGGTCCCTAACTCACATTCATACATGCACATACTAGGGCCAATTTAGACAGGAGCCAATTACCCAACTAGCATGTCTTTGGAGTGTGGGAGGAAATCGGAGGAAACCCACGCAGGCATAGGGAGAACATGCAAACTCCAGGCAGGGAGTGCCATGTTTGGAATTTGAATTGACGACCCTAGTGCTGCCAGGTGGAAGTTCAAACCACTTAGCCACTGTGCTGCCCAGAAGATAACAGGAGGATCGTTTCTCACGGATAGTAATTCGGGCACACTACAGGTGTGAAAGCCCTGTAATACAGAGAACACATCATGGTGGCTTTTTCAACAGGGCTGGAGGAAGCTGATGTATTGCTTTCATTTCTATTAGGAAAGCCACACAAGTTTCCCCAATGTCCATAGAAACAGGGAAACAGATGGCAGAAGGTGAGAGCATCTTATAGGGCATTAGGAGCCAGGAAATATAAAGCATGGGTCTCTGCCAAATACATGCTTAGCATCCTGTGGATATTTACACATACTGCAGAGGAGGGACTGGTCTGCTCTCCCTGCCAGCAATACATTCCCATTTAGACTTTATATTAAGAATATTTTCCAGACATTACAGAAAGTGCTGTGCATAGAGATGTGGACTGAAGTCAAAGACTCTTGTGCTGATACGGCTTAACCACTTCACAAGCAGGCACCTTTAGCCTGGGTTCACACTGCTGCAATGTCAGACATCGCATGTGATTCGCACCGCAGTGTTTTGAAAATCACATGTGATGCAAATTCAGCCATACACACTGTATGGCTGAATTTGCATCACATTCGGAACAAAGTCGTGCAGGACCCTTTTTTTGGTCCGCACCAGAATCGGATTGCATGGGCATTCACACCTATGTGATCCGATTCCTGTCCGAATTTAAAGTTCGCGCTGCAATATGCAAACCGATCTGGGTGTATCATTAACTTTGTATTGACACTCCCAGTTTGCATAGGACAGTATGAAATGCCTGCGAGTTGTATGTGATGCGGGAACATTATTTATGTTTTGTCTCCTTAAAGTGATTGTAAAATTGTGTATATATAAGAAGGCTAGTATGGTGGCCTGAAATTATGGGAGAAGCCCGGAGGGTATTTAAGCAACTCACTCCCCCATGCTCTTTGTCGGTTCCAGTGCACGATAGCACATGTCACTGGGCCGACTCTCCCCAGCTAGGGTTGCCACATCATCCCTTGAATCCAGGACACATATGAATTATACAGGTTCTGAGGCTAATTTAATGCAGATAAGGCACCAAGTGAGTTTAATTACCACCTTAATCAGCCACAGAACCTGTCTAATTAATATGTGTCCTGGATTAAAGGGATGATGTGGCAACCCTATCCCCAGCTCACGTCATGTTTGTGAATCTGTGCATTGGATTACCAGTGTATTGCAGCTTCTCAGTTTGTGCTCTTCATCGGCGGTTCTCGCTCGCTGTTGCAGGTAGGATTCAAATCCTTTCATTTCATACGCTATGTTACAATTTGTTATTTTTCCTATCCAGCATCCCCTTTTGTACTTAGCTGCCTCCAAGTTGTTGCCAGTCGTGTCCCGACATCATACGGCACATGCATGGTAGATTCGTAGGTTCCCTCTGCCTATTTTACAATCCATTCTCAGAGCCAAGCCTCGAGCCACTGTCGGTCATTTACTGTCTATGGGGGTTGCAATTGCATCCATTGGGTGATTAGCATGTATTGTTTGCACAGGCTTCTGTGGCTGGATGTGGTGGTAGTTAGACCCACCTGGGCCTTGGCTGCACTCAGTTAGCCTCGGGGGTTGGGTGGTTGGTGTGTTCAGTTGAGGCCATAGTGCACTCCACAACCAAACTCATATCAGGTTCCTATCATGCACGCTACAACCAATTTGTATTGATCATGCCACTCACCTTACAATCGATTTTTACCGAATCCATTGCATACCACAATCTGATTCGAGCCTAGTCACAATGGTTCGTAATGGATGCATCACACGCACCAATTCGCATCGGACCATGTCACTTACTCTCTACGTATTATCACCCTATCTACCAAATTGTATCAGTTCATGCCTTCCCTTCAACTGATTTTGATCGGTTCTTGTCATTACTCTGTTCATGTCATTTCCCTGACTACCGAGTTGCATCTGTGCATGTCCTACCCCACAAACGATCCATATCAGATACTTACCACAGTCCAATTTGTACCTAGTTACCAATTCATACCGGTCATGTTGTTTACCCAGTCCATGTTATCTTCCCGATCGGTTACCCTTCCTACCGACTCGCATCAGTTCATACCATTTTTTTTCACTACCAAATCGCATCAATTCACGTCATTCCTTACTACCGATTCACATTGGTTCATGTCAGTTCCTATTACTGATGCATGTAGGTTCATGTTATTCCACTACCGATTTGCAGCGTTTCATGTTATTTTCTACTACCGATTCGCATCGGTTCACGTCACTTCCTACTACCGGTTCATGTCATTCCACTACTGAGTCGCATCGGTTCATGCCAGTTCCTACTACTGACGCATGTTGGTTCATGTCATTCCACTACCGATTCGCATCGCTTCATGTCAGTTCCTACTACCGATTCGCATTGGTTCATGTCACTTCCTAATACCGACTCATGTTGGTTCATGACAGTTCCTACTACCGAGTCGCATTGGTTCATGTCAGTTCCTACTACCGAGTCGCATTGGTTCATGTCAGTTGCTACTACCGAGTCGTTTCGGTTCAGGTCAGTTCCACTACCGATTCGCATCGGTTCATGTCATTTCCTACTATCGAGTCGCATCGGCTATTGTCAGTTCCACTACTGATTCGCATTGGCTCATGTCATTTCCTACTACCGATTTGCATTAATTATGTTGTGTTCTGCCGATTCAAATCGGTTTGTGTCATGCCGCTAATTATCGTCAGTTTATCTATCGATTTTCATCGGCTCATGTTATTTCCTACCACGGATTTGCATCAAAGCAAATCAGTTCACATGAAATTTAAGTCGACCCACATCTTGCTAAAGCCCACTAGTGATTTGTATCAGTTCAAGTCTCTTCCTTACTACCGATTCGTATCGATACATGGCATTGATTCAAGTTCCATGCCAAGCACACTTACGGTTAGTTCAGCCACAATACACCCCCTTTCTATTTTTTACTATCTTCATCCTTCATCTATCTATAGGTCAATTTTGCAATCGCTGCAAATTTATCAGTACATGCTCTTGCAATCACTGCAAGCACGCCTTCGATTGCACTACACCTTGCGATCACTGCAAGCACAGAACGAACACCACCTTAGGAAAGAAAAAAAAAACATTCCCAGCGACAGGCTTCCCCCCTCTTTTTCTTTTCAAACAATTGCATCATAACCGAGCACAAACTTTCTCGCAGTCGCTGTGAGCACGCGCAAGTCACTTGCTAATCGCAGCAAACATGCATTCGACCACCACGTCTTGCAATCGCTGGAAGCACAGGTACTTGTTGCTCCATACATTACAGCAAGCAGGCATTGCGATCACTGAAAGCACGTGTTGTCATTTAAAACCCCTAGCAAACGCTGCGATCATATAAGTACACAAACCCCTTGCAATCTCTGTCAGCATATACAAACACAAACTTCTTACAAAGCTGCAAGTATGCCTAACTGTACGTCTTGCAAAATGCTGCCAGCACGCATTTTTAACACTCCCCGCAACGCTGCAAGCATGCATTACAAACTTGAACTTCTTGCAATCGCTGCAAACACGTATTTTTGTAACTCCTTGCAATCGCTGCGAGCGTGCATCATCGCAATCACTGTGAACACTCACTGTCTAAAACTCCTTGCAATCGCTGCATGTGTGTATTTACATAAATTCCTCGCAACTGCTGCGAGCGCGCATCAACATAAATACCTTGCAATCGCTGCAAGCATGCATAGACTAAACTTCTTGCAAATCACTGCAAACACACATTTACATAAACTCCTCGCAAATCGCTGCAAGTACGCATCAACACCAATCCCATGCAATCGCTTCGAGCAAGGACAAACACAACCCCATTACAAGCACATTCTCAGTAGCACACAATCAGCCCCACACCATTTTGGTGGCACTTAATCGACCACTCGATTCCGGTGGCATTGGCATACGAGCCACTCATAGTTTTCTCTGTCATTTCTCCTTAGGTCAGTCGAGTTCAGGTCCCATCCTGCATCAGGTTGGACGTTTTCCCCAAAAAAACAAAAAACAAAACCCTCCCAACCTTGGGATCGCTTCTTCATCAGGGCCAACCGCATAACAAGGGTGGAACAGCCCGTGTAGGAAAATAAGAGATATACTTTTTTCACTCATGTCACCCCTACTACAGGTTCGATCCATATCAGAACCTTAATGATAGAGCGTTAGTCAGGTGTAGTTCACGGGTCTTTTCTGTCACATTATCCTGCCGCACTCTGTCACTAAATCTTCGATTTTACATACACCATTTGGCATACTAAGGTTGGGCATTAGTTACTGTCACATATGTGTATGCATTACACTCTCTTGCTGACAGCGCAAGTGTTAAGCAGGCCGAGCATGCGTCATAAATCTACAGACCGAAACATTCCTACATAGGCCGTACCACACTCCGGCTGCTTGCCCCAGTACATCCTGGGGCTCTAGTCCACACGTTTGTGCTCAGCACAGACAGGCACCCGAGCTATCGGTTACCTGGCCAGTCACCTCCTGGCTCACTTCGGGTGCCATGCACTCTCTTTAGTTTTCTAAATTTCCACTATACAGTGTTCTATCACCGTAGAACACAGTCGGCTCTATCTACGCCTGTCATTTTATTCCTGTACTTCTTTCCTCATTCTTGAATTTCTGTATTCCACTCCGTTCTTTTTCCCTCTTCCACATCCCATTTTGACACACACCCCCTTGTTTTGTCTCAAGACCGACTTGAGTGTCACCAACACGGAACTCTTTTGTCGCCACTTTGCTGGCCTACGTTCCCTGCTCTGTGCCGTCTGCCAGCCAATTTACTGGTGCGCAAATGTGGCCACAAGACACTCCTTCAACCCCCCCGCCACCTCAGGATTCCACACCGGCCTCATTACTCTACCACTCTCCACTCACGAGTGCAAAAAAACTCCAGTAGGAAACTCTCTACGAACAGGCCATCGATACCCTGCTACAGGCCAAACTAGACAAAGGATCTGGGATCGGCCCTTTCCCCCAGTAACCTTCCAAACCTGGAGTCTCTGCCCTATTGGAAATTTTGGTTGGTGCACAATTTTTTTTCTTGCACCTCATTCTTCGCACATTCCGAGCTTGAATTCCCTGATTCCTTCCAAGGATTTTTCCTTGAAATATACATCAGAAGACATAGCTATCCAAGCAGTCTTTTTAGCAGAGCCTGTCACACCGAGCCCAGTGTCAGATGGCTATTCATTACCTGGATGATTTCCTACTCCTCAAGCGACCAGACATACCACCCGTAAACCTCGATAGGTTGAGAGGTGTTCAACGACTTCAACGCTCCCATAGCCGAACACAAAGTGGAAAGCCCGGCACAAGCCATCGCCTTCTTAGTTGTCACTTTGGACACACGTGCCATGCAAGCCAGCCTGCCTCCCGAGGAACTAGCTCATATCAGGTCGGTTGTTCATGACTTTACTCTCTCGCAGTGGGTACTAGGAAACAGATGCAGACTTTGCTAGGGACGCTCAATTTTGCGATAAGAATTATTCCTCAAGGCCGCTCTTTTATTTCACAGCTCCTAGGTTTCCTTACTCAGGTACAAGGTGCTGACCAAATCATTAGGTTAGACCCGGCAGTGTTCGAGCTGTACCCCATCATGGCAGCTGCTCAGGTCTGGGGCCACACTTGGACAGGACAAACCATGGTCTTCGTTACTAACAACCAGGCACCGGCAAAAAACATAAACAAAGGTAGATCCAAATCGCTCCCCATTCGAACCACCATTCAATATACCCTGTAAACATATCCAAGGCAAAAGCAAATCGCAGTGGATGCATTATCACGTTTCAATTTTGGCTAATTTTTTAGCAGTATCCTGGAGCCGACCCAACGCTCCACGCCTGTCCCTCCTTGGTCACAACTAACCATGGATTGAAACGGCCAATGGCAAGTGCTTGCCCATTATGAGCACCATCTTCAGAGACATGTGTAAAGTCCTCTCACGATCCATGTTCGGGGTTCAGCCCAGTGGAGTCATTAAAGCAGCTATCTACCTAACCTACTATGTTTTTTTTGCGGCCTAACAAATTCACCATCAGTGGTGCTAGCAGCCAGGTATCATACAAACGCCACTTAACTAGCTTCCAAAACCATTACGTCCGTCAACTAGAAGTCTCCAAACCCATCAGATCAGACCCGGGGTCGACATCAGCCTCTTCCGGACTATAAACTCCTGGTGCCCAGTTGCGGTGCTTGACCAGCTACTGACTCACCTACCCAGTCACTCTGACTCTAGCCCGTTATTGCCTTTCCCTATCAGCCCAACAAGTGGCAACCAATTCATCAGGCACATCCAGAATCTTACTGTCCAACCTTGGCCTTGACCCCGGCCGGTACTCCAGACATTCCTTTCGGATCACAGCAGCATCTCAGCATGCAGTATCGGACTACGTGATCAATAAATTAGGCAGATAGAAGTCCGGCTGCTTGGCTAGACACATTCCAAATCCTCAGTTGGAGATGGAACAAGCCTTCACCAAGTTTGCTCATTGATCATTGTACCAATTAAGGACTACTTCCCTAAACTGCATATTTTTGCCCCCTTCACTTGGCATACCAACCAGATCACCAAGGCACACCTCATGTCTATTTATGTTGTAAGTCTTGTTGCGTGTTTATGTGATCCACATCTATCTTCGGTCAGAGGGCCACGACCATAAATATATATATATATATATATATATACACACGGTATCTCACAAAAGTGAGTACACCCCTAAGTGAAAATGTCCAAATTGGGCCCAATTAGCCATTTTCATTCCCTGATGTCATGTGACTCGTTCGTGTTACAGGTGTGAATGGGGAGCAGGTGTGTTAAAATTGGTGTTATCGCTTTCACTCTCTCATACTGGTCACGGGAAGTTCAACATGGCACCTTATGGCAAAGAACTCTGAGGATCTGAAAAAAAGAATTGTTGCTCTACATAAAGATGGCCTAGGCTATAAGAAGATATCCAAGACACTGAAACTGAGCTGCAGCACGGTGGCCAAGAACATACAGCAGTTTAACAGGACAGGTTCCACTTTGAACAGGCCTCGTCATGGTCAACCAAAGAAGTTGAGTGCACGTGCACAGTGTCATATCCAGAGGTTGTCTTTGGGAAATAGACATATGAGTGCTGCCAGCATTTCTGCAGAGGTTGAAGGGGATACGCCACACACTGCATCAAATTGGTCTGCATGGCTGTCGTCCCAGAAGGAGGCTTCTTCTAAAGATGATGCACAAGAAAGCCCGCAAACAGTTTGCTGAAGACAAGCAGACTAAGGACATGGATTACTGGAACCATATCCTCTGGTCTGATGAGACCAAGCTAAATGTATTTGTTTCAGATGATGTCAAGCTGTGTGGCAGCAACCAGATGAGGAGCACAAAGAGAAGTGTGTCTTGCCAATGGTCAAGAATGGTGGTGGGAGTGTCATGGTCTGAGGCTGCATGAGTGCTGCCGGCACTGGGGGGGCTACAGTTCATTGAGGGAACCATGAATGCCAACATGTACTGTGACAAACTGAAGCAGAGCATTATCCTCTACCTTCAGAGAATAGGCCGCAGTGCAGTAGCCCAACATGATAACAACCCCAAACACATCTCCAAGACGACCACTGCCTTGCTAAAGAAGCTGAGGGTAAAGGTGATGGACTGGCCAAGCATGTCTCCAGACCTAAACCCTATTGAGCATCTGTGGGGCATCTTCAAACGGAAGGTGGAGGAGCACAAGGTCTCTAACATCAACCAGCTCCGCGATGTCCTCATGGAGGAGTGGAAGAGGACTTCAGTGGCAACCTGTGAAGCTCTGGTGAACTCCATGCCCAAGAGGGTTAAGGTAGTGCTGGAAGATAATGGTGGCCACACAAAATATTGAGACTTTGGGCCCAATTTGGACATTTTCATTTAGGGCTGTACTCACTTTGCCAGTGGTTTAGACATTAATAGCTGTATGTTATTTGAGAGGACAACAATTTTACACCGTTATGCAAGCTGTACACTCACTACTTTACATTGTAGCAAAGTGTAATTTCTTCAGTGTTGTCACATGAAAAGATAGAATATAATATTTACAAAATGTGAGGGGTGTACTCACTTTTGCGAGATACTGTGGGTGTATGTGTGTGTGTATTTATATATATATACAGTTATGCTCATACCTTTACAACTACCTTTTCCCGCAGATTCTTTGACAAATCTTTTGCTTTCCCCATGACTCAGAATCCAGAAAAGTCAGTGCAGCACTGGATGAAAGATGCAAGGGTCTGTCAGGAGTCCAGAAATTCATTGACTTTTTATACACACACACACACTAATTACAAGCAAACAGATCACAGGTGAGGATGGTTACTTTTAATAGCCACTCAAACCCCTTTATGTCAACTTGTGCATGTTATCAGACCAAAATCACCAGGGTATATAAACTTTTGATCAGGGTCATTTGGGTAGTTTCTGTTGTCATTATGATTTAAAAAGAGTAAACACATTTGATTGATAATAAATGGCTTCAGCCAAACACTAAACACAAGTGAAAGAAATGTTTTTGTGTTCTCATTCATATTCTCTGAAAAAAGAAATCATAAATTCTGCCAGGGTATGTAAACTTATGAGCACGACTGTATATATACACACACACAGTTCGGTCCATATATATTTGGACACAGGCACAATTTTCATACATTTGGCTCTGTATGCCACCAGAATAAAATTAAAAGAAACAATTGAAATGAAGTGCAGACTTTCAGCTTTAATTCAAGGGATTGAACATAAATATCGAGTACAAATTTTAGGAACTGCAACCATTTTTATACACAGTCCCACCCATTTTCAGGGGCTCAAATGTAATTGGACAAATGAATATAATCATAAATAAAATGTTCATTTTTAATATTTTGTTGAGAATCCTTTACTGGCAATGACTGTCTGAAGTCTGGAACCCCTTGACCAAAAACTGGGTTTCCTCCTCGCTGATGCTCTGCCAGGCTTTAAACTGCAGCTGTTTGCAGTTGTTCTTTGTTTGTTGGTTTTTCTGCCTTTAGTTTTGCCTTCAGCAAGTGAAATGCATGCTCATTTGGGTTTGATCAGGCGATTGACTCAGTCATTGCAGAATATTCCACGCCTTTTCCTTTAAAAGCTCCTGGGTTGCTTTTGCAGTGTGTTTTGGATCATTATCCATCAGTAATGTGAAGCGCCATCCAATCTACTTTGCTGCATTTGGTTGACTCTGGGCTTACAGTATATCTCTATACACTGCAGAATTCATTTGGCTGCTTCTGTTGCATCATCAATAAACACCAATGGTCCAGTGCCACTGGAAGCCATGCATGCCCATGCCATCACACTGCCTCCACCATGTTTTACAGATGAAGTTGTGTGCTTGGAATCATGAGCTGTTCCAAGCCTTCTCCACACTTTTTTCTTCCCATCATTCTGTTACAGATTAATCTTAGATTCATCCATCTAAAGAATGCTTCTCCAGAACTGGTCTGGCTTTTTTAGATGTTTCTTGGCAAAGTCTAATCTGGCTTTTCTATTCTTCAGGCTTATGCATGGTTTGAAGCTTATGGTGAACCCTCTGTATTTGGTCTCGTAAAGTCTTCTCTTGATTGTAGACAATGATATGCCACCTCCTGGAGAGCGTCCTTCACTTGCCTGGATGTTGTGAATGGGTTTTTCTTTACCATAGAGAGGATCCTGCGATCATCCACCACTTTTGTCTTCCATGGACGTCCAGGCCTTTTTATGTTGCTGAGCTCACCAGTGCGCTCTTCTTTCCTCAGAATGTACCAAACAGTTGATTTGGCCACTCCTAATGTTGCTGCCATCTCTCTGATGGATTTGTTTCATTTTTGAAGCCTTACAATGGCCTGTTTCACTTGCATGGACAGCTCCTTTGAACGCATGATGTAGGTTCACAGCAATAGATTCCAAATGCAAATACCACACTTATAATCAACTCCATACCGTTTACCTGCTTAATTGATGAAGAAATAACAAAGGAGTAGCCCACACCTGGCCATGAAACAGCTCTTAATTCAATTGTCCAATTACTTGTGGTCCCATAAAAAAGGGGGGTGGCTATTTTTAATAGCTGTAATTCCTAAACCTGTCCTCCGATTTGAATGTACATACCCTCAAATTAAACCTGGGAGTGTGAACTTTCAGCCCATATCGATTATATAATTATAGCTTGAATATGTTTTGGTAAACACCTAAAAAAAAAAAATTGTGCCTGTGTCCAAATATAAATGGGCCTAAGTGTGTGTGTGTGTGTGTGTGTGTGTGTGTGTGTGTGTGTGTGTGTGTGTGTGTGTGTGTATGTATGTATGTATGTGTATATATATATATATATATATATATATATATATATATATATATATATATAATTTATTTATTTATTTTTTTCCCATAAATAAGAAACATTTTATATTTACCTTCACTGTGCAATGGTGCACAGAGCAGACCCGATCCTCTTCTTCTGGGGTCCTTCACTGATGCTCTTGGCTCCTGCTCTTCTTGATATGCAGATGAGGGCACATCGTGAGCAGCTCCAGAACCAGGCGGTGTGCATCTATTGTGTCGTCCCGACCCCCCCCCCACTTCTTCCTCACAGCCTTTGATTGACAGCAGCAGCAGCCAATGGCTCACAATGCTGTCCTTAAACCTGTGAGAGAGGGGAGAGAGAACAAGCGCTGCTGTGGAAGGGCACAGTGTTGTATCGATTCAGGACTCGGCTAAGCATTTCGGGAGGCTGGGGAAGGGGTAATGCATTAAAGTAAAAAAAAAAAATCTGGCTTTAGAACCACTAGAACAATTTGCAAGAAAATTGTGTTAATCTTGCCAGAAATCCAGTGAGCTTCTAACTTCCTGTAGTGAGCTGACAGCACTGTAGTACTGATACCCCAATGAGTGTTAAAAAACAAAAAGACTACACACTGATGACATAATTTCTTTACACCACACTTTATCCCACAAATCAAGCAACACATGCTGTAAGTTCCTGTCTCGGAACCCTGGGTGGTCTCCATACGGGGACAACTATAAAATAATATAAGGAATATCAATAAAGTTTTGTGTAAGGAAGCAATGTCATCGATACCTTTTTGTTTCCTGTACAGGGTCTTCATGGAGCAAGAACAAGCTCTAATGGTTGGCACCCAGTGCAGCTGCAGTTAAGTGGAAGACTGGAATGGCGGAGTCTTCTCTGGATTGTACTGTGACTCAGCAAGTGTTGATAGCCCCCACCTGACTGAACTATGGAACACCTTCCAGTTGACATGCCTTTAAAACATACATCAAAAGCAGGTCAGCAGATTACCTCAATGATACAGTGTGTATGACAGCTCTGAGGTGGTTATGACTATGTTCTTGTTTACACACAGTAGGTCCTATTGAGATGCATTTGCACTGCTTTACACTGGTCTATATGTGAGGCTCTGAGTGAGACGCGGTTGGCGCTGCATCAGATGTGATCTTATTCTTATTAGAATTGCTCCAGGACAAGGATCCTTTCTCGGCATCTGGGTTGCATATACCCCACTGGAGAAGGTGCATCTGACCCTCTGGTACCTCTTTTTCCCCCCAAAGTCCTGTCCTCACCCTATACCCCTTCTATTTTAACCTGCTCATCAAAAAATAATGAGAAAACCCTTCATCTTAAGCGTTCACATTATTCTTTGTGATTTTGTTGTACATTAGTCCAGTCACATGACAGCGTTGAAGGAATTTCTCTGTAGGTAAGTTGATGATCAAGTATTCTGCATAGTCTTCAAAGTATCTCCTTTGTGGTTTATGCATTTGTTTGTTTTTCATTGCAACGATCTTGGTATGACACTGGACCACCATGTATTTGCATGGTTCCTTTACAACGTTACCTTGTGATTGCTGGATACTTTAAAGTAGAACTATGGGCAAAACTTTTTTTTTTTCATTTTGGATAGAGTAAGGGAGGGTTATAACCGCTGTCAGTTTTTTTTTTCGCCATCGCTGTCCCATTGCGGAGATTTCCCTTCACTTCCTGTCCCATAGCCAAACAGGAAGCGAGAGGATATCTCTGCAAATTAAATAAATTTTTTTGGGGACCCCAGTTCACCAGAACTAGTGTCCCCATTGGAAGATTTCCCATCTATTACTTTTCTGGGGACAACCCAAAAATTGAGGTTTTCTTTTTACTCTCACTTTCAATGATAATGGTAAACAGGACAAATAGAGAGGGTGAATCTCCTTATAACAGAGGCACAGACAGCAATAAAAACTGACAGGGGCTCTAATCCCTCTCCACTCTGTTCAAAACTAAAAAAAAAAGCTTTGCCTTTAGTTATACTTTCAATAAAGCAAGAAAAAAAATATTTCCAGATAAACATTTAAATAATATTATCTACTATGAATTGACTGAAAATATACTATTTTCACCGTAAACAGGAATGTGATGGGGAATAGCCATACTGTATGCCAAAGGAAGATGACAATAGCTTTAGTTCTAATGTAAATAGTTTCCAAATTAAAAACCAAAAAAGACATGTGGCAACGACATGTACAAAAGACACAGATGGGCAGCACAAGTCAAACGTGGTAATGATGGCATACTTTCCTCGTATCGATTACCCTCACTTCATCCATCTTATCCATATGTACTGAAGAAGCCACGCACACTTCTGTTAGATCGCTTACTAGGAAATTATGGCCATAGAGGAATTTAAAGTTGATGCCAGCAAAAGGCAAAACAAAACCGAGACAGAAGTATCTAATCCTCATAAAGCTATAGGTATCAAGGTTCTTATTTTAGTTACATTTAACCTGCGGTTGTACACTGCAATGGGTTTTTGATCTTCGTGATGTGTCTGGTTAACGTCAGCCCCATTAGATTACGAACACAGTGTTCTAACATTATGTAACGTCAGTATGTGCATGGGACAGAACATATGCAGAAAAGCAGGGCTGGTACGTTACTATTTCTCTGATTTCAACATGTTTTCCAGAACTTTCCTTACAAAAAACACGTTAAGGCCATTTGCATACTGGCCCAAGAAAGGCCTGTCTTGGAGACGACTTCAAAGAGACGTCCTAATTTATGAGCAGAGCTTCTTTTGCACAACATTCTGACAACTGGATTACACAGTCGTGATATGTAAGTGGAAAGAGCTTCAGTGTGTTAGAAAAAAATGCAATCCTCGTGGTGATAAATAAGGTGGAAGTTGTCACAAATCCTGAGTCTTTATCGAGGCATCAATTCCTTATTTGGTTATTGTGCACACTTTCAATCGGTTGTGCTGGTCTGCAGCAGTGTGTTCAGTAGCTTACCTGGCAGAGAAAGTCAGCCTTTCCTAGAGTTGGCCGTACACTTACCAGTATGACCAGCCAATTTAATGACTATTTCGATAACTGGATTGTATCTTCCAGGAATCAATTGCACTTAGATCTACAAAATATTCTAATTCATCACAAGGGATGATTCTCCCTGGAGGAAAATCCAAATCTGACTAAATCATTTTTTTTTTTTTATTTAATCAAATGATCATTTTCTAACAAAAGATTATTTGCAACTATTGCTGATTGGTGTGCAGTATCTCACAAAAGTGAGTACACCCCCTCACATTTTTGTAAATATTTTATTCTATCTTTTCGTGTGACAACACTGAAGAAATGACACTTTGCTACAATGTAATGTAGTGAGTGTACAGCTTGTATAACAGTGTAAATTTGCTGTCCTCTCAAAATAACTTAACACACAGCCATTAATGTCTAAACCGCTGGCAACAAAAGGGAGTACACCCCTAAGTGAAAATGTCCAAATTGGTCCCAAAGTGTCAATATTTTATGTGTCCACCATTATTTTCCAGCACTGCCTTATCCCTCTTGGGCATGGAGTTCACCAGAGCTTCACAGGTTGCCATTGGAGTCCTCTTCCAGTCCTCCATGACAACATCACGGAGCTGGTGGATGTTAGAGACCTTGGGCTCCTCCACCTTCCGTTTGAGGATGCCCCACAGGTGCTCAATAGGGTTTAGGTCTGGAGACATGCTTGACCAGTCCATCACCTTTACCCTCAGCTTCTT
Organism: Glandirana rugosa; assembly: GCA_018402905.1. NCBI lineage: Eukaryota > Metazoa > Chordata > Amphibia > Anura > Ranidae > Glandirana > Glandirana rugosa. The sequence goes on along the minus strand of BLSH010228224.1, from coordinate 1,066,032 downwards.
TAGCAAGGCAGTGGTCGTCTTGGAGGTGTGTTTGGGGTCGTTATGTTCATGGGATCATGCTCTGCTTCACTATGTCACAGTACATGTTGGCATTCATGGTTCCCTCAATGAACTGTAGCTCCCCAGTGCCGACAGCACTCATGCAGCCCCAGACCATGACACTCCCACCACCATGCTTGACTGTAGGCAAGACACACTTGTCTTTGTATTCCTCACCTGGTTGCAGCCACACACACTTGACACCATCTGAACCAAATATGTTTATCTTGGTATTGCCAGACCACAGGACATGGTTCCAGTAATCTATGTCCTTAGTCTGCTTGTCTTCAGCAAACTGTTTGCAGGCTTTCTTGTGCATAATCTTTAGAAGAGGCTTCCTTCTGGGATGACAGCCATGCGGACCAATTTGATGCAGTGTTCAGCGTATGGTCTGAGCACTGACAGGCTGACCCCCCAGCCCTTCAACCTGTGCAGCAATGCTGGCAGCACTCATACATGTATTTCCCAAAGACCAATACTGCATATGACGCTGAGCACATGCACTCAACTTCTTTGGTCGACCATGGTGAGGCCTGTTCTGAGTGGAACCTGTCCTGTTAGACCACTGTATGGTCTTGGCCACCATCCTGCAGCTCAGTTTCAGGGTCTTGGCGATCTTCTTATAGCCTAGGCCACCTTTATGTAGAGCAACAATTCTTTTTTTCAGATCCTCAGTGAGTTCTTTGCCATGAGGTGCCATGTTGAACTTCCAGTGACCAGTATGAGAGAGTGAGAGCGATAACACCAAATTTAACACACCTGCTCCCCATTCACACCTGAGACCTTGTAACACTAACGAGTCACATGACACCAGGGAGGGAAAATGGCTAATTAGGCCCAATTTGGACATTTTCACTTAGGGGTGTACTCACGTTGGTTGCCAGCGGTTTAGATATTAATGGCTGTGTGTTAAGTTATTTTGAGAGGGCAGCAAATTTACACGTTTATACAAGCTGTACACACACTACTTTACATTGTAGCAAAGTGTAGTTTCTTCAGTGTTGTCACATGAAAAGTTAGAATAAAATATTTACAAAAATGTGAGGGGGTGCACTCACTTTTGTGAGATACTGTATATACAAGACCAACACCAAATTCCAAGTGGTATATCCACAGAGCACCTGACATAACTGCAACATCAACGCTCAATTCTGTACCCTACAGGAGTACTTGATAAGCTCCCTGTTTTGATACATATGGATGCAGGCTATAGTTAGTACATATATTTTTAAATTGTTGTATTCGACCATAAAAAATAAGTGATCCCTTTCCTATGAATATTCTTATTTACATGGTTTAAAGTAGAGCCACTAAAATTTCATATAAACTTTAAAATGCCAATGCAGTTTCAAAAGTTGATTTCAATATTTTGAATAATAAAAATGTATAATAGTTTCAGACATGATCCATTTTTTACGTAGTTATACTGGTCTAGCTTGGACCAATGTAACCAAGTATAAACGATACCGAGCCGATGCCCCTGGAAGCTGGAAATCACTGAAGTAGACACTGCTACGCCAAATATCTCCACTTGCTTCTGGGTTCCATGCTCAGCAGCCAGCCTGATGCATTATAAACACATTGAGGCATACCTCCAAACTTTTTGAGATGGGAACAAGGGACACCTCTTAGCAAAAGTATGTAGGCATAGTGCACACCCCCCTGCCATGCCCCCTTAAAGGAGAATTGTACAAAAAAAAATATTATTTAAACCCACAAGTGCTTTTTTTTACCACTACTATTCCTTTATATTGGCTATTGAAAGTTACAAATGCAGCAATTTAGGAAATGGATGAAAGGTTAAGTACTGGGAAACATTTTATGAAAGATAAAAAGTGCATTTTATATACAGCTATATAGATCAGACCAAAATGAGGGACAAATGAGGAGGAAACGGTGTCATGAACCCATAGTCATTCATGTCCTGCCTGTTTGCTTACCTAACCTCTTTGGTTGTGTTAGCTTAGAGGCCGTTCACATCACCACCTGTGGGCTAAGTAATCTCCTCTCAGTGAACTCCTCCCCAGCCTCCAATTAAGCAAACACTATTTAAGACCATGTGCTGCAAAGCGTCGTTGACGATCAATGTTGTGTATGTTTGGCTTTGTATGTGGTTGTTCCTGTCATATGCTCTGAGTCCATTTCTGTTTACCGACTTTTGGCTTGTTCTGACTATCCTTGCCTGCTTGATACCCCGACCTTGGCGTGCTCTTCCGTCTGTCCCTGTCTGCTTGTGGCCCTGACCTTTGGCTAGGCCACTTACTATCCTTGCTGTTCCTGCGCTGCTGCTTCCTCTCTTCCAACTGTAGCTAGCCAAGCGTGATCTAGGGACCCTGGGGGTCGCGACCTGGATCCAGTTGCAGTCAAATCCATCCTCACCACCAGAGGCTCTGGCGAATACCTACTGGCTCTTAGACTCCGTGCCCTGGGGAAACCGATGCACTAGTTCCCTGTGTTTCAGTGCTCCAGGGGCCCATCTTCCCCTACCAGCCGGAGCTCATTAGCTGCAGTCAGCTATAGGTCCACAACCTTAGCGGTGCACTTTGCAAACCTTAGCATGCGCTTCGCACTTCTGCGATGCTATTCGAATCCGTGCGGTGTGCATATGTCACCTGACTCCAGGTGTCCTGACAGAGGGACTTTGTTCTGAATGAGGGACAGTCCTTCAAAGTCAGGAGCAGTTGGGAGCTAGGATTGAGGTCAGCTGCTCAGCACAGGTCTATAGAAATAAAGGTTGCGCTCCTAAATAAAAAGTCAAGGAAAATAAATAAAATTCTGAACCCAGATTCGAACTATCATCACATATTCACTAAATGGTGCCTTTATATGCCACAATCGAGGGATATAAGTCAATATTCGCGGAAACTCATGTGGCTAGTATGGAGATATATGTGTGCAACATGCATCCTTGAACAGTTCTATTGTGTGAGAATGGCTACTGGCAGAGTCCTTCCATTGTAAAGGCAAGATAGCTGGAGTATATGGCACCAAATAGCTGAAGTGTATGGCACAGACCAATATTCCACCCAGTACTCCACTGCAATCAAATGGTAGTGTCTCCACCACCAGACAGAAGGCAGGTTTACCAGAAGCAAGCGCTGTGAAGGCTTGTGGCTAACAACCCAGCCAGGGTCCCTTTCAGGGTAGTTACAACTCCACATGTCAGCACACTCTTGGGAAACAAATCACTGACAACCATAGAGGAACTCCAGTACTCAAGTATGCATGTAAAAAACAGCCTCACATGTGATAACGTCCAATAAAATTTATTGAATAAAAGTATTCTACTTACAATGTTGCAGAATCAAACACATAAAATGCCGGCCAGCACAGGTGCCTTTCAGAAACAGCTTTGCAATGAATGAAGGAATGGGCTTAGGAAGACCATATAGTACTCATATATGAGAGAGAAATAATTATTTACAGGGATATACACATTATGTACAAGTTACAAACACTAGTCTCAAAACTGCAGCCATGCATTTGATATGCAGAATCCACCTCAATGCAAAACCACACATGCACAATCTCTCTGGTCAAATCTCTTCTTTGTACTCCTGCGCCCACCCAGGGAGTTTGCGTGCTTGTGTGGTTTTGCGTTGAGGTGGGTTCTGCATATCAAATGTATGGCTGCAGTTTTGAGACATACTGTGTTTATCCCTGTAAATGATTATTTCTCTCTCATAGATGAGTACTATATGGTGTTCCAAAGCCCTGATGAAGCAAAAATTGGCAAAACATGTCGGCACATGAGGACCCACTATATTCGTATTCTCTACCTAGTTATCTAGCCACATGCAACATACTGTCATAATTTACCCTGCTGTTTTTTTAATAATGAGATTATTGTATTAGCATTATATCTTTTTTAATATGTGTGATATTTCAATAAAACATGTCATTTTTATACTACCTTAGTGTATATGCTCCTTTCTGGCCTGTACATTGCGATATCCTTTAACTCTTTTTCATTGTATCCCTATAACCCCACCCACTCGATAATACTCCAGTTTTTTTTAGCAAACAATAAGAAGATCACAGAGAAAGGAGGGGAGGGGCCATACTATATTCCAGGAAATATAATTTACAGCATGTCAAAATTCCAAAATAGGCAACGGGATGTCCCCAAGCAATAATTTGAGGGGGGGGGGGGGGGCAAAATAGCTTAAATTATAAACTATAGGCAAAAATTTTCTTTAATTTTATATAGAGTAAAGGGGGGGGTCATAACTCCTGTTGGTTTATTTTTTTGCCATCTCTGCCCCATTGGGGAGATTTTCCTTCACTTACTGTCCCAAAGCCAAAACAGAGTCGAGGGGAAACCCTTGCAAATTAAGGGAATCCCTTGGAGCTCCCCAGGCCACCAGAATTAGTATCCAAAATTAGAGTCTGGGGACAATTTTGGTATTTTCTTTGACTTTCATTTTCAATGGTAATGGTAAACAGGACAAAAGAGAGGGTGAACCCCCCTAACAGGTCACAGACAGCAATATTAAGTAACAGATGTTCTAATTCTTCTCCATTCAATCCAACACTAAAAAAACGTTTTGCTTTTAGTTGTCTTTTAAAGGTTAAATTCACCTTAAATAGGAAAGAAAGGAACATTTATTTATTTATTTATTTTTAATTTTGCGCAGGAGCCTGCAATGCATTGCACCCACAATCAGTGGATTGCGGGTGCATTGTCAGGCACCTGCAAACTTTTCCTCCAGATCTCTGCTTGTACAGGCTTTCAGTTGGAGAGCTGGAGGAAGAGTCAATGGACTGCAAAAGCTCTGATTACTGCACTGGCTTTCAAATGAACTACAAGTCTTTCTGCTGTGGTGGCCGAGAGGACTTGTAGTATACAGTGCCTTGCGAAAGTATTCGACCCCCCTTGAACTTTGCGACCTTTTGCCACATTTCAGGCTTCAAACATAAAGATATAAAACTGTAATTTTTTGTGAAGAATCAACAACAAGTGGGACACAATCATGAAGTGGAACGAAATTTATTGGATATTTCAAACATTTTTAACAAATAAAAAACTGAAAAATTGGGCGTGCAAAATTATTCAGCCCCCTTAAGTTAATACTTTGTAGCGCCACCTTTTGCTGCGATTACAGCTGTAAGTTGCTTGGGGAAGTCTCTATCAGTTTTGCACATCGAGAGACTGAAATTTCTGCCCATTCTTCCTTGCAAAACAGCTCGAGCTCAGTGAGGTTGGATGGAGAGTGTTTGTGAACAGCAGTTTTCAGTTCTTTCCACAGATGCTCGATTGGATTCAGGTCTGGACTTTTACTTGGCCATTCTAACACCTGGATATGTTTATTTGTGAACCATTCCATTGTAGATTTTGCTTTATGTTTTGGATCATTGTCTTGTTGGAAGACAAATCTCCGTCCCAGTTTAAGGTCTTTTGCAGACTCCATCAGGTTTCCTTCCAGAAAGGTCCTGTATTTGGCTCCATCCATCTTCCCATCAATTTTAACCATCTTCCCTGTCCCAGCTGAAGAAAAGCAGGCCCAAACCATGATGCTGCCACCACCATGTTTGACAGTTACGTTTTGCAATATAAACCGCATTTTCGTTGTGTCGAGTAGTGGGACTTGTGTGGTAGGGGTGACAGTTTGTACCACCACCGTCGTAGTACCAAACCCGGACGAAAAGAAGTCGACCCTGTCCCTTCTACCAATTTTAACTACCCTTCTACCTACCTCGGTTTATGTCCTGGAAAGACCTTCCTTTGGACTACCTCAGACGTTTTCTGGAATTTGACCCTGCCTCTAAACAGAAGGTTGTTCTGTTACTAGGTTTTGTATTTCGTTTTAGATGTTACCTTACCAAGTGT
>BLSH010228224.1:1037691-1059020 GCA_018402905.1 Glandirana rugosa | reverse complement strand
TGAAAAATTGGGCGTGCAAAATTATTCAGCCCCCTTAAGTTAATACTTTGTAGCGCCACCTTTTGCTGCGATTACAGCTATCAGTCGCTTGGGGTATGTCTCTATCAGTTTTGCACATCGAGAGACTGAAATTTTTGCCCATTCCTCCTTGCAAAACAGCTCGAGCTCAGTGAGGTTGGATGGAGAGCGTTTGTGAACAGCAGTTTTCAGTTCTTTCCACAGATTCTCGATTGGATTCAGGTCTGGACTTTGACTTGGCCATTCTAACACCTGGATAAGTTTATTTGTGAACCATTCCATTGTAGATTTTGATTTATGTTTTGGATCATTGTCTTGTTGGAAGACAAATCTCCGTCCCAGTCTCAGGTCTTTTGCAGACTCCATCAGGTTTCCTTCCAGAATGGTCCTGTATTTGGCTCCATCCATCTTCCCATCAATTTTAACCACCTTCCCTGTCCCTGCTGAAGAAAAGCAGGCCCAAACCATGATGCTGCCACCACCATGTTTGACAGTGGGGATGGTGTGTTCAGGGTGATGAGCTGTGTTGCTTTTACGCCAAACATAGTGTTTTGCATTGTTGCCAAAAAGTTTGATTTTGGTTTCATCTGACCAGAGCACCTTCTTCCACATGTTTGGTGTGTCTCCCAGGTGGCTTGTGGCAAACTTTAAACAACACTTTTTATGGATATCTTTAAGAAATGGCTTTCTTCTTGTCACTCTTCCATAAAGGCCAGATATGTTCAGTATACGACTGATTGTTGTCCTATGGACAGAGTCTCCCACCTCAGCTGTAGATCTCTGCAGTTTCTTCCAGAGTGATCATGGGCCTCTTGGCTGCATCTCTGATCAGTCTTCTCCTTGTATGAGCTGAAAGTTTAGAGGGACAGCCAGGTCTTGGTAGATTTGCAGTGGTCTGATACTCCTTCCATTTCAATATTATCGCTTGCACAGTGCTCCTTGGGATGTTTAAAGCTTGGGAAATCTTTTTGTATCCAAATCTGCTTTAAACTTCTCCACAACAGTATCTCGGACCTGCCTGGTGTGTTCCTTGTTCTTCATGATGCTCTCTGAGCTTTAAACTGACCTCTGAGACTATCACAGTGCAGGTGCATTTATACAAAGACTTGATTACACACAGGTGGATTCTATTTATCATCATTAGTCATTGAGGTCAACATTGGATCATTCAGAGATCCTCACTGAACTTCTGGAGAGAGTTTGCTGCACTGAAAGTAAAGGGGCTGAATAATTTTGCACGCCCAATTTTTCAGTTTTTTATTTGTTAAAAAAGTTTGAAATATCCAATAAATTTCGTTCCATTTCATGATTGTGTCCCACTTGTTGTTGATTCTTCACAAAAAATTACAGTTTTATATCTTGATGTTTGAAGCCTGAAATGTGGCAAAAGGTCGCAAAGTTCAAGGGGGCCGAATACTTTCACAAGGCACTGTATTACTTCACAGATCTCTGCGAACAAATGGCATGGCTGTGAGGGCAGAGCTCTGCAAGATCAGATGCTGTACAAAGAACACCAAAATCACTGGGAGAATGAGCGATGACCACATGCCTGACGAAGGGGTCCTGCGTGGCTCCGAAACATTGCACTAAAACATTTTGTGATGTGATCATTCTTGAATAAAAAAGCGTTTGGACGAAATTGATGATCCTTGGTGTGCTGGCAAATATCTACATATGACTCTGATACATAGCACTTCAGCAAACTAAATGCCATCCAATCAAAGTTTAGATCTACTTTAAAAATGATGCCAACAGCAACCAGATTCCAGCATTATTCTATAACTTGCACATTAGAAAATAAAGCATGGAAACTGAAAGATTGCTAAAGGTAATAAACTCAGAAGTAATAAGTTCTGTTTTTCATAATGTACTGTCAGTCTGCCAGTCACAGCATCTGCATGTGCAGTCTAGTCCGAGATGTGTTTTCTATGATGGGGTTTAAGTGGCATTTTATTGCGATGCAAAACCATTACATCAGGGATGTGTGCCCATCAAAAAGTCATCTTCCTAGCTAGGCGTGTATATTATACATCCTTGATTCAAAGTCAATATTTTCTTTGATAACAAACAGCAGACAATACTTCACACCACAAGCATCGGCCAACGTCTCAAGACGGCTACTACATTACAAAATGTAAAAACTATCATGCTATCATGCAAGGGATCTGAAAAAGAACCATTAAAAAAAATATATTCTTTTCAATTTGTACGGATTATTCTCTTACATGTATTGCCATTTTGGCTGATAGTATTTACCGGTCATTTATAGATTTGGCATCACCAGTCTGAGACCATCTGTGGAAAGGCCAAGGAACACATTGAACTAAGAACATCTTGACTATGGCACCAATTTATAGGTTTCTCTCATCTATCAGAATACTGGGATTCCTGCACATAACACTCTCAAAAGACATTCAAAGTTCTTTGACATTTCAGTTTAAACAACAAAAGATACTATTTTCTTTAACAGACTAATGTCCAGACAGGATCAACAGCTCCTCAGCTCTAAAGGAACAACAAGTTTGAGCTTCAACAACATATAAAAAAAACCTCCTACCTTGTGGATTACTACAAACCAAGCATTGGCAGACTCTATGGACTACTCTCTTTTTCTGTCGTCACTTTTCTCAGTTTCTAAGAAATAACCATTGTTGTACGACAAAAAATATTAATGAGGTTGGAACTTTAGCTTTAGGCCTCATGCACGCAGGACGTTTTAAAAACAATCCTCCTCTTGACAGGCAGTCACACAGCATTTCCATCTTGCATTATGATGCAGAAATCAGTCCTTGACCCTGTTATTGTTGTTTTTATTAGGGGATAATAACTTTGATTGCGCTGGGGATTATGGGATGCCCAATTTGAAAAAAGTCCAACAAAACCAGGGACAACTTCCTCCCTATATACTGTGGCCTGATGCGAGGCGCCACAATGGACGGGCAATACTTTTCGCATTGCATGCGATCATTTTGAGACGACGTCCAACCCGGGTTTTGCCGGCCACCGTGGCAAATCTGGTCCTGGCCCAGACTTTCTGGTCCACTCAAACCCCTCTCCACCTGCCTTTAATGACCAGGAAGAGAGCAGAGGAGAGCTCTATCCTGGATCTCAGAGGGAGAAAACTGAGTAAGCTCTGTCTGCTAATTTGGACTCAAAAATCAAGGTTTGCACTGTGCTTATGTTTTGTGGGTGTCGGGGACAGCCCCACACTGTATAGAAAGAAACCTGAGTTTAGTTTAGCGTCGGAAGGCGAGGCTTTTGTTTTCTGTTCTTTTATGTGTTTTTGAACTTGCAAACCTGTAACAATAAACCTGGCAAGTTGCCAGATTTAAAGAAACTGACCTCCATGCTGAGTCTTTTCCTCTGAAGAGTTATCCCTACGAGCTAATCCCCACACGTGGTGGACTCAGCGGACATCTTCCAGGAAGATGGAGGATGTACTAAAAGCCCTGTTACAGGCCACTGCCGCCCAACAAGAGTGCAATCGCCAGCAGCGGGGAAACCAACCACCAAGTCGCAGAGGCTGCCGCAGCACAACAGGCGGCTCAACAGGAGATGAGCCGCCAGTTTGCGGAGGCCCTGATGGAATTAAAGAAGGGGTCTGCAAAAATATGGTATGTGCCAGCTACCACCAGCAAAAGATGACATGAAGGCGTGCCTCACGACCTTTGAAAAGAGTTGCGGATCGTGAAGGATGGCCAAAAGAGCAGTGGGCAGGACTGTTGGCATCTTTCCTGACAGGTGAGCCTTAAAAGGCCTACTTTGATCTAGAACCAGATAAGGCCCAAGACTATGAGACTCTAAAGGCAGAGATACTCGCACAGCTGGGGGTCACCGTGGCAGTCCGGGCCTAACGTGTGCATCAGTGGACCTACCGCACCGACAAGCCACCTTGTTTGCAGACTTTCGACCTGGTTCATCTTACCAGGAAAAGGCTACAGCCGGAGACTTTGCCAGGTCCCCAGATTGGGGAGCGCGTGGTCATGGACCGCTATGTGTGCTCCCTGCTGCTTTGAGGAAATGGGTCAGACATAGGGACCCCAAACCCACCAGCCAAATCGTGGACCTCGTGGAGAGATACACAGCTACTGAGGACTTGTTGCACCTATCTGCACACCACCCCAATGTATCTAGAGGTGAAAGATCGCCCGGTGGACCCGATAAGACTGTTCCAGGGTTCAGGGACGTGGGGAAATTTGATAAGACTGATACGGTTAAAGGGACTGGGGGCTCTAGGCCTGGAAACTGGCCAAAGAAGCCAGGGAGGTCTTGGGGACCCTTGAGAGGACTGGGTATAGAACACATACAGTGCTACCGATGCCATGCATTGGGCCATATTGCTGCCAATTGCCCCCTGAATGATGAACCCATGCAATGCGATTATGTGAATAGACGTGTTTCTCTTTTTGCCCAGGTCGCATATACAGCATCATGTTCAAGTCGCATGGAGAAGCAAATGTGTGTGATTGTTGTTGATGGGAGACCAGTCACTGCACTGCTTGACTTGGGCAGTGTGGTAACATTGGTAAAAAGAAATTTTGTAAATCCTGCAAGGTTACACCCTAGCACTGTCAAAATCATTGGCATCCATAGGGACACCCATCACCACCAGACGCTGGTTGAGATTGGCACCCTTTGCGATAGTGTGACTCATTCAGTGGGAGTTGTACCTTCGCTGCTTTATGACTCCCTAGTGGGTAGTAATTTTCCCCATTTTTGGAGGTTATGGGAAGGCACCGGGAGTCTGGAGAAAAGAGCTCCCCCTGCTGCGGAAGCACAGGACCTCTCGCCAGACCATTTTTGCCAAATGGAAGGGGAGACTGGTGGCAAGACTGAGGAGGGAGGAGACCCTCTTCCATTTCATGTACTGGCTGGGGAGCCGAAGGAGCTGGAAGATAGCTCACAGCGAGGGGCTAATGACCCAGACCATGTCTCTGTCCCTGACAGTGAGAGTGAACCAAATGTAGTACCTGACTTAGAGGTCTGGAGAGAGGACTTCTATACAGAACAACTACGAGATGTCACTCTCCTCAGAGCCAGAGAATACATGAAAGTGATAAATGGGGAACCTGTGGACCCTAACTGGGGGGTGTATTTTCCCTAAATGGCACTTAAAAATAATTTGTTGTATCAGGTGGTGAAACACAGGGAGGACGAACTAGAACAGCTAGTGGTTCCCAAACCCTTCTGCAGGATGGTGCTTGATCTGGCCCATGGGCATGTAATGGGGGGACATCTGTGTATGGAGAAAACCAGGGAGAGAATAACCCAGAGATTCGTCTGGCCTGGGTTGTATGCAGACGTCAAAGAATACTGTGAATCATGCCCTGAGTGTCAAATAACAGCCCCGTCACCCCATTTCCATAGCCACCCTGTCCCACTTCCCGTAATTGAAGTGCCATTTGAGCGAATTGGCATGGATCTCGTGGGACCAGTAGTAAAACCTACCCGGGGACACCAGCACATCCTGATGATCCTGGACTATGCGACCCACTATCCGCTAAGACTATCGCCAAGGAACTGGTCCAGGTGTTTAGTCGGGTGGGGATCCCTAAAGAAATCTTGACGGATCAGGGTACCCCATTAATGTCCAGAGTGACCAGAGAATTGTGCAAGTTGTACAAAATCTCCCATCTCTGTACCTCTGTTTACAACCCCCAAACTGACAGTCTGGTGGAAAGGTTTAAAAGACCCTCAAGAGTATGCTAGTATGTGGATAAAGATGGGCGAAATTGTGATTTTTTGCTGCCGTACCCCATGTTTGCCATACGAGAGGTTCCGCAAGCGTCTATGGGGTATTCCCACTTTGAACTCTTGCATGGGAGAAATCCCAGGGGGCTGCTAGATGTCGCAAAAGAGATGTGGGAAGGAGAGGCCACCCTATATAGAAGCATCATAGAGCACGTCTCCTTGATGCAGGATCGAAAGGCAGCTGTCCTGCCCCTTGTACGAGAGCATATGGAGCAAGCCCAGGAAGCCCAGAGAATGGTTTACAATTGGGGTGCCAAAACCCAAACTTTCAACACCGGAGACAGAGTGCTGGTGCTAGTCTCCACAGTCGAAAGTAAATTCCTGGCAAAGTGGCAGGGTCCCTTAGAGATTAGGGAAAGAGTAGGGGAAGTAAACTACAAAGTTTACCAGCCCGGGAAAAGGAAACCGGAGCAGATTTACCATGTTAATCTCCTAAAACCATGGAAGGACAGAGAGAGTTTAGTGGCAGTGCCCACTCCCCAAAAGGACAGGTTACCCCTGACGTCCCCATAACCGAGCCCTTGTCACTGACACAACAAAACAACGTTAAGGAATTTGTCAGTAAAAATAGAGACTTTTTCACTTCCCTACCCGGACTGACCACTGTACTACAACATGACATAATCACAGAACCAGGGGTCCGTGTAACTGTAAAACCCTACTGAATACCGGAGGCTAGACGAGAGGCGGTGGCAAGAGAAATAAAAACCATGTTGGAGTAAGACGTGATAGAGTCCCACAGCGCTTGGTCGAGCCCTATAGTACTGGTCCCAAAGCCCGATGGCACTATCCGGTTCTGTAACAATTTTAGGAAGCTGAATAACGTGTCTAAATTTGACGCATACCCGGTGCTGCGGGTTGACAAACTGGTGGATAGGTTGGGAGGTGCCCGGTACATAACAACCCTAGACCTAACTAAGGGATACTAGCAGATCCCCCTAATGGAGGCAGCAAAGAAAAAACTGCCTTCTCTCACCACCAGGCATCCTTCCAATACAAGCAAATGCCGTTTGGTCTGCATGGGGCCCCTGCATCCTTTCAGAGGATGATGGACAAAACTTTGAGGCTGCATCGGCCCTCTGCAGCGGCCTATATGGATGATGTCATCATCCACAGCCCAAATTGGGAATCACATCTGCCCCGGGTGCAGGCAGTGGTAGATTCGCTGAGGGTAGCAGGTTTAACAGCCAACCTGAAAAAGTGTGCCATAGGTCTAGAGGAGGCAAAATACCTTGGGTATGTTATTGTTGGGGGATCTGATTAAGACCAGACCAATAAGATCGAGGCCATTCAAAAGTGGCCCCAATTGGAATTGAGAAAACATAATGTTAAGACAAAGGTTACTGTTGAAAAATAGTTAAAATGCGACATGTTATGTAACTTATTAATGATAAAATAAAAACTATGTACACCATTTTGAAAATAAATGTACCCCTTAAATTTTCCACATTTTGTCATGTTACAACCAAAAACTTAAATTTATTTTATTGGGATTTTATGTGATAGGCCAACACAAAGTGGCACATAATTGTGAAGTGGAAGGAAAATGATAAATGGCTTTCAAATTTTTTTACAAATAAATATCTGAAAAGTGTGGCGTGCATTTGTATTTAGCCCCCTTTACTCTGATACCCCTAACGAAAGTCTAATAAAACCAATTGCCTTCAGAAGTCACCTAATTAGTAAATAGTGTGCACCTGTGTGTAATTTAATCTCAGTATAAATACAGCTGTTCTGTGAAGCCATCAGAGGTTTGTTAGAGAACCTTAGTGAACAAACAGCATCATGAAGGCCAAGGAATACATCAGATAGGTCAGGGATAAAGATGTGAAGAAGTTTAAAGTAGGGTTAGGTTATAAACAAATACCCCAAGCTTTGAACATCTCATGGAGCACTGTTTAATCCATCATCCGAAAATGGACAGATTATGGCACAACTGCAAACCTAGTCGGTATTCAGAGAAACAAAATTACAGGAACTAAGACTGACTGAGCATATGGCTAGGAAACTAATTTATTGCTCAGGTAACAGATGTTAGTCTGAGCACAGCTAATAGTGACCTTGGTTGGTAGGCTGGGCTGGGACTTGCCATTTAGGATCGATATCAACCAGCAGGTGAACACTGGACTACTCGTACTGAGCAAGAAGTCTGCAGAGGATAGGAGAGCTCCGGGAACCGGTAAAGGCCTTAGCTGGGCTATAACCACAAACGTGTATGACCTCTTGTAGTGGGAGGTCATTTGGAGCTGGGAAGCAGCCATTTTTGCCTTTGGTTGTGGCTGTGTTGCACGGATCACTTTATATGGTGTGGGGTTGGATGGCTGAGTTGCATATCAAGAATACCAACACTTGCAAATAGGAGTTAATACTATATCACTTGTGGACACTTTAATTATGACTTTTTTAATATAAATTTTTGATATTTTACGGTTTGCAAATTAGCACAACTCTATATATTTACTAATCTTGTGAGCTGTTTTTATGTCCTGCAGGAGAGTTGCTGCTTATAATGTTTAAAATATTGATTTAGCGCGTTTTTAAACATATTTTCTCTGAACAACTGCAAACCTACCAAGACATGGCCACCCCCCTAAACTGAAAGGCCGGGCAGGGAAGAAGCACCCAAGAGGCCCATGGTAACTCTGGAGGAGCTGCACATGGGAGAATCTGTCCACAGAACAACTACTAATCATGCACGCCACAAATCAGGCCTTTATGGAGGAGTGGCAAGAAGAAAGCCACTGTTTTTTATCCATGTTTTATTTAGCCATGTCTAAAGGCATCAGTATGCAGCCCAAACAGATCCAAAATCCACCTAGCATGTGGTGCACAAATTCATAAAAACAAAATTCCTTTACCTGATGAGTGAACCAATCTCCCTAACAATACTGATTTTGCTGAACTGAAATTGCAAGTCAGCCTTGCCTGAGGACCCCCCAGTGGACCCCAGAACACCTCTCCCTCTCCTAATCTCAATAACATAAGGAAGGGGTGGGTAGTGTTCTGTAGTCAAATAGAGAGAACTCAGGCAGGATTGTAAACACAGCTAGAAATTTTAGTGAAGACACAAGGCAACATTGCCAGCTCTCTATAGGACAGGGATAAGCAATTAGCTGACCTCCAGCTGTTGCAAAACTACAAGTCCCATCATGCTTCTGCCTCTGGGTGTCATGCTTGTGGCTGTCAGAGTCTTCCTATGCCTCATGGGATTTGTAGTTCTGCAACATCTGGAGGTCCGCTAATTGCATACCGCTGCTATAGGACATTAGGAGCTCACTGGATTTCGTGCAGTACAGTATGAATAGGTATTTTTCTATATTTGCATGTACTACTTTATTGCAGAGATGTAGTGAATGTTTTTTATTGTTATTTTTTAAGCATATGCTTAAAATATTCATTTTTGGTAAGATGCCCTTTTCTATTTAAATAAAAAAAACAAACCGCTGATTTAAAAGCAGTGTCAACAAATGTTAACGTAATGTAAACTATGAATAATCACATAAAACAAACTTCCCCGATCACCTTGCACCACAAGCCGGGAGTCGTGAAGCTTGTGTGCAACCGCACTCCAGGGAGGGAGAGCTCATGAGTAAGTTTTTTAAAAATGCATTCTGACTGAAGCAATCCCAAGAGACGGCAATTCACCATTAGGAAAACACACGGCTAACAATGTGCCTTATATTCACATGTAATTCTATCTATTTCTTTCCCTCTTTAACACAGGATTACTTGACATCTAACCCTCGGAGATACACTGAGATAGAGAACACATTTCCCTGCTAACCACAGGTTGAGCAAAGCAAGCCAGAGTGATGCGAATAATATCCTTTCAATATGAGGGGAAAAAATAAAGATCTAAATTACTGATCTGACAATCTGTTTCACCGCCAAGCTCACTAGTTCGCCGCCCAACACAAATACACATGAAGGAGTAGTTAAAATACCTTTTTGCCAGTCTGCTCTAGTTAATCATGATGAGTTTACCGCTCTGCTTTCAAAATGTGAAATCCACTCTTAAATTATTTATGTGAGAAGGTCCAATTTGTGCTTGCAACCAGAACAGAATTTCGCTGCCCAGTTTTGAAAGAGTAACCCATATTATAAGGCTTTACTGTGGTGCAAGTAGAGATAATGGAGTCCATGCTTGGGAAAAGGGTATAGTATTGTAAAGCTTTAGGGAGGTTCAATGACACATGATCGCTCCCCTGGAAACTCTAGGAGTCCCTTATAATTAAGCTGGCCATACACTGGTTTGTATGAAAATCTGGTCAGCAATCAGAGACTTCATGGATGTCATTCAAAAGTAAAATTGTGTTTGCTTTTAACATTTTGGATGAAAGATGATTCCCAAATGAAAACCACATTCCCTTTAAAAATTTCATTTATTCCATCCATTTATTTTCCATCCTGCTCCTTCGATTTTTCATCACTACAGTCGAAAATGATCATCAATTTAACCTCAATAACCATTAAAAATTAAACTAACTTTCCAAGATCAGATTTCTTTCTACCTGTGTATGGGCAAGTTTTAAAGTGTATCTGAAGCCAGTTTTGTTTTCCATTTTAGATATAGAAATGAAGGGTTCAAACACCTGTTTGTGTCCCACTAAAGAAAGAGCCTTTTATACCTTGTCCTGTAGTCACATCAGGAAGTTAGGAAAATTCCCTTTCGGACAGTTATCACATTTGCTGTACTTGTTGGAAAGTTTCCGCTCTATTCTAGTTCTGGTGACAATCCAAAATTTTGGAACCTCCTCACTTTCAGTTCCGGTGACAGCGGCCATCAGGACAAATCGAGAGGATTAATCTTGCTACCTGGGACTCAGATATAAAAAAAAACTGAGAGGTTCCAACCCTCCCTTGGTACATCCAAAACTAAATAACTATGAAAAAAAGTTTTTACTTTTGATGCAGGTGAGCAGGTTTATATGGGTGACTTCTTGGAATGTCAGGAATAACCTGACCTGTCAAAAGAGCAGATTGTTGGTTGCCAAAGTGGACAAAAATATGTGTGTGGCTGCAACACAAGGGTCTGCCTGCTGGATAAGCCCAGCAGTGGGGACACAGTCACTTTCCTATTTGTTCCCAGCATCTCAGAAGTGACATCAGGGCACTTCAAGGGCAAAAAAGATCCTCATACTGACCATCAGGAGTTAGTAAGAATATTTCCCTGTTTATCAACCAGCATGCAAGGAACAAGCTCTATATTAAAACAACCAGGGGTGTCAAACTGGCGGCCCTCCAGCTGTTGCAAAACTACAAGTCCCATCGTGCCTCTGCCTGTGGGAGTCATGCTTGTAATTGTCAGCCTTGCAATGCCTCATGGGACTTGTAGTTCCGCAACAGCTGGAGGGCCGCCAGTTTGACACCTGTGCGCTAATGCAATAGGATGTGCACACCTATGGCTGAGATTTTGGCCTTGAAATCTGTTTTGGAATTTTGAGGCCTATCCCCAGCTTGTTCCCCTCCCAACATCCCCAGTAGCTGCACAGGAAACCCTGCACAAAACAAATCCGGAGTGCACAGAGGCTTCCATCTACTTTGTTTAGTGCAGGCCCCTTGATGGAAGGATTGCAAACAATCCAGTATTGTGACTTGTATGAGTACCATGGAGAGAGGATCACTTTAATGATTGGGGATTGTGGGTTTAAATTTCACCTGTGGTCACACTATGGACATTGAAACATGTACATTTGTTTAAAAGCAGTGAATGAGCTTGATACCCTCACTGAACTCTGCAGCTGCAAGCACTTTGGAGCAATCTTCAAAGTACACAGCAGAAGCACTATTAAGTTGTCCTCTCAGTAGCTCAGATCCTCCTGCTTGACCCTCCCCATTGGTTATTAAGCAGCCTTCCTAAGTCCATGTAGAAACACCGTGCAGAACTGACACATGGAGAGAGCGCCTAAACCTGTGTGAGAAACAGGTTAATTGATACATAGCTTACACAGAGGGGTGATTGGTAAAGAAAATGCAAGTATGTGTTGCTGGGTGGAGGTTACTGAAGTGAACCTGTTGCTTTGCCCTACATTGATAAAACACAGATTAATTTTAAAGTGGATCTACATATTTAAAATAAAACACTGCAGAAGAGTTAGACCATCCTAGGCTGTCCAAGTGAGTTGGTCAAAGATGAATGGAGAAATGTCACAAGCACACCAAGGATTCCTCTAAAGGGTCCACAGCTTTATTTCACATGGTCACGCAATACAAAAAGTCAATGTTTCGGAGCCACGCAGGGCCCCTTCGTCAGGCAAGTTCCACGAAGTAAACATCAAGAGGGTTTCAGGTGCTCCTGGACAGCTGCGAGCACTGGTGAATAATGTAGGGAGTGACTGAATGCTAAAGGGCCGCTGCACTCAAACCCAACGGACAAGTGAGCAACAGAGGAACATCATAAAAAAGACATGACCTGAGGAAGGGAATTTCCCAAAACATGTAGTCATGTACTGGCCAGGCTCTGGACTTCTACTCTCTATTAAGAGCTTTTAGCATCACCTCCTTTCATCCCCTACGTTTCCGGCTCCAGCTCCGGTCTGCGATCCCCACAGACCTCTACAGCCCAGTGCAGGAGTCACCTGACATTGCAAGTCACATGACATGACTCCCGAGATCCTGGAAGCAGAGCGGTGGTCAGTGCATCTAATTCCAGCATCCCAGCTCCTACGGGCAGCCCACCCTGGAGGGCTCTTTCATCAGGGAAATAGAGGCAGGACCACAGTTGTGCACACTGCGGCTCCCACGCTCCCCCTCCCTCTCAGCTTTCATTCCTATCAACATCTTTGGCTTTTGGGCACTAGGAGCAGGGGCACCCACACTGTAGTGACCGGATCAAGGAGCCAGTACATGAGCTCACACATGGACATGTGAGTACTATTGCACTGTTCATCACTCCGATCTTGGTCATGTTTTTCAGCAGATTATGATCTCACTGTTATTACTTCCAGCACATTTCATGTTTTTTAGCTCTTCACCCAATAAAGGGGCATTTTTACTTATGATTATACATGCTTCTGTGGACCAGCGCACTTTTTTATGAAGTTCCACGAAGGTGTGCGTAAGGAATATTACATTGGACTTGGTCAAAGGTGACACACGCAGAAGAACAAGAAAGCTCGAATCACTGGCGAAGGATCTCACATGACCAAAGGAGAGTTAAAGCCTATCTCCTGGAAAACAAAAATCCTCACGTGCAGTGGCGTGCTCCCACACTGCAAAGCTATAATGATTGTTTATGTCTAGTGTCCTGGAAAAAGTCCTTTTACTTACTTGACCCTGCTACCGCGGGCTCGCTTAGCAACTGTTGCTCTTCCCTTCTTCCCTACGCTCCAGCTTGTGGACTGTGCCTCTGCTACTTCACATCCAATGTAGAGTGGAATTAAGGTTAGAAAAAGTGCTTTTTACAGGAACCTAGACATAAACTAGCATTTATTCCATGCAGTACAGGGACAGCCCCACTGCATGGGAGGATTTACGTTATCCCCAAAGTTTAGCATTAAGTATAGCTTAGTTTAATTCTGCTTTTAGTACTTTATTTGCAAGTCAGATTCATTTTAATGACAAAGCAGAAAAAAAGGTTACAGAAAAAAATATAAAAATGTATACAAAAGAGTACAGAACAAGTCTTGAAAAGTTAAAAAAAGAAACAAGGAGTTTTGTACATGTTTCTTTTCCATGTACCCTAATATATGGAAGTAGTATTTTAATGGAATAGAGCCATCACATGAAACAACTTACTAGAATTTCAGTTGACTTTGTTAAAGGAAATTATTTTAAATTAATGTGGCTACTGAACCATTGCCATGTGGGACCTCAAAAAAATACATATATATTCCTTATAATTTTTCTCTGTGAACATTTATTTATTTAAGCTTAACTCCAAGTTCTTAATGCTAACCATACAAAAAAGTCGGCAATGTTCTGTGCTAGCGGCCCAGATATTCATCCAAACAAGGGCAAGCAAACATTTGTGCATGTTGAATAAGCATTCGCTGTCAGTGGTAGCATGTTAACCCATCTCTTGCTGAGCCAAAGGTCGGAATTAGGTCTACAGCACTTCAGAGAGAAAGAATCTGAGACTGTTTTTTGGAATAGAAAATTGCAGAGGAGAAATAAAAAAAAAAAAAAAAATAAGCAAAACATTAAAAGCCCAGATCAGGGAGTAACTATGCTTTTTTTAAGATTCCTACCTCCCACAGTCTGCCCAACATCAAGAGTTACATATAAAATGATGGCCACTTAAAGTAAATTACCAATGTGCCAGAAAACAAGATACAATTTAAAACTTTACCTAATTTTCCTACCCAAGTGGATTAGGTTCAAAGCCTTGGCATCCCGGAAACGTTCATGACTATGCCCTCTTCCTCTGCTTATAGTACAGATTACACAATACAAAACAGTGGAAGTTTCAGCTGCAACATACTTATTTACATTACTTTTTTTTTTATCTCATTCGAACCTGCTCCGTTTTGGTGAAGAGCAGCCACATGTGGGAAAAGAGTGGCTGTAAGTGCATAAATAGCTGCAACATCAAAAAGTTTTTTTTTTCAGATAATTGAAATTATTATTTTTAATTTTATTTTTTTTAGAGATCAAAATCTCATCTGTAACAGGTACAGTATGTAGATGTTATTTTCACAAATAAATATGCAAGAAGCATACTTGGAGTAAATAGTCACACACATTTGAAGGACAACCTGGGCACAAGATTATAAAATACATAAGAAAAGTTCAACTAGTGAAAACTGAATGTCAAAATGATCAGTAGATATAGAAAGCTGAAAGTGCATGCAAACCTTAACTTTTTTTTTTTATAAACATTGAGCTTGGTCCCATTCCCTCCAAAGCTCCCCTATTGGTATAGCTAGAAGGTGAAGGTTCTTATTCAGTGTTGGGCTTCCTTTGTCCCATCCAGCCTACATACTCTGAATCAAGGTCAGCACACAAGGAAGGTCCTTTCAGCTCTCTCCTCCGGCTGTAATCGGCCTAAACATGCCCCTAAGCTTTCAGTCCCAGAAACATGTTACGATAACAGGAGTGAGCAAAGCAGAAGAGACTGATTAAAGTGAACGACAATCAGCGCAGTCACCTCCACAAATGTACTCCTGTATCAATATCCTACTGTGCATAAACCAACTGTTTGGGATCTTGACCCTTTGGAGAAACACATCAACAGTCACAAGAATTGGGATTGCTGGTCATTCTCTGTCATCATGCATTTCTCTGTATTTGACCTATGCACTCTCCGGTGTTGCCTCCCTGATTTTTTTTCCACTGGGTACCAGGGTCCCCCACTTCCACCACTCCCGGGTCAGACATCAAGCGGTGGTCACTAATTGGAGATGCAATCTTAGATCGAATTGCAAGCTGATTTTTTACAGATCACATGTTGTTTGCCACCCACTTCTGAGGAAGTGATAGTTACTTACGAAACGCGTAAGTTAAGGGATGCCGTCTGTTGCAATACAACAGTCTGGCTGTGATAAATTTGTATAGGAGGAATTATATCAGCTTGATGTATATTTACAAAACAAGAAGCCTGAGTCCTTACTACCCACATCCTGCTAGAAGCCACCCATGCAAGCCGCCGGCCGGACCCCAGGGACACGGACGTGGGGCTACCTCCTCCGGTTCCACCAAGCAAACTTATAAAGATTATGCGCCTACTTTTTATCTATTTGTGAGTAGCCAATTATTCGCTATTTATTAAATGGTCCGTACATGCACTTGGAGGCGCTGTGTTTTTTCTCTCTCATCTATATTTATATTGTATGTAATCCATACTGTTAGGCATGTTGTTTATTGGCTTGATCATTTTTATATGTATGTGTCAAGGTCTATCCAATTGTTATTTTACCATCCATGTATCATGCTTCATATAAAGCCCCATGGGTAAACATTCTCTGTTTTGACATAAACCAACTTCAACATAAAGGGAAAAAAATTATACAGGATAACCCCAAAGATTGCAGCCCAGCACCGTTTAGTGTATTCACTCCACCTCCAGAACAATATTACATAGAAAATGGTGTAACTCAACCCATTAACATATAATAATAATATGTGCATTCCAGTCCAAATTAAACTTAAACAGACTCATAAAAACCAGTCTATATGATATCTGTGTCTTCAACCACCGATGTATTCCAAACTTTTGAATCTTTATATAACAAATCACCCATATGTGACATGCAAGACACCCTTGTGAATGTTATATGCTCACCTCCAGGGATTGACCTCAATTTTCATGAAGGTCACATGCACTTTTGCCCCTTCTTGGCCTATACAACAAATAACCTCTGGCTCCTATTAATACTCCAGCACTCCCAGACTTATTCTCTAAACATCCTCTTTCATCCAATGTACTGTAATTAGTATTCACTCACTTCTCTTTAAAAGTGGAGCCGGGTCAGCACACTTATGTCACTACTAGGTAGTTGTTAGGATCCTGTAGAGAGAAGGGATTGCTTACTATGTACTATTTGCAGATCATGGCATTGAGTGTGCATGTTTATGAGTGTCCTGTTTTAATACTTAATAAATAGTTTTAAGTGTACAGAGAGCACTATTGGTTTTATTCTTTTTGCATTAATACTAATCACTTTGGATCACAGTGGGGAAAATAATTATTTGATCCCCTGCAGATTGTGTAAGCTTGCCCACTTACAAAGAAATGAAGGCTCTATAATTTGTATTATAGGTGTATTTTAAATGATAGAGACAGAATATCAACTTAAAATCCAGGAAAAACACATGATACAAATGCTATAAATTGAGTTGCAGTTCAGTGAGTAAAATAAATATTTGATCCCTAAGCAAAACATGACTTAGCACTTGGTGGAGCAGCCCTTGTTGGCAAGCACAGAGGTAAGAATTTTCTTGTAGTTAGTTACCAAGTTTACACACACCTCAGGAGGGATTTTGGTCCACTCTTCTAAATCCTTAAGGTTTCTTGGCTGTCACTTGGCAACTCGAAATTTCAACTCCCTCCATAAATTTTCTATAGGATTAAGGTCTGGAGACTGGCTAGACCTCTCCATGACCTTAATGTGCTTCTTCTTGAGCCACTCCAGTATGTTTTGGGTCATTGTCATGCTTGAAGATCCAGCCACGATCTTCAGTGTTCTGGCTGAGGGAAGACTGTTCTCATCCAAGATTTTACAATACATGGCCCTGCCCATTGACCCCTCAATGCAGCAAAGTCAACCTGTACCTTCTGTACAGAAACAGCCCCAAAGCACAATGCTTCCACCTCCATGCTTGACTTTAGGGGTGGTGTTCTTAGGGTCATAGTCAGCATTTATCTTCCTCCAAACAGTACTGAGTTAATTCCTAAGAACTCAATTTTGGTCTCATCAGACCACAGAACTTTTCTCCCAGTCCTTCTCTGAATCATTTAGATGTTCATTGACAAACTTCAGACAGGACTGTACATGTGCCTTCCTGAGGAGGGGGACCTTGTGGGTGCTGCAGGATTTCAATGCATGGCGGTGTATTGTGTTACCCATGGTTTGTTTGGTGACTGTGGTCCCAACTGCCTTGAGATCATTCACAAGCTCCTCCTGTGTGTAGTTCTGAGCTGATCCCTCACTTTACTCATGATCATCTTTACCCCAGGTGAAATCTTGCATGGAGCTCCAGACTGAGGGCAATTGATGGTTATTTTGTATCTCCTCCATTTGCGAAAAATCACTCCAACAGTTATCTCCTTCTCACCAAGCTTCCTGCTGATGGTCTTGTAGCCCATTCCAGCCTTGTGCAGTTCTACAATCTTAAAATAGAAGAGTATACCGCGCTAGGCAAGAATTGCGAAAAGACTAAGATAGGGGATAAGCAGCCATACACCGACCAAACCAATCGTAATCAGAAATAATATAAAAAGAATGGCGCTAATCCAAATGAGGAGTGCAGATAAAGGAATCAACCTATATGTACTTAAACCGCTCTAAAAGTTCCAGAAAGGCCTTGTGTTTAGGAACGTAGTACGAATTATTTTAACAGTGCATGTTAATCAACAAACATTAATTTAAACAGTAACCATAGCGATCAACATATAATGCTCAATCTAGTGCTGTAGTGAAATTCAAATCAATAGTAAATATATAAATTGGTGCTCCAAGAGAAATAAATTAAAGTTCATCCAGGGTGTTTTAGAAAAGATAAATATATAGATACAGTTCTGTACTAAAAGTGGTTCAAAATAAATGTGCAGAAAAATAATGTCCCAAGTGACATCAACAGTATTTCTAATGTGGTGAAAACACGGGTGAGATGGGTAGACCTTGGCAATCCAAATCCTAGTGAATTCAAGGCTTACCAGATGGTGGATATATTCGTGCCAAAACATATAACATGGTCCAGATCCTCACGGTATAGGGGATTCGCGATGGAAAGGCTTTCCCAGGAACAGACGTCAAACTATCCTGTATTGGTCCGTCAGTTAGATCCAGTGGAAGTGGTCCTCAGCGAAGTTACCAGAGAGGAAATCCCAGATGGTCGGGTCCCAAGTTTAAAAATGTGGAAAGAAGAGGAGACTCTCCATCGTGTAAAAACGCCAGACTCAAGAAATGAAACAGCATATGAACATCAATTCCATTCAGGGTATGTTTGGGCACAAAGTCCACTGGAAACTAGGGTTGCAACCCTAGTTTCCAGTTGACTTTGTACCCAAACATAAAATATGAAGACCATGGCCACAGATCGGCCCTCGTAAAGTCTGAAGGACAGTAAAGTGGCCCTTTGTTTAGAAAGTTTGGAGACCCCTGCTCTATATCATTTACAGCATCTTACAAAAGATTGAGTTATAAGGGGAGAAGCCTGGTATGTCATATCGGCCTTTGCTGTCTTGGTAACCCGTTTGTGTCTGCTGGCTTGAAGAAACCCTGTACCCTGAATGGAATTGATGTTTATATGCTGTTTCATTTCTTGAGTCTGGCGTTTTTACACGATGGAGAGTCTCCTCTTCTTTCCACATTTTTAAACTTGGGATCCGACCATCTGGGATTTCCTCTCTGGTAACTTCACTGAGGACCACTTCCACTGGATCTAACTGACGGACCAATACAGGATAGTTTGACGTCTGTTCCTGGGAAAGCCTTTCCATCGCCTGTGGATAGTGTGACGCAAATCCCCTATACCGTGAGGATCTGGACCATGTTATATATTCTGGCACGAATATATCCACCATCTGGTAAGCCTTGAATTCACTAGGATTTGGATTGCCAAGATCTACCCATCTCACACGTGTTTTCAGCACATTAGAAATACTGTTGATGTCACTTGGGAAATTATTTTTCTGCACATTTATTTTGAACCACTTTTAGTACAGAACTGTATCTATATATTTATCTTTTCTAAAACACCCTGGATGAACTTTAATTTATTTCTCTTGGAGCACCAATTTATAGATTTACTATTGATTTGAATTTCAATACAGCACTAGATTGAGCATTATATGTTGATCACTATGGTTACTGTTTAAATTAATGTTTGTTGATTAACATGCACTGTTAAAATAATCCGTACTACGTTCCTAAACACAAGGCCTTTCTGGAACGTTTAGAGCGGTTTAAGTACATATAGGTTGATTCCTTTATGTACACTCCTCATTTGGATTAGCGCCATTCTTTTTATATTAGTTCTACAATCTTGTCTCTGATGTCCTTTGACAACTCTTTGGCCTTGCCCATGATGATGTAGCCAGTCTGTGTGGGCCAGAATTAATGTTGGTTTGGTAGGGGACCAAATACTTTTTTTACTCGCTGAACTGCAACTCAATTTATAACATTTGTATCATGTGTTTTTTTCTGGATTTTTGGTTGATATTCAGTCTCTATTATTTAAAATACACCTATGATTACAATTAAAAACCCTTCATTTCTTTGTAAGTGGTCGAACTTACAAAATCAGGGGACCAAAAAATTTGTTTCCCCACTGTATAACGTTCACAAGGGTGTCTTGCATGTCACTTATGGGTGATTCGTTACATTAAGATTCAGAAGTTTGAAATACACTGGTTGGAGACACATATATTATACGGACTGGTATTTAGGAATCTGTTTAAGCTTAATTTGGACTGGAATTCACATATTATTTTATGTTTATAGGTTGTGCTGCACCATTTTCTATGTAATATAGTGTCTGATTGGCTCACACTGCTGACACTTCTACTCTCAGAGAAATGTTTGTGGATAGGTGATTATGGCAAATTAAAATAATGGTAGATTTCATGTAATATTGGCAGTAGTTAAAAGTTCATATAATGATTTTTGAGTGTGTACACCACTTTAAGTGGATTAAAGTAAGCTTTTGGGGCTTGCCTGGAGTTCTGTTATCAAGAGTAACTTTGCAATTAAATATAATGAACTAGCATTTTTTTTACGCCCACAGAGAAATTTCCATAACTTGTAATAAGTCAACTTAGTCCGCCCCCCTCCAAGTTCAAGTATGGATGGCCTCACTGGTCAAAAGTAGACACAGAAGCTTAGGAGGGGCTTGCAACCATAGAAGCTGGTATAAATTGCCATACATTAGAACCCTAGATTTTTGTGTACCCAAAGTGCTTGAAAGGAAAGCTAAACTGACATTTATCTTAACAACCTCCAGCTGAATTTAGGAATAGTTAAAAAAAAGAAAAAAGAAAAGTACAGATTTTTTTTTTTTATGGTACAAAACTGCTTTTGGTTTTATAAATCTGCATTTTGTTTTGTTGCACACTTAAATGCAAAACAGTTATATAATATTACACTGGGGAAAAGGAAACAGAACACATAAATAAATAAGTTGGGAGAAAACACACTACATGAGCCAGAAAATTAGACAAGCATGTATGTGTCTGCATCCCAAAAATTAAACCTGCCTTGGGGTAATCAGAAGTCAAATGTTCATTTTCCAGAGTTGTTCCCAAACATAAAACAATTTTCAAAGTGAAACATTTCAGGAAATGGGTTGTCTACAGAGAGAGCCAAACTGCCAACAGTCAACTAAGATGACTTTTCTTCCCTTCGTTACAGCCTTCTGATATAAAAATCAACCCTCACTGCTGCTACAGCGGTTCTGACAAATGTGAATTTGTCATTTCCGTGTTATGCCAACACCGCGTCTGAAGTTCCGAGGCCATCAAACCATAATCCTGTATAATGTGTACTCTGAATCTAGAATAGAATTTCAGTGGGGCTTACCTTTACCAGTGAATGGAGACTTTTTTCACCAAACATATCCCAGAGGAAGGTCAGGTCTTCTTGGCTGTCCACATGTGGCTGCAGCTGGGCCGGTAGTGTAGCCAAGAGCTCATACAGACCTATAAAACGAAAATAAAACAGAAAATGTAATCTCATTAATTTCACCTAACAATTCCGTCCAATGGCTTGCCCAACGTTTCTCGATAAAAAAAAAAAAAAAAAAATACTTAGAAAGTTAGAAATTGGACTCAATTAAAAAAAAAAACAGAATATATATATATATATATATATATATATATATATACACACATTTTTTTTTTTTTTACACACATATATATATATATATATATATATATATATATATAAGACAAAAAAAAAAAT
>BLSH010228224.1:1027243-1037681 GCA_018402905.1 Glandirana rugosa | reverse complement strand
AAAAAAACAGAATATATATATATATATATATATATATATATATATATATATATATATATATACACACACACACACTTTTTTTTTTTTTTAACAAAAAAGTACATGTCTACTTTTATCATTTTATTTACTTAATATATATATTTTTTTAACAGCATACTTTGTGACTTAATCGCTTTTCCATTTCCACCGAGGCAAGCCAATGACTCACCAAAACGGAACAATTTCCAAAAAACGAAATCGGGTGGTCCGCGGAACTGTGACTACACTTACTTTGAAATAAAACTTTTTTTTTTTTAATTTATAGCTCAATTAAGATTTGTATTTTCAAACGCCCCATAAAAATATATATATATATATGTTCCATAGAATCGTTCAAGAAATGAACAATGCAGCGGGGAAACAGACGGCATGTATGAAAACACTGCTGAAATGTAAAATATCATAGTTCATTTTTTTAATACCTGAGGACTGCTTTCTGTTTTTCAATTTCTGCTAATATCTCATCATACTGCAGTAACTAGTAGCTAAAGCCGTGCTTAAACAAGCTTGCAAAGCAAACAGTAGCACAGTGTTCTAGAAGCAGCGCACATAGGCAACAACCATCTATCATATACACAGACTTTCGAGCTGCAGTCCAAGAATGTAGCCGCACTGACTGCATGAGTCTCTATGGGGAACTGACATGTCATGAGCCGCTATCAATTCATTGCACATGTTTAATTTTCCAGGGGGATTACTGGAGGTAAAGAGGACAAATTCACATTTTTTTCTGCTTGCTGTCTACAAAAACATGAGAAATCTCAGGGGGGTCCCCACTACATGCTTCTGCTATTATTGTTAGTCTGGATCACTGTCGCTGTTCATCAAAAAGCCAACTTTTACAAGACACTGAACTAAAAAAAAAATAAAAAAAAATAAGGCTGGGTAAAAAGGCTATAAATGGAGGTTCCAAATTTTGCATGCTAATCTAAATTCTGTATCATTGAGTTGTCATGGGCCAAGTCTTCGTGACCCTCTAAGTGCCATTAAAAATGTAATCCTATGCTATAAAAACCCACTGTTCGTTATTTGTTTTTTCCATCGACTGGCATGGGGCATGAATGTCCTTTTGCTAATACATAAACACGCGCTCTCCAGTTACACTTGTTTGCTGAGGTCAAAGAAGAGATCTTTATCGTAAACGGCTTCTCAAAATCTTGTTCATAAACTCAGAACATGATACAGTTAGTCCCTTGAATGTAGAGAAAAGTCTTTTCAACTCAAAGAAACTAATATATATTTATTATTGCCAAGTGGAAAATAAATGTGCACCGTTATTTGCCAAGCAGAGCTGTGGTGTTAGCGGTAATAGAAGCGCCCAAAGAACACATCCTGAAAACGGTGCTCACAAGCCTGGTGCTTTAACAGACATTGCATTCTGTACTAAGATCCCCTTCAATCCACTCTATATGATGTAGGTGTATGTGCAGACTACTAGGACATATACGTTTTTGCAGAGTTGGACTGAGCTCTGAAGCAAACCCAGATTCCATTGTGAAATTGCGCAAACGGATTGACGGCGCTATAAAAGTACCTGAAATAAATTGACGGCACTATATAAGTACCTAAAATAAATAATAAAAGGATGGAAGGAAATATATAGGCAGTATACAGTCACAAATCTCTGCTTAGAAACAGTTACATCCAACTAGAGTTGCCTAAAGGTTTAACTTTAGGGTACAAAATGGTTACCGTCGAACACCACCAACATAACCCTCCCTGAAGTCTGTGAAATAATACTAAGCCAAAAATATTGAAAATTTGTCATAAGTGTTTTGAATGTGTTTCAATTTCCCCGGAATATATGCATCTCAAGGGTATGGTGTCATCAACAAAAGTGAACAAAAGTGAAATACCGGGGTATATTAATGTGGACCTGTCACTTTCATTATCTTATCTATCAATTAATGTAATGCATGTAACGTAAAGTAACACAATTAAACTCTTCAATTTATGCATCGAACACTACCCTCTCACCAGAACGACAATGCTGCTGGAGCCACCCTAAGACAGAAGCGTGTTACTGGTCAGATCACTAAATGAAAATAAAGGGGGAAAAAAAAGAGAATGAATGAAGTCTCCACATTTAGAGTGGTTGCAAAGACCCCCCAAAAACATACCTGAGCCCAATCTTGATCCAGCAACGTGCACAGAGAGTCTAGGCTCTCTTGGCTCTCTCCCTCCTCATTGGCTCAGAAACAGTAGTGGGAGCCTTTGGCCCCCGCTATTGTCAATCTCAGCCAATGATGAAGGGGTGGGGGATGGGGCTTGGGAGTGAGCCTCCATGAGGCACTCAGTGGGGAGGAAGAGCCAAGAGCACGAGCAGGGGACCTTAAAAGAGGAGAATCAAGGCTGCTCTGTGCAAAAATATTGTCCACAGGACAACTATTAGTTGTGCACTCCACAAATCTGGCCTTTATTGGAAGAATGGCAAGAAGAAAGCCATTGGTGAAAGAAAGCCATAAGAAATCCCGTTTGCAAGAAGACATCTGGGGGACACAGCAAACGTGGAATTTACATCTTAGCCTAAAAGCAAAACGCTATGTGTGGCGGAAAACAGACAGTGCACATCACCCTGAACATACAATCAGGTCCATAAATATTGGGACATCGACACAATTCTAATCTTTTTGGCTCTATATACCACCACAATGGATTTGAAATGAAACAAACAAGATGTGCTTTAACTGCAGACTTTCAGTTTTAATTTGAGGGTATTTAGATCCAAATCAGGTGAACAGTGTAGGAATTACAAAAGTTTGTATATGTGCCTCCCACTTTTTAAGGGACCAAAAGTAATAGGACAATTGGCTGCTCAGCTGTTCCATGGCCAGGTGTGTGTTATTCCCTCATTATCCCATTTACAAGGAGCAGATAAAAGGTCCAGAGTTAATTTCAAGTGTGCTATTTGCATTTGGAATCTGTTGCTGTCAACTCTCAATATAAGATCCAAAGAGCTGTCACTATCAATGAAGCAAGCCATCATTAGGCTGAAAAAACAAAACAAACTCATCAGAGATAGCAAAAACATTAAGGATGTTCCAAACAGTTGATTTGGCCACACCTAAAAAGAAAGAACGTACCGGTGAGCTCAGCAACACCAAAAGACCCAGAAGACCACGGAAAACAACTGTGGTGGATGACCGAAGAATTCTTTCCCTGGTGAAGAAAACACGCTTCATAACAGTTGGCCAGATGAAGAACACTCTCCAGGAGGTAGGTGTATTTGTGTCAAAGGCAACAATCAAGAGAAGATTTCACCAGAGTGAATACAGAGGGTTCACCACAAGATGTAAACCATTGGTGAGCCTCAAAAACAGGAAGGCCAGATTAGAGTTTGCCAAACAACATCTAAAAAAGCCTTCACAGTTCTGGAACATCCTATGGACAGATGAGACCAAGATCAACTTGTACCAGAGTGATGGGAAGAGAAGAGTATGGAGAAGGAAAGGAACTGCTCATGATCCAAAGCATACCACCTCATCAGTGAAGCATGGTGGTGGTAGTGTCATGGCGTGGGCATGTATGGCTGCCAATGGAACTGGTTCTCTTGTATTTATTGATGATGTGACTGCTGACAAAAGCAGCAGGATGAATTCTGAAGTGTTTCGGGCAATATTATCTGCTCATACTCAGCCAAATACTTCAGAACTCATTGGACGGCGCTTCACACTGCAGATGGACAATGACCCGTAGCATACTGCGTAAGCAACCAAAGAGTTTTTTTAAGGGAAAGAAGTGGAATGTTATGCAATGGCCAAGTCAATCACCTGACCTGAATCCGATTGAGCATGCATTTCACTTGCTGAAGACAAAACTGAAAGGAAGATGCCCCAAGAACAAGCAGGAACTGAAGACAGTTGCAGTAGAGGCCTGGCAGAGCATCACCAGGGATGAAACCCAGTGTCTGGTGATGTCTATGCATTCCAGACTTCAGGCTGTAATTAGCTGCAAAGGATTTGCAACCAAGTATTAAAAAGTGAAAGTTTGATTTATGTTAATCTGTCCCATTACTTTTGGTCCCTTAAAAAGTGGGAGTCACATATACAAACTGTTGTAATTCCTACACCGTTCACATGATTTGGATGCAAATACCCTCAAATTAAATCTGAAAGTCTGCAGTTAAAGTACATCTTGTTCGTTTCATTTCAAATCCATTGTGGTGGTGTATAGAGCCAAAAAGATTAGAATTGTGTCGATGTCCCAATATTTATGGACCTGACTGTACCATTCCCACCATGAAACATGGTGGTGGCATCTTTATATCTCTCTAGTGTAACTATGTCCCACCATACTCAGAGTATGGTGGTGGCAGCATCATGTTGTGGGGATGCTTTTCTTCAGCAGGGACAGGGAAGCTGGTCAGAGTTGATGGGAAGATGGATGGAGCCAAATACAGGGGAATCTTAGAAAAAAACCTGTTCGAGTCTGCAAAAGACTTGAGACTTGGGCGGAGGTTCACCTTCCAGCAGGACAACGACCCTAAACATACAGTCAGCGGTACAATGTAATGGTTTAGATCAAAGCATATTCATGTGTTAGAATGGTCTAGTCAAAGTCCAGACCTAAATCCAATTGAGAATCTGTGGCAAGACTTGAAAATTGCTGTTCACAGACGCTTTCTATCCAATCTGGCAGAGAAATATTTTGCAAAGAACAATGGGCAAAAATGTCCTCTCTAGATGTGCAAAGCTGGCAGAGACATCCCCAAAAATACTTGCAGCTGTAATTGTAGTGAAAGGCGGTTCTACAAAGTATTGACTCAGGGGGGGCTGAATACAACTGCATGCCACACTTTTCACATATTTGTAAAATAATTTAAAAACCATTTATCATTTTCCTTTCACTTCACAATTATGTGCCACTGTGTTGATCTATCACATAAAGTCCCGATAAAATACATGTTTGTGGTTGTAACATGACAAAATGTCGAGCATTTCAAGAGGTATGAATACTTTTTCAAGGCACTGTACCTCTCCAGTGATAACCCTGTTCCTTCTCCTGTCTCAGTGAAATACCTAGCTCTTCCGAAAAATAGGTGAACATGTGACGTTCGCCTAATGTCAAGTAAGGCGACCGAAATGATTTCTTTAGGTTTAAACAATGGGCACTTTGGTGGTGGCTGCAATGGAGCAAGTAGGGACAGGGGTGTGCTGGAGAGGTGATAAAAGTGGTTGGTTAGGGCACCTATACAGAGACACTAATTTTTCCCTCAATAGGCAGGTGAGTGCCCCCTTTAATAGAAACTAAGTGGGCAGATAAATGTCTGCTACTGTCTCTGCCTCCAAAGTTGACATCCTGTTGGGTCACTTACTTTGAACAAACAAGCAAGAATAGAAATTAAGCTTTTCAGCCTTCATTGGTTGCATGCTTGCACCAGGTTACCAAAACATTAGGCAGTAAAGCAGGGAAGAAGATACAAAACCCTTGAAGTAGAAACCAAGAAACTTCAGTGTCAAAGCTAAAGTTTCAATATACAAAAGATGGCATTTAGCATGGTAATAAAACAGAATTACAGGTGGCCATAAAATACCTGTAGTTACAACTGGGCTGTCAACTTCTGTTCCTATTTACTGATATCACATGAAAGTGAATCTGCAGCAGACAATATAAATATTTATTTCGTCCGCAGTGCCCAATGTTTAAAAAGTGCACAGTCTATGAGTTTTGTGAATAGCTCAAAATGATCTGTTCTTTTCTAGCATCTGTTTAGAATCAATTCGACATGGTACGGTGGATTCTGAAACTCCTCAATGCAAATGACTTGGAATTATTGTCTCCTACTATCCGTTTTGCTGGGCATGACATGCAATCATACTCGACCTGTCAATCATCTTTAATGTGATCAGGAACATCTGGGACTGAGACAAATTTTTGTTATTACCGAGTCAGCGTTTCAGATTTAATGGATGTCTGAATGTGTCTATTTACCTATAGATGCTAGGAGTGATTGATGCATGGAAGTGCAGCATGCACAATTACACAGCAATGCAGACAAACCTTAGACATGAGGAGCAGGGGTTATCCCAGGCACTGCCGCAGTAGTTGAAAGTGACTGTAAAACTAGGTAGGGCTATTAATAGCCTATTGCTGTACAGACAATAATTATAGCATTGTATGGTAGGGCTATTAATAACCCATTACTGTACAGACAATTATAGCATTGTATAGTCCCCTGTTCTACAGACCTCACATGCACGGATTAAAGGACTATAAAATATGTTGACCAGAAAATTACTGAAAGCAGACCCAGAAGATTTATATGTTGTATTTAATTGATGTATGTAAAATATCAAGTGCAGCACTTAGAAGAAAACAGTTACAAGTCATAAGTATTGATTGGGTCCAAAACAGTTGACTCAGCTAGGACTCTTGTACATGCCTTGTGAAGGCAAATCACACAGAATGTGTCTGAGTCAGTCACATCAAGGTCAACCACAATAATACACAGCTATATATGAGGTTATAAATCCAGACCTGTAAACAATGACTGTTTGATACCAGATCTCCCCAATTGGTTCAGGATGGCCCCATATAGCACAGACCATATGCACAAATATTAATCATATGCATTAAATAGATGAAATGTTCAAAAGCGTGTATAGATCTAGAAGACTTCAAATCTGATGTAGAAGTGATAATAGCAAGCAGTATATGGAATCCTCACACTTGTAGATTGCACACTTACCGGAAGCTGGCAAGTGACCAGCGTGAATCTCAGTATGTAGAGTTGGAATAATGTCTCCTCCAATGACAATACGGAAGGAAGTGATCTCGGTTGTTATTTTCCTCTGGTCTCTCTACTTGGTGGACCTTAGGTGAAACCAATCGGACACTCCAAGGACAAAAAAGTGTCTCACCACATCATGGAAGGAAAAAGAAACCCCGCCATAGCATTAAAATCTTTGGGTGATTTATTATAAAAACGGTAAGAACAGCATGCAGTGTTATGGGGGGACCACACCCAATGCGTTTCATCACTATTTGGCCCCAGAAGACGTCTAAATAGTGAAGAAACACGTTGGGTGTGGTCCCCCCATAACACTGCATGCTGTTCTTTTGATGACGAGCTCATTTTATTCATTGTATAGTAAGTATTTATACCATTTTTATAATAAAGTCCTAGCTGAGTCAACTGTTTTGGACCCAATCAATACTTATGACTTGTAACGGTTTCCTTCTAAGCGCTGCACTTGATATTCTACAGACTCTTACACTTTTGCCATTGTGTTGTGCTAGCGGCTGGTTCTCTGTAGCTGGACAGTAAACACGGTATTTCTCCTCCTAATTGACATTTAACTGATGTATGTTTTACTCAAATATGGGTATATATTCAGTATACACTACTGAAGAGTTTTTTTTAATTTATTTTCACAACTGCCACATAGCAAATTGATACGAGGGAGTGAAATCTGACTTAATTAGCAGACCTTGCCTATAGGGCCCATTCACATTTGTGCACTGCAGCAAAGTGTGCCAAAAATGTGCATGTATGGTGCCACAACACATCTGCGCTATGTGCAGAGTCATATATTTGGAATGGAACCCAGACGCACAGTACTGTAGAATGCAACACATTAATACAGTTAGAGGGAGTGGTAGGGGTTCACAGAAAAGGAAGGCCAGCCCTGGGTTTGAGCACCCTAACAGATTTGTCAAGTTGAGTGAAGATGTGGGGGTGGCAAACTCAGAGGTGGCATCCCTAGATGTCACTGCTCCCCCTAACAGCCGGGAGAGCAGTCCATCTAGTAGGGGTGGTAGGGGTAGTGTAGGTAGGCCTAGACAGTTGGTGGTAATTGGGGACTCTCTAATTAGAAGGACTGATAGAATAATTTTTCACCAGGATCGCCTCAACCAAATGTTTTGCTGTCTCCCTGGTGCCAGGGTTCGGCATGTGGTGGACTGGGTTGATAAATTACTAGGAGGGGCTGGGCATGACCCAGCTGTCTTGGTCCACGTTGGAACCATTGACAGAATATATGGAAGGTGGAGGCTCCTTCAGAAACAGTTTAAAGAATTAGGTTGCAAGTTGAAGGGAAGGGGGGAGGGCTATGGAAGATGATATGAAGGTTCCCATGTTACAATCAACCATTGGAATTGGTACTGTTTGTACTAAAATTAAAAATATGCAACATGTGTGCAAAATGTGACAGTGAATTAAAGTGTTTGTTCACCAATGCCAGGAGTCTGCCAAGCAAAATAGGTGAGTTGGAAGCGTTGGTGCATAAGGAGAACTATGATTTGATTGGTACAGCTGAATCTTGGCTTCATTCTTCACATGACTTCATGATGGCTATTAATATTCCTGGCTATGCTCTCTTTCGGAAAGACAGGGTAGAACGGAAGGGTGGTGGTGTCTGTATCTATGTGAGAAGCGATCTCAAAGTGAGAGTGAAGGAGTACCTAGTTGATGGAGAGTGTGATGAGTCTGAAGCATTATGGGTAGATCTGCATATGGGTGTGCACACTACAAAGGTTATCTTTGAAGTTTGTTATAGACCTCCCGGTGTTAAAGAGGAGGTGGAGACTCAGCTCCTTGCACAGATCGAAAGAGCTGCAAGGGCTGGGACAGTGATAATAATGGGGGGATTTTAACTACCCGGAAATTAAATGGAGTAATGGTACTGCTGGGACAGTTAAAGGGCAAAAATGTATAAACCTATTACTGGACAATTTTAGGGTCCAGTTTATTGAGGCTCCAACTAGCAATGACGCTTTGCTGGACCTGGTAATCACAAATCATGCAGAGTTTATTACTAATATTCATATAAAAGAACATCTGGGTAACAGTGACCATAACATGATTTCATTTAATGTAAGCTGCAAGCAACAAACACATACGGGAAAGATAAAAACGCTTCATTTTAAGAGAACAAATTTTACAAAGATGAGGGCTGCTCTCCAGGACTTAGACTGGGAGGGAATATTGCCATCGATGAACACAGAACAGAAATGGGAATTTTTCAAAAAAAACTGTACACAAACTCACTGAAAAGTATATTCCCATGGGCAATACGTTTAAAATGCTAAAAATAAAACCTATGTGGCTCATGGCCAAAGTTAGATAAGTTATAAATGACAAGAAAAGAAAATTTAAAAATATAAAAATTAGGGAACTCATATGTTACAAAGAATATAACAGAATATGTAAAAAGGAAATCAAGGACGCAAAAATTCTAAACGAACCACAGATTGCAAAAGATAAAGACAAACCCCAAAACATTCTTCAAATATATTAATAGTAAAAAGGTCAGGTCTGAGCATGTAGGCCCTTTACAAAATAATCTAGAGTGCGTGACTGGGGACAAAGAGAAGGCAAACTTATTAAATACATTCTTCAGCTCTGTGTATACAAAGGAGCATGGGTGTACTCATGTCCATGATGGGGGTGGTAGTGGCACAGCCACAAATGGTCCACAATGGCTCAAAAGTGAAATGGTCCAGAAGTATACTTGGATTTTGCAAAAGCGTTTGACACTGTTCCCCACAACGCTAATGCGTAAGGTAAAGTCTACAGGCTTGAAAAGATCAGTTTGTAAATGGTTAGAAAACTGGCTAAAAGACCGAAGTCAGAGAGTAGTGGTTAATAATTCCTACTCTGAATGGTCTAAGGTTTTCAGTGGTGCACCCCAAGGTTCAGTGTTGGGACTCTTACTTTTCAATATATTTAGAAATGATATAGGGTCTGGGATTAAAAGGGTACAACGTTGCACGACCGCGCAATTGTCAGTTAAAGCGACGCAGTGCCGAATTGCAAAAAGTGCTCTGGTCCTAAAGTGTGAAATCCTTCCGGGGCTGAAGTGGTTAATATTGAAAAATGTAAAGTTATGCACTTGGGGGCTAAGAATATGCATGCATCGTACACACTAGGGGGAGTACAACTGGAGGAATCCATAGTGGAGAAGGATCTGGGGGTTTTGGCAGATCATAAGCTTAATAATGGCATGCAATGCAAAGCTGCGGTTTCCAAAGCAAGCAAAATCCTTTCTTGTATTAACCGCTTAACAACCGCCCTATAGACAATTGACGTCTACAGGGCGGTTGCTTAATTCTGGGAGGACGTCTATTGACGTCCTCCCAGAATCGCGGTTCCCGCGCGCCAGTTAACAGATATCCCGCCAACAATTCGCCAATTATGTTCTTTCCTAAAACGAACGAAACCTTTGGCGTCGAAACGTAACGTACGGTAATAATTCGAATACTAGACGGTTTTGGGGGTCTAGGAAGAGGTGATACCTAAGGAGGTCAACATGAGGGGGATCACACATGCTACGTACGTATAAGAATCGGGGGTTCACGTATTGAAATGTAAAAAGTTATAATTGGTGAAGTCGGGGCCTTCCTAAAGTGTGAAATCCTGGTCTCGTGAAAAACGTTAAGCCGTGACGCAGCGAAATTG
>BLSH010228224.1:964840-1018099 GCA_018402905.1 Glandirana rugosa | reverse complement strand
GCTCGTTACCGCGGATTCCCGTCATTTTGTGACCGGCTGTGATTGGACACAGCCGGTCACGTGGTAAAGAGCCAATACTATTGGCTCTTTACCGTGATCGGGGTCGGGCATTGTCCGAGGGACAAGCCCGCCCCCCGATCGCCGCGCTGCGCGCCCCCTGGGGCGCGCGCGAGCGGCGTGCACGCCGCTCAGCCGCCATTGATGTCAGTGACCGGCTGTGATAGGACACAGCCGGTCACGCGGTAAAGAGCCAATTTTATTGGCTCTTTACCCCGATCCCGGAAGGCCGGGGTCCCGAGGGACACGGCCGGTCCCCGATCGCCGCGATGCGGGCCCCTGAGGGCCCGCAAAGCGGCGAAAACAAGAGGACGTAATATAACGTCCACTTAGGATGGGGAGTCCACCTTGCCGGCGTATTTTTACAATACGCCGGTAAGGAAGTGGTTAATGGACAAATTACTGAAGTTTGAAGTTATAACGTCAAAACAGTAATTTCACAGTAAATATCTAAATAATAAATTATTATCTTATAACATATAGCATAATAATATATGATTTAGCTTGTACCTTTTCAGCAGCAGCAGATTCTCATTCTCCCTCTTAACTGTGTGAGAAAACCATAGGATTATGGGTAAATCTTATACATATAAACCCATGTTTTCCCTTGTAGTTAAAGAGGAAGTAAACCCAGATGGGGTTTACTTCCTCTATGTCCCCCTGTAAAGTAGAAACATAATAGGCTACTATGTATCGCATAGTAACCCATTATGTGCCGCTTACCTGCAAACGAAGCCTGCGGTGTCCAGTGATGTCCCCTCTCCTTGCAGCGTCCATCTTCTGCCCTTCTTCCTTCCGGGGCCGCGACTCCGGTGCTATGACTGGCCAGAGTCGCGTGGCGTCACTCCCGCGCATGCGTGCGGGAGCCTCCAGTCACAGCACGGTCGCAGTGGAGGAACGGCCGCCCCTTTGCACGCTCCCGACGCGCACTCACAGACTCGATGTCCGCTCCTGACCCGCGATCGCCTGCAGAGCTGCAGAACGGGGAACCGCCAATGTAAACACGGTGGTTCTCCGTTCTGTGAGAGGGGGGCATAGCAGATCTAATGATCCCTGTCACTGGGATCAGTAAGATCTGTTATGTCCCTGCCAACCCATCCCCCCCACAGTTAGAACACAGCCAGGGAACATTGTTGACCCCTTCAATGCCCCCTGCAGGTTAACCCCTTCACTGCCAATGACATTTATACAGTAATCAGTGGACATTTAAACTTCTGATCGCTGTATAAATGTCATTGGTCCCAAAAAAGTGTCAAAAATGTCCGACATTTCCGCCCCAATATAAAAGTCCCGATAAAAATCGCAGATCGCCGCCATTACTAGTAAAAAAAATAATAATAAAAACGCCATAAATCAATTCCCATAGTTTGTAGATGCGATAACTTTTGCGCAAACCAATCAATAAATGCTGATTGCAATTTTTTTTACTAAAAATATTTAGACGAATATAAATCGGCCAAACCCAATGAATAATTTATTTTTTATATTTTATTTTTGGATATTTATTAGAGCAAAAAGTAAAAAATATTGTTCTTTTTTCAAAATCGTAGCTCTTTGTTTGTTTATAGCGCAAAAAATAAAAACCGCAGAGGTGATCAAATACCACCAAAAGAAAGCTCTATTTGTGGGGAAAAAAGGACACCAATTTTGTTTGGGTACAACATCACACGACCGCGCAATTGTCATTCAAAATGCGACAGCGCTGAAAGCCGAAAATTGGTCTGGGCAGGAGGTGGGTTTAAGTGCCCAGTAAGGAAGAGGTTAAAGGAGTTGTAAAGGCAGAAGGCTTTTTTCATTTTAATGTGTTCTATGCATTAAGATAAAAAGCTTTAATCCCCAGCACCCCCTAATACTTACCTGAGCCCCATCTCTGTCCAGCAATGTCCACGAATGTCTAGGCCATTCGAAACTCTCCCTCCTGATTGGCTGAGACACCACAGCGGCACCATTGGCTCCTGTGGCTGTCAAAATCAGTTAGCCAATCAGGGCAGAGAGGGGCAGGGCCGAACGGCAGCTCCATGTCTGAATGGACACGTAGATGCAGCTCAACTCAGGTGCCCCCATAGCAAGCTGATTGCTGAGGGGGCACTTGAAAGGAGGGAGGGGCTAGGAGCAGCAAACAGGGACCCAAGAACAGGAGGATCTGGGCTGCCCTGTGCAAAGCCACTGCACAAAGGAAATAAGTATAACACGTTTGCTATTTTAAAAAAACAAAACAAAAAAAAAAAAGCAGGACTTTACAATCACTTTAAGCTTTGACAAAAAAACCTGGAAGCTGATTGGTTTCTATTCAGAGCTGCACCAGATTTTGCACCCTCCAGCTTTAGTAAATCAACTCCAATATCATCAGGAGAAAGCCTTATTAGTCTGGAAAAAATACTTATATGTATTACTTCCTTATTTTAAGTAAGGGCACAATAAACAGGCCCATAGCAGAAACTTAAAGCGTAACTCCACTTTTGTTGAGAGAAAAACATTCCCCTCTGCGTGATCTCTGTACATTGCAAGGATTATAACAAACTTTGTTGCAGATTCCTACCTTTTGTAATTCTGAAGAAATCCCTCTGTGCCTCTCTGCTAAGTGGGTCTAATGGGAGTAGTTTCATAATTATCAGTCAGCTGTGGCAGCAGCAGAGCACTAATGAGGAAATCTGCTGGGCTGCATCCCTTTAGACGTGTTCCTATTGAATGTTTATTACCAAACATGGCATTTTTGCTGCAGGGGATGCCTGAAATCTGACTTGTATCTTAGGCAGACTTCTGGGAAAATTGGTGAGCCAATCACACAAGCAGGAAATGATGATTCTGGGGAGTGGTCAGTACACATTCTGTGTACAGAACAACTCCAGGTAGCCATATTGCATGGCATTTATAGAAAATTACAGATTGAAAAGGAAAGGTAATTTTTAATAACATTCAATTACAATATGACTTGTGTTGCAATTGTACACGCTATATTATTTTTTATTTATTTGCTATTTGTTTTTCCCCCACGAAAGTGGAGTTACCCTTTAAAAATGATCTTAGTCATAAAGAGTATACAGGGATGCTCATTATGGACCAAAATGCTGTGCTACGTTTTTTATGAACAGTCAGTACAAAATACAGCAAGAATTGAAAACATAACATGCACATGGTAAATTCAGCAGATCTGTACCTTTAGTAAATTGAAAACATCATTTTCTATCATAAAAATGCCAGATTTCATTGGCTGCATTAAAAAAAAGCTCCTTGATGAGCCTATGGAATATAAAAATGTCTAACGCAACAGTGTGATTACAGCTGTCATTTTTTTCTGACAGATGGCAAAAACACAGCCACCACAGCAAATTTTTAATGAAAAAAAAATTATTTTAATTTAAAGGAATTTTAATCCCAGGAATTAAGTCCAGCGAGGTGCATAACAGCTTTAGGCCTCATGCACACAGAACGTTAAAAAAGTAGCTTTTAGTGACTTTTTTCAGCATTTTTGAGCATTTCTGCAGCAGCATTTTTGCAGGATTTGCGGCGCTAGCTGTAAGCCGCGTCTCTCATGCCTCTATTCAACTCAATGGTTCCCTATGGCCCATTGATTTGAATAGTAGAAGTCGCAGCAAAAGTTGGATCATGATGATCCGACTTGCGGCGTGATTTGTGTGCTGAGCATCTTGAAAAATTTTAAAAATTTACGAGGTGTTCCCCCCCAAAGATCATACCAGACCCTTTGGTCTGATATGTATTTTAAGGGGAAAACCAACACCAAAAAAAAAAAATGGCGTGGGGTCCCCCCCCCCAAAATCCATACCAGACCTTTATCCGGGCACGCAGCCTGGCAGGGCGGAAAAGGAAGTAGGGATGAGCGAGCATACTCCTCCCCCTCCTGGACCATACCAGGCCGCATGCCCTCAACATTGGGAGTATGGGTGCTTTGGGGCAGGGGAGCACTGTGCCCTCCCACCCCAAAGCACCTTGTCCCCATGTTGATGAGGACAAGGGCCTCTTCCCGACAACCCTGGCCGGTGGTTGTCGGGGTCTGCGGGCGGGGAGCATATCAGAATCTGGAAGCCCCCTTTAACAATGGGGCCCCCAGATCCCGGCCTCCCACCCTATGTGAATGAGTATGGGGTACATTGTACCCTTACCCATTCACCTGAAAAAAAAAAGTGTAAAAAAAAAACCCCACTACACAGCTTTTTAAAATATTTTATTAAATCAGCTCCAGCATCTTCTCCCCTCTCTGCCTCTTCTCCCTTTCCGGCGTCTTCTTTCTTCTGCGGGGTCTTCTATCCTCTTTTATCTTCTGCTCTTTTGCCGCTGTCCTTGCTGCTGTCTTCTCCCTCTGTCTTTCTTCCCATGTTGACACCACGCAAACTCCTGGACCTATGCTGTGTGCGTGCTCTGCAATCAGTTATATTGGCATGGGGCGGGGCCATTCGCTGACGTCAAAAGAGCAGAAGAAAGAAGACGTCAGAGAGGGGAGAAGATGCCGGAGCTGATTTAATAAAATATTTTAAAAAGCTGTGAAGTGTTTTTTTTTTAACACTTTTTCTCCGGGTGAATGGGTAGGAGTACAATGTACCCCATACACATTCACATAGGGTGGGGGGCTAGGATCTGGGGGCTCCTTTGTTAAGACAACCAATGGCCAGGGTTGTCGGGAAGAGGCCCTTGTCCTCATCAACATGGGGACAAGGTGCTGTGGGGTGGGGGGCGCAATGCCCCCCCGCTCCAAAGCACCCATGCTCCCCATGTTGAGGGCATATGTCCTGGTATGGTTCAGCAGGGGGGGCGTTCGCTCATTCCCACCCTTTTCCTGGTCTGCCAGGCTGCGTGCTCAGATAAGGGTCTAGTATGGATTTTGGGGGGGACCCCGCGCCATTTTTTTTTGGCATTGGGGTTCCACTTAAAATCCAGATCAGACCAAAGGGTCTGGTATTCTCCTGGGGGGGGACCCCACGCAAATTTTCTTTAATTTTTTTTGCGGGGTTCCCCTTCAAGATTCTCTGCACAGAAGTCGCACCGCAAGTCTGGTCATCATGATCTGACTTCTGGTGTGACTTCTTTTCAAATCAATGGGTCATAGGGAACCACTGATTTTGAATAGAGACAGAAACGCCTGACAAGGCTTAACGCTATGTATACAACGTTAAGCAACGTTATTGCGCGTTTTTCAGCGTTAGAGCATTTTTACAGTTGAAAAACCCTCTCTCAGAATCCATTGGTCTTGCGTTTTTTTTTACAGCTAAAAAACACCCCAGCCAAAAACAGTTCTTAACAGCCTATGTGTGCATGAACACATAGGATAACATGCCAGGGAGTTTATTGACTGTAGAAAAAAATGTCTACACCTAAAAACAGCTGCTGTAAAAACGTCCAAAAACATCCAGTGTGCATGAGGCCTTATAGTTCTGAGCTCTGCATCTTGAACAGGAGAGTTACTGCAGCTGCTATGCCCAACCCTTCCCTTCCTCCTTCCCATTCACAGAAGCCTTGGTATTATGCAAACACATTCAGAAAATACAGAGGCTTCTCTCACCGATCGCATGCACAGAGCCTTACAGTAAATCGGACCGAACGGTGATTCACACACAGGTGCACTTGGGTCTCTTAAACACTGTCTTACAGGAGTTTATATGTGAGTTTGCATTTTAGTTCTTATAGCGCTTTTACACTATGGAGCTTGCTTTCTCTTTTTCATGCTACTTTGATTCTAGTGTGAGATCCTGTCTACTGGTAGTGATGTGGAATTCGGGTGACGTTCCTGCTGATTTATCTTGCTGGTGGAACCATTAACCCTTAGAGGTGCAACATGCTTATATGACCATTATAATCTTTGGTCAGACATATCTGGCAAGCAGCTTGATCACAGTGGTATGGGGAGCACGTTTTGTTTTTTGAAGCAGCTTGGAACATTTAGGAAGAATATTTGCACTTCATTTATTGGAATTGTTTAAATATTTATTTGGACTCATTGTCGCTTTTTATTTTCATTTGTTTATTTTATTGAATTTTTGTATGTATTTACAGTATATTGTGTCACTGTTGTGATTAGTGCGACACAACACATATAAGGTTTTTGCTGTTCATTTGTTTATCACAAATGTGTGCCAGCTGCTTCTGATTTTAAGACTGAGTGCAGCAGTGTTTTATATTTTGCTATTTTTATCTCCCTACATAGCAAGACTGGAAAAGCAAGGGGCAGCAACCAGGGACCTGGAAAAACAATGGAAAGAAACCTGGGAAAGCAAGGGGCAGTAACTTGGGATCTCGGAAAGGGACAGCAACCTGTGGTCTAGGAAAGCAAAGGACAGAAACCTGGGACCTGGAAATGCAAAGGGAGGCAAACTGGGAAAGCAAGGGGCAGCCAACTTGAACCTGCAAAAGCAAGGGGAAGTAACCTGGGAAAGCAAGGGGAAGCAACCTGG
Organism: Glandirana rugosa; assembly: GCA_018402905.1. Taxonomy (NCBI): domain Eukaryota; kingdom Metazoa; phylum Chordata; class Amphibia; order Anura; family Ranidae; genus Glandirana; species Glandirana rugosa. Next base: position 1,011,638 of record BLSH010228224.1, on the reverse strand, counting down.
GAAAGCAAAGAACAGAAACCTGAAAAAGTAAAGGAAGGCAACCTGAGAAAGCAAGGGGCAGCAACCTTGAACCTGGGAAAGCAAGGGGAAGGCACCTGGGAAAACAACCTGGGAAAGCAAGGGGAAGGCACCTGGGAAAGCAAGGAAAGCAACTTGGGAAAGCAAGCAAAGCAACCCAGGAAAGCAAGGGGCAGCAACCCGGGAAAGCAAGGGGCAGCAACTCGGGAAAGCAAGGGCAGCAACCCAGGAAAGCAAGAGGCAGCAACCCAGGAAAGCAAGGGGCAGCAACCCAGGAAAGCAAGGGGCAGCAACCTGGGAAAGCAAGGGGCAGCAACCTGGGAAAGCAAGGGGCAGCAACCTGGGAAAGCAAGGGGCAGCAACCTGGGAAAGCAAGGGGCAGCAACCTGGGAAAGCAAGGGGCAGCAACTTGAGACATAAAGGGGAACCAACCTGGGACAGTTAAAAGCTACCTGAGAAAGCAAGGAGCACAATCTAGGAAGCAAAACAGGTAGCAACTTGGGACCTAGAAAAGCCACGGGAAACAACTTGGAACCTTGAAGAGCAAGGGGAAGTAACCTGGGACAGTAATGGAAAGCAAACAGGGAAAGCAAGAGGTACAATCTGGAACCTGGAAAAGGAACGGGACGCAACCTGAGACCTGGGAAAGCAAAGTCTGTTTTTACTGTGTTGCATAGCGCTTGTACTTCTGTTTCTGATGATGCTTTGTGGCTGGGGTTCCTGAATTACAAGACTTAAAGAAAATTACAAATATACTGCCATGCAAAGCTGGTCTCATATGTGTATTTTAACTATATATGTTCTGTTTCATCGGGGTCCAGCTTAAATTAAATAAAAATACTTATTAAGAAAATTACTTGCAGCCTTCAGGTGATACACGCCACATGTGTAAGTTACTGAATGAACGTCATAATTCAGCCTGTCTCTGATTTGCTGTGATGTAAAGCCAATGATTGCCTTCACTACCACAACTGGAAAGTCCAACTGAGTGAAACATTTCACCCCAGGAGCTGCTCAATTTTCCAGGGATTAGTTTTACAGTACCATGAGGAGCTAATTAATTTAAACGTAATGCGATGCTATAGCCCTGTGGGGATGTGTTAAAGTGATCAGACCATGAAATAAGGTAAATGTCATCATATAACATGCCATAATGTGATCTTTCACAGAAATCTGAAAAAGACTTCAGGCCCTTTACACTCAGGACACCCATTTTTCTAGCGGTCTTGGGAGTTCAGAGCCATGTCACAATACCAATATTTTACAGGATTGCACTCATTTGCTCCTGCCACATGGCTCTTTCACTGGTTTAACAAGCAAGGTATTGACCCATCGTTGTTCCCTTTTTATTTTATTTGAGTTGTTACAAATATCTATACTGAATGCAGCAGCATAAAATATGGAAGAACGACCATGTAAAAGAAATGTGAAAGTCACCTCAAAAATTAATTTAAAGTTGCCACAATTGCCCACTTCTATGAGCCCTCTTATGAGACATACCCTTGCTATGTGGGACTCCACCAAATACTTCAGCAAATTGTTTTCACCACATTTACCTCTCTCAACCCTCCTTGGTAACCCAATGTTTACTCCTGGACTGGAGTCCCATGGAGCCTTCCATTGGTGGCACCTCCATAAGTTTCTTTGCTCCCATTCTTTTCTCAAAGACTGTACCATTTATACTTTGGCAGAAATTAGGGAAAAATATCAGGCCCCATATTCCAAATTATTTAGATTCTTACGAATAAAACATTAGCTCTCCACCATATTCACTAACAAAGACCTTACGAGTCAGCTATCGTTATCTGAACATATATGGCACCATGCACCTCTCTCCGCTAAACTGATTTCTATTCTCTAATGTCATCTTGAATACTTCCAACCACCAAAACGATCACGCTTACATTTCCAACTGGGAGACAGACCTCCGGTGCACCAGAGATAGAGCAAATTGGTTGCAAATCTGGGCCACAATAGCCTCTTGCTCTATTACTATGAATACTTTTGAGCCTGCGTTCAAAACAATTACTAGATGGTACCTGATCCCATCACGCATAGCCCACCTTCAGCCTTCCCATAATGAACTGTGCTTTCATGGCTGCCCAATACCAGGTGATGTTTTACATACCTGATGGACATGTCCCAAGCTCACACAGTTTTGGACCAAGGTTCTGAAGCTCATTCATTCTTTGTTCGATCATCATCTCCCCAGAGATCCTTGGTACGTATTATTACACCTTAACCCCCCTTCTCGATCTTACTAAAGCCCAATTCAAATTGGTGACCTACATTTTGTTAGCAGCAAAACAGACCATTGCTAAAGCCTAGAAGAAATAATTTGTTTCCTTTGAGGAAGTTCATCTGTGGATCGATGGGTTCTTTATTAATGAGAAATTGTCCACCATCCTACTGGACAGGCAAAATAAATTCTCCCAGATATGGACCTCATGGATACAATATGCCACCTGTCATTGTCCATGGAGAGCTATAAATCATTATAGCAGTCCAGAATTGGGGTGCTTACTTTGGGCATCCCCAACGCTCACTCCCCTTCCCCTGCCTCTCTCCCCCATCCTCCTACTGTGGATATCCTTCCTTTCTCTTTCCTTCTTTCTTATATATTTGTTGCAGATTTTGTTGTTGATTCAGACTTGATGTCTGGACCTGCTTATTGTTTTGCGATAACTAATTCACAGGCTACAAGTTTTGTTTATTATTCATATGCTACTTATATTGTTGGATTTTTTTTACATTCTCAGCAGCTACATTCTAGCTGTCTACTATCTTTTTGACAATTTCAAAAAGTTCTCATATGCAATGTTTTGTACCTTTACATTTTTTCCATAAAAATCTATTGAAAGTGAAAGTTGCTACAATTGCTCAAAATACGTGCTCGTTAAAAATAGCAATTCTTTCCCTTTAAAGAGACCCTGTTGAATAAAAAACAGATCTAACTAAAGGAGCCTACAATTGAAGACTCTTCATAATTGCCTCTCCATTAAGCACTTAAGCCTCCTACATGCGGTTCGACGATCGCATACAGCAGGTCGTACGACCGACCGTTGTATGCTAATCCGACCGTTAGTACGTGCGATTAGAACAGCCGACGTACGATGGTCATACAACAGGAGTTGTATGAGCAAACTAGAAAACTTTGGTAGTACGAACAAGCGGTTGTACGACTGGTGTATCTTGTGTACAGAGAAGTTCGTCCAACAAGTTGTATTGTGCAAAACACGCATGCTCAGAAGTCAGGAACGGTCGGACACAAATTACATGCACCTGAACTTTCTCTTTATACGTTCATAACACGTCACTACGTTCAGCTTGGTCGTACGATCGTGTAGTGCATGTCAGTATGCTAGATACAAGAGCCAACATACGATTTGGTCCGTTCGGTCGTACGACCGTCGAACCGTGTGTACAAGGCTTTAGTCTGAAAGTTGTTCTGCTGAAGAGCTAGAGCTTCCAGAGAACCTTCCCATCTGATCCACTTCCAGGTGTTTTGGTTGCCTTGTTCCCTGTTTTCTACTGTGATTCCATCCATGGATAGTCTGCGTCCAAGGTCTACAGCTTTACACGTGTAGTGGTGTAATCTAATGTACAGCCAATAATTACTATGGTACGTATGCAAATTTTTATCAATGAACCAATTTCTTAATAGTTTATTATTTTTTCATTTTTTACTATTAACATTTTTCTTTTCCTAATTAATTTACCCACATTACATATCCTCTTTTCTTAATATTATTATCATTTATATTAATGAACCATTTTTAATAATTCATTTTTTCACTTCTCCCCAATACATAATGTTTTCACTAGTCTTTATCACATATTAGAAACATTTTTTGAATTACTCACAAAGGAGAATAGACAATTGACACCCATTTTCAATTTTTTAATGTATTTTTTATTACATATCTATTTATAATAAATTAAGTTTAGGACATTTGTTAGACAATGTATTTACTATTTATGCATTCATTTTTGATTCAGATTTTTTTTTACACTATCTAATTACGCGCTCTTACACTTGCCCACTGGGTGGGGTACTCACTAATTAGATTTTTTTTTGCCAACCTGAAGACCATGTGATATGGTCCTAAACATTTATTATGCTTCAGTGCTTATGGAGATTGAATACATAGGCTTAGCCACCTCGCAGTGGCGCTTTCTTCCTTGTCTATATCACTAGGAAAGTCAGAGCAGGAGCTGTGACATTCAGAAGCATCACTTCCTGGTATATTAGATTTATTCCAGTTTTTCCCCACAATGGCAAGTTTTCTAACCTGTATAGGACATTTTTATATATGTATTTATATATTATTAATCCTTGTTCACACAGTAACTATTTTAAGCATACATTATATTGAATAGTATGGGCAACCATTTACCTTCTTTCCCTGTTTCAAAATGGTGTTCTATGCCTTTAGGACCGTACTCCCAGATTCAGAACAAGGCTTGGTTTTATATCTGTATAAATATGCGGTGCGTCAGTACGTTGCCTTATCCCCGAGGAGACGTATGATTGGACGAAGCGCGCAGGGTACTCAACGTGCTGACTTCACCACTTGCAAGAGCATCCCGGAAGGAAGGGCATTTCCACACCGGCCATCGGTACTGCAATTCTTTGGAGTGCTGTTGTATTTTTGCTCCGCTAACCTGGGGCTTAGTCTTAGAGGTGCCTCTATGACTAAGCCCGGTGGGTGGGTTGAAACATGTCAGGGTCGTGGCTATCGGGAATAGTATGGGCTGATGTCGCTTCTCATATTATGTACACCCAGTCTGTGGGGGATTCATCAGAACAATGGCATCAGCACTTGGGGTGGAACTACATGAAGCACATGAACTTTAATGGCATCCCAGTCTTAGTCCGTAGGTATCAATATTGAGTTGGCACACCCTGTGCAGCTATAACAGCTTCAACTCTTCTGGGAAGGCTGTTCACAAGGTTTAGGAGTGTCTATGGGAATGTTTGACCATTCTTCCAGAAGCGTATTTGTGAGGGCAGGCATTGATGTTGGACGAGAAGGTCTGGCTCACAGTCTCGGCTCTAATTCATCCCAAAGTTGTTCTATCAGGTTGAGGTCAGTCAAGTTCCTCCACCCCAAACTCACTCATCCATGTCTTGGGCCTTGCTTTGTGCACTGGTCCAAATCCTTTGGTGGAAGAGGGATTATGGTGTGGGGATGTCTTTCAAGGGTTGGGCTTGGCCCCTTAGTTCCAGTGAAGGCAACTCTAAAGGCGTCCGCATACCAAGACTTTTTGGACAATTTCATGCTCCCAACTTTGTGGGAACAGTTTGGGGATAGCCCCTTCCTATTCCAACATAACTGCGCACCAGTGCACAAAGCAAAGTCCATAATGACATGGATGAGCGAGTTTGGGGTGGAGGAACTTGACTGGCCTGCACAGAGTCCTGACCTCAACCCGATAGAACAACTTTGGGATAAATTAGAGCCGAGACTGTGAGCCAGGCCTTCTCATCCAACATCAGTGCCTGACCTTACAAATGTGCTTCTGGAAGAATGGTCAAACATTCCCATAGACACATTCCTAAACCTTGTGGACAGCCTTCCCAGAAGATTTGAAGCTGTTATAGCTGCACAGGGTGGGCCAACCCAATATTGAACCCTATAAACTAAGGGCTGGCTCACACCACAAAAGGGCACTCTGGATCTGATCAGGATGCATTTCTGCATGCGCGTTTTTAACGCATTTTTGATGCGCTCCGGTGCATTTTTATTTAATGCATTTCCTGATGCATTCCAAAAGCTTTTTTCCTGTTTTTTTTCCCCCTGTACTGAGCTTCAGTGCATTTTTGATGCATTACGGTGCATTCCTGATGCATATGACTGCGTTCCAGTACAGTCCAGTGCAGGAAAGATGCAGCATGTTCTACTTTTTTTTCTGGAGCTGGAACATCCTGGAACTGACCACACTGCTGTGAACTATGCCATTGAAAGCCATATAACCTACTTTCCATGCGTTTTTGATGCAGGAAAAAAATGCACTGGACTGCATGTGGTGTGAACTGGTCCTCGGATGCCATTAAAGTTCATGTGTGTCAACTACCAGCCCATTCCCACATGCCAAGGTCCTAAGGTAGTCCTGGACTCTGAACTCTCCTTTAAGCCCAACATCCAATCACTGTCCAAATCTTGCCGCCTCAACCTCCACAACATCTCCAAAATACGCCCCTTTCTAACCAATGATACAACAAAGCTCTTAATTCACTCCCTGGTCATCTCTTGCCTTGACTACTGCAACTCCCTTCTCATTGGCTTACCTCTACATAGGCTATCCCCCTTCAATCCATCATGAACGCTGCTGCCAGATTCATTCACCTTACCAACAGCTCTGTGTCTGCTACTCCTCTCTGTCAATCCCTCCACTGGCTTCCGTTCACCCAACAAATTCAATTCAAAATAATAAAAACTACTTACAAAGCCATCCACAACTTAGCCCCCAGCTACATCATTAGCATGGTCTCAAAATACCAACCAAATTGTTCTCATCGTTCTTCTCAAGACCTCCTGCTCTCTAGCTCCCTCGTCATCTCCTCCCATGCTCGCCTCCAGGACTTTTCCAGAGCCTCTCCCATCCTATGGAACTCCATACCCGAATCTGACTGATTTTCTCCTACTAAGGATGGGCTCAGTCATGTTTGCAACCACACGTGCCTGAGCCCGCCAGGAAGTTTACACTGCACAGCGCTAATCACAGGTAGTGAGACATTTCCCGATCGATGCAGCCATGCATTGGGAAATGTCTCACTGCCTGTGATTAGCGCTGTGCAGTGTAAACTTCCTGGCGGGTTTGGGCATGTGTGGTTGTGAACACGACCGAGCCCATCCTTATCCTACCCACACCTAACAACTACATCTTCATTTTCTCCATCAGTTCACCCCCCCACAGCTATTACCTTTTGTTTCACTTGGCCCTCCCTTCTAGATTGTAAGCTCTAACGAGCAGGACCCTCTGATTCCTCCTGTATTGAATTGTATTGTAACTGTACTGTCTGCCCTAATGTTGTAAAGTGCTCCACAAACTGTTTGCACTAAATAAATGCTGAATAATAATAATAATGTGCGTGTAATGGCAGGTGTCCCAATACTTCTGACAATATAGTGTACAGATGACCACCAGAGGGAGCATTTATAAATTTGTAAGTGAAGCATCAAATAATAAGACAACAAACAAGCAATTAAAAATTGCTATAGCTCAATGTGTCTAACTTGGTAAAACTTCCTAAAGGTTCTTTTAGATGTTTGCCGTGTACAAATGGCTCTGAACCAGAGGATGTTTCTCTTCTGGAAAAGATTCTTTACTTTCAACTGCTAAGGAGCGATGCCCAAAAACTCTCTACTTGTACTTAGCAGTCCAGTAAATTTAAAAAAAAATAGAGAAAGCACTGCAAAAAAAAAAATAAGTCCCAGGTAGAAAATAAGAAAAGGATGAAACTGGGCTCCACCACATTCCAGGAAGCCAATGGCTGTAAATGGAACAATGTGAGTGATCCGTCATGACACGGACATTAGTAGAGGTGAAAACCACAATACTAGCCAATGATTGCTATACTGAGTGAAAAATCACTCCTAATAACATCTCACATCATTTTCCAATGGACTGAACGGCACATTCTAAAAAGGAATATGAGAGACATATTGAGCTAGTGAAAGAAACAGAGGACAAGACGCTAACAGAAGCCCGGCTCCATGCAGAATATGAAAATAAATCTCATCATCTGCCCCCAGTATGGATTACACTAGACGGCCCCCCCTCGATCCCATAACACTGATTGTGACCCCAACATCGCTGGAAAGAATGCAGATCAGTTTATTAAGAGGAATGTTTCATGTTCTCCTCAAAGGACGTAGAGTGAAAAGATTTCTGGCAGGTACATGGAAACAAACACACACCGACTTATAACAAAGTGGACTGTCATAGCTTTTATAGCTTATAGAGCTTGTTCATGGGATCAGGGGTGACCTGCATTTTTCTGCAATGAATAATCGCTGGTCACCACTAGAGCACACAAAAAAATATGGCTTTCAATGTGCCCCATCCACACCACAATGCTGGTGTGATATGTGGGGAGTTGTGGCAAAATGCCATATGCCTGTGTTTTTCCACAGCCCACCGGACGCCCCGCAAGTCACCGCACAGCAGCACAACGCACTGACATGAAGGGTCGCATAGTCAGAGAAAAAGTTAAAAAAAAAGAAAATAAAGTAAGCAATGTGATATGTTGAAACACACACCGCACTGTTCCTTGCCGGAGCTGGCACTGCTTGGTAAAATGCTGTGTTTTGCCATGTGGGCTAGTGTGAACCTTCAAGTGATTATTATTTTTTTTTTTTTTTAAAAAGCTGAACCTTTACAAACATGTCACACTTTCCTCCTCTGTGCAAGGGTTTTGCACAGAGTGGCCCCAATCCTCCTCTTCTGGGGTCCCCCAGCGGCGCCCCTGACTCCTCCCCGCATTGAGTGACCCGTCAGGGAAGCGCTTTCCCTGGGGTCACCTGTACGGGCGCACACCCGTGTCCTGCTGCTGCGTGCATTGACACACACAGCGGGAGCCAATGGCTGCACTGCCACCGATCTATCCAATGAGGACTCGAGACACCGGCTGGAGCAGGTGTGCTCGTCCCCGGTGAACCTGTTCCTTTAAAGCATGTTATACAGCACAGCGCTTGTGCTGTGTAATTTGGCCCCCCGTATCACCTGAAATATCGGGCTGTTTGAAGTATTTACTGGCAGGAAAAAAATGTTACTCTCCAAAATTAAAACAACAAGGGTAGAAGATTTAATTGATGGAAAGATGAAAAATGACTGAAGGTCCGCTTTAAGCTTGTTCAGCTAAACCAAAAAACAAACACGCACTAGTGCAATGCAAGAAGAACAGTCTATGCTATGGTAGTGATAAAAAAGTCAATGCAAGTGGAAGTTTACAGATGGCGTTATTAAAAAGAGTGAAACTGGAAATAAAAACAGCTTTTGTTGCAATAATTCCCTTTTATCAGCCCCAAGCAAAATCCTTCCTTGATCACTAGATGCCGCCAGTCTTTGGGGCTAAATGAGGACCAGTATCATTCAACCCATCCTCCTTGGAGCCCAGGTTGCCATGGACCTGTCTCGGGGGACATACAATAAGCTCCATGTATAACTATCACTTTTGGTGCACAGATCCTTTAATAATTTACAGTGCCTTGCAAAAGTATTCACCCCATTGGTGTTTTTCCTGCGAAGTTGCAATACAACCTGGAACTGAAATGGATTTTTTGGAGGTTTTGTGCCATGTGATGTACACAATATGCCTACAACTTTGAAGGTGCAAATTTTTTTTTTTTGTGACACAAATAAAGTGATTGTAAACGATCACCTTGTAAAACAACCCTTTCAGTTTAACCACTTACTTACTGGGCATTTAAACCCCCCCCCCTCCTGCCCAAGCCAATTTTCAGTTTTCAGAGCTGTCCCTATTTGAATGACAATTGCGAGGCCGTGCGACGTTGTACCCAAGCACAATTGACGTCCTTTTGTTTGCCACAAATATAGCTTTATTTTGGTGGTATTTGATCACCTCTGCGGTTTTTATTTTTGCGCTATAAACAAAAGAGCGACAATTTTGAAAAAAAGAGAATTTTTTTTTTCTTTTTGCTATAACACGTCAAAAAAAAAAAAAAAAAAAATGTATTCATCAGTTCAGGCCGATATATATTCTTCTACATATTTTTGGTAAAAAAAGAAAAATCGCAATAGGCGTATATTGATTGGGTTGCGCAAACGTTATAGCGTCTACAAACTATGGGAGTTGATTTATGGCGTTTTTACCATTATTTTTTTTTTTTTACTGGTAATGGCGGCGATTTGTGATTTTTATCCGGACTGCGATATTGCAGCAGATATGTCAAACATTTTGACACTTTTTGGGACCAATGGCATTTATATAGCGATCAGAGCTAAAAATAGCCACTGATTACTGTATAAATGTCATTGGCAGGGAAGGGGTTGACACTAAGGAGGGTGATCAAAGGGTTAACCATGTTCTCTCATTGTGTTTTAACCGTATGGAGGCTGGGCTGGCAGGGACATAACAGACCTAACTGATCCCGAGTACAGGGATCAGTAGATCCGTCATGCTCCCCCCCCCTCACAGATCAGGGAACCGACGTGTTTACATCGGAAGTAACGCGTTCTGGCCCTCTATCAGGCGATCGCGGGTCGCCGGCGGACATCTAGTCCGCCCGACCCGCAGGCACGCTCACGCAGCATGGAGAGCACATAAAGGCACCCCGGCAAAGTAGATCTGCGCTGCAGCCATCAATTGGCTATAGCGCGGATCAGAAGTGGTTAAACTAGAAATGAAATGCAAAAAATTTGGATAGATATAAAAAACAATATAAATACCTTTTTGTAAGTGATCACATTCCCTCTGTTCTCAGCTGTATAAGAGTTGGGGGAGTAGAAACAGCAGCACACTGATCTCTCCAGTGAATAGCTGGGGTGAAGCATGGGGGGGGGGGGTGAAGCACGCGGGGAGGGAGGGGAATAAAGCAGGGGGGGGGGGGGGTTCTGGGTGTTGGGACAAGTCTGATCATAGGAGGAGATGAAGCTACCCTACTGGGTGTGTTCTCCTGCTTAGTGTGGTTAGTTTTTAGTAGGAAAACAGAGGGACTGGCAGGAACACCAGGGATTTCACACAAAGAAAGCAATACAAAGAGAACAGGATACTTTCTCATACAAGTACATGGTACAGCAGGCACAGATCAGGAATATGGGTTTACATATTCTTTAGGACAAAAAAATCCCCAGAAATCTTGTGTGTGCATACCGGTAAGTATTCTGCAGGGTACGGTATGTACAGATAACTAAAGACAAATAATGAGCATAGGCACACATGAACGAATGTTTATATTAGTGTTGTGCAATGAGAAAGAAACTCACGACGTGATATAGACTAGTCATATCATGTCCTTGAAAAGCCAGCTGTCCTTCCTGGTACACCCCGGGGAACCTCACAAACGTTCTATCTAAGAAGCCTGAGACAGGCGGTATTCATAGAAGCATAAAACAGTGTGGCCCATAGCCAAGATGGCACAGAAACAAACCAGGTCTGAGTAATGATTACTAGACCCGCTGGCAGGAACCCAACTATGATCTGCAACAGAATGAGTTTCTTTCTACGAAAATAGAATAGATAGTATTTGGATATGTCTGAGCTTTATTTGTGATTTTTTATATTTTAGCTAGACTGATTTAACCACTTGCCCACTGGGCACTTAAACCCCCTTAATAACCAGACCAATTTTCAGCTTTCAGTGCTCTCTCATTTTGAATGACAATCACTCAGTCATGCAACACTGTACCCATATGAAATTTTTGTCCTTTTTTTCACACAAATAAAGCTTTCTTTTGGTGGTATTTAATCATTTTATTTATTTTATTTATTTGTTGCGCTATAACTAAAAAAAGACCAAAAATTTGTAAAAAAAATGCATTTTTCTTTGTTTCTGTTATAAAATTTTGCAAATAAGTAATTTTGGCCAAAATGTATACTGCTACATATCTTTGGTAAAAATAACCCAAATTAGTGTATATTATATGGTCTGCGTGAAAGTTATAGAGTCTACAAGCTATGGTGCCAATCATTGAAAATTGATCATACCTGATGTACTGACGGCCTAACTCATTTGTTGAGACACTTAGTGCCCATTCACACAGGGGCGACTTGTCAGGCGACTTGAGCCAAAAACGCCCCTGTGTATGAGGCCTTACAAGCCAGGAAAGTACAAATACCCCCCAAATCACCCCTTTTTTGAACAGTAGACATTCCAAGGTACTTAGTAAGACGCATGGCAAGCTTTTTCACGTTGTAATTTTTTTTCCACAATTCTTTGCATTTTTTTTTTTTTCACAAAATTGTCATATTAACGGGTTATTTCTCTCACATGGCACAAATTACAACCCCAAAACACATTCCACTACTCCTCCTGAGTATGGTGATATCATGTGTGAGACTTTTACACAGCCTGGCCACATACAGAGGCCCAACATGCAGGGAGCACCATCAGGCGTTCTAGGGACATAAATTACACAATGACTTGGCACTGTAGAGCACTGATGGAGCACAGATGTGGCGCTATGGCACGAATGGGGCACTGCTGGGCACTGACATGGCACTGCTGGGCATTGATATGACACAGACTGGGGCGCTGTTGGGCACTGATAAGGCACCGTTGGGCACTGATATGGTACCGTTGGGCACAGATTGGGGCACTAATATGGCATGGATTGGGGCACTGCTGGGTACTGATATGGCACCGCTGGGAATGGATATGGCACTGCTGGACACGGATTGTGGTACTGCTGGGCACTGATAGGCCCAGATTGGGGCACTGATCTACACGGATTGGGGCACTTCTATGGCACGGATTGGGGCTGGCAATAAGAGAATACCTTCAGCAGCCTTGCGCTGCAGCTTCTTCAGACATGACGCCGATTTGTTTACATTGATCGCTCCGTCATTGGATGGAGTGATCACATGGTAAAGGGCCGCTGTCGTTGGCCCTTTACCGCGATCCATGACCCGCCGGGACAGCCCCGTGTGCGCACCCCAGGGGGTGCCAGGGCACACGATTCTGGGAGGACGTCACTGTACGTCCTCCCAGAATTAAGCAACCATGCTGTAGCCATCATTCGGCTATGGCCCGGTCATCAAGTGGTTAAAGAGGAGTTGTGGTCCTTCAAAGTGTAAAGCCTAACAAAGAATTTCTCTTATTTATGCTCTTTTATCTGGTGAGCAGCGGCGGAGTAGAGCACATGATTAGAGCCTGAGGCTCTAATTGGCTTCAAAAAGGTTGGGCTCGGGTGCAGTGACATTAGCGAATCAACATTTGCTATTGTCTTCCTGCTTCTCCTCCCAGCCAATCAGGGCAGAAAGCGGAAGGAGAAGGTAGGGAAGCAGCAGGGAAAGCAGCCCATGACCTGGATGGTGTAAGTGTGGACCTGGCGGGGGAGTTTGTTTGCCGCCCCCCCCCCCCAAAAAAAAGAAAGCACCAGCCACCACTGCTGGTAAATATACCAATTAGAAACATTTTGTTGCCATAACATTATTGCTCTAACTCAGCCTTTTTCAACCAGGGTGCCTCAGCACCCTGGGGTGCCTTCTGAGTTCTGCAGGGGTTCCTTGGCAAATCCTCCAAAATTGCCCAAAAATTGTCAACAAGCTAACGGGTGGGTCAAGCCTGCCTTTTATTCTGCAGCATTACAACCTTGGGCACCGTGCGGGCCAGTGGCCAACTTCCTAACAACCAGTGCCATTAAGAGAACATCAGGGGTCTGAGGACATCCTTACTTATCCCTCTCTGTCAGCACTTGGGTCACTTTGGCTAAATGAGGGAGAGAAAATATACTAGTTAATCCTGCAAAAAAGCTTGTGATCTAATAACTTCCTGTGCTCTCTGCCACTATCGACTGCTATCAGATCTTTCTGTGAACTACAAAACCCCCCATGTTGATGAGGATGAGGACAGAGGGAAGTGTTCTGCAGTCCTAATACACTTCCTGTCCTAAGATGACAACACAGATTCTTCATAGATATAGTACAAGGAGTGAGTGCTGTTACCCTCTAAAGACTAGTAGGCTGAAATGTATTGAATCTGTACTGTTTGGTCTAGCTACAATTCAAAGAAGAATTCCAGATATGGGTATTTCATAGTTATATTGGCCCACCTTGGGACAATATAACAATATATATACACACCATACCTGGCCAATGTCCCTGAAACTTAGAAATCACTTAAGTAGGCACCGTGCTGAGTAGCTGCCCCATTGCAGGAGGTCAGCTGCTCAGCACAGGCACCACTGAGAGAATGCCTTGCATTTTCTGAATGAATGCAAAGTGAACTCTGATTGGAGGAGGTGGAGAGTGTGACATCATCCCTCTCCTCTCCATCTCGTCCAATAAGAGGACGCTTTGCATTAATTCATTGGGTGCAATGCATTCTCTCAATGGTGCCTGTGTTGAGCAGCCGACCTCCTGTGCTCACAATGCAATGGGGCAGCTGCTCAGCACGACTTGGAAGCAAGTGGAGACCCCTGCATTAGGGGTGTTTATTTCAGTGATTTCCAGTTTCCAGGGGCATTGGCCAGGTACAGTATATGCATAGTTACATTGGCCCAAGGTGGATCAATGTAACTACAGTAGGTATAAAATATCCATACCTGGAATTCTTCTATAAGCAGTACTTCGATAAACCCAGTTAACCATGTAGAGATTTTTTTTTTCGGTCATACTAGACCCAAACTTGTACTGACAGAGAGGAGCAACTGCAAGAGCAGTGCAGCAAATATATAAATACAGTACACATACATACACACAATATACAGACATCACATGGTTGTAAAGGCAAAAGGTTTTTTACATTCTATGCATTAAGGGAAAAACCTTCTGCATGCAGATTATCCCGCATCCCCTCATAAATACATACCTGAGCCTGATCTCGATCCAACGATGTGCATGAGAACTGATGCTCTCTTGGCTCTCTCCCTCCTGCCGTTGGCTCCTGCTGCTGTCAATCAGAGCCAGCAAGGAGGGAGAGAGGGGGCGGGGTCAAGACCCACTCTGTGTGTCTTCTGGAGCAAGCATGCACAAGTGCCCCCATAGTAAGAGGCTTGCTATGGGGGCACTCGGTGGGGGGTGGAGCCAGAGAAGAAGCGGATCGGTGCAAAATCATAGCACAGAGCAGGTAAGTATAACATGTTTGCTATTTTAAATTTTAAAAAAAAGGAACCTTAAAATCACTAACACATACTGGTAAAAGTAACAAGTGGAGTATAATTTCTCTTTAATTGGGGCATAATTTGGCCACCTGTTTCCAGATCAACATGTATATTCAGGCTGTTTCGGGCTTCAGTGATAGATGTAGCAGGTTGGTGTAATTCAAACCCTATGGAGAAGAAAAAAAAAACAAAAAAACAAAAAAAAATAACAGTAACATGAATACTCAAATTTAAAAGCCACTCAGTAAGTAGGCTGTGCCCTCCACTCTCTTATGAAGGACAAATATTGTATTTGACTGTCTTATATTTTAACCACTTGCCGACCGCCGCCGCAGCGTGACGGCGAGAAGGTGGCTCGTTATCGCGAACCGCCGTCACAGGACGGCGGCCGCGATAACTAGCATTGTGAGCGCGCCCGCGCGCTCACTGTTTTGGGGGGAGCCAGGGAGCGGGTGCGGCGGACTCGATCGCCGCCGGCTACCCGCGATGGCCCCCCCCCCCGCACTGAAAGAACGGAGGTCCATGTAAGTAAACACGGACCTCCGTTCTATGAGAGGGGGAAGGTCTCCAGGTTAACCCCTTCACTGCCAATGGCATTTACACAGTAATCAGTGCATTTTTATAGCACTGATCGCTGTATAAATGCCAATGGTCCCAAAAAAGTGTCAAAACGGTCTGACATGTCCGCTGCAATATCGCAGTACCGCTAAAAATCGCAGATCGCCGCCATTACTAGTAAAAAAATTAAAAAAAATAAAAACCCCAGAAATGAATTCTCATCATCCGTAAACGCAGCAACTTTTGCGCAAACCAATCAATAAACGCCGATTGCGATTTTTTTTTTTAACAAAAATATGAGGAAGAATATAAATCTGCCAAAACCGATGAAAAAAAATGTTTTTTTATATTTTTTTTTTGGATTTGTATTTTAGCAAAAAGTAATAAATTTGGGTCTTTTTTTTAATTGTCGCTCTTCTTTTGTTTATAGCGGCGATCAGAAATGACGCAGAGGTGATCAAATACCACCAAAAGAAAGCTCTATTTGTGGGGAAAAAGGACACAAATTGTGTTTGGGTACAACGTCGCACGACCGTGCAATTCTCAGTTAAAGCGAATCGCAAAAAGTGCTCTGGTCCTAAAGTGTGAAATCCTTCCAGGGCTGAAGTGGTTAAACAGTTTTAAAAGTGAGATTTTTATTTTCTTGATACCCTAGCAGGGGGATCACCCTCCAGTCTTAAAAAAAGCTGTTTTTTTTCAGTATAATAAACTGAAAGTGTTACTAAATCGACAACAGTAAAATCAGTCTGCATATGCAGTAAAGCCTGCTTGTTATACTCACTGTGGAACCTAAGGGGTTAATCCTCCGCATTGTG
Source organism: Glandirana rugosa (assembly GCA_018402905.1). Lineage (NCBI taxonomy): Eukaryota > Metazoa > Chordata > Amphibia > Anura > Ranidae > Glandirana > Glandirana rugosa. Next base: position 995,457 of record BLSH010228224.1, on the reverse strand, counting down.
TAAAAAGGATATTCCTGTCTTCTCTGATCCTCCCCTTCTTCCACTGTCCCCAATTTATCCCCTCATAGTACTAGAGATGCACTGGCATTTCGGCAGATGAAACATATTGGCCAAAAATGGTGTTTTCTGCATTTCGACGATAGAGAAAAAGGTGCCGCTAATGGCACCGAAAATGCATGCGATTTTACTGTGCTTATGGTGTGTTTTTCATAGGTCATGTGACTCAAAAACGGCATCGAAAATTTAACACGGGTGCTTTATTGATGTGTTCTTACTGCATTTTTGGATAGTTTTTTTAACTGACCAAAAATGCAGCAAGCAAGATCTTTAACACCACAATGGAAACACAACGGATGTGAATGAATACATATATAGAATTTAAAGAGTTGCATTTTACTTGAGCTTTTCTTGCGCTAAAGGGGCCGATAATGGCTGACAATAAATTCATACTCATTTAAATTCATGATACTAATTAAAAAGTTGAATATAATACAATTATACATAAATATATATATATATATATATATATATATATATATATATATATATATATATATTTTTTTTTTTTTTTTTTAACTGTCATTTTCGTTTTGGTTTCGGCCAAGTGCATCCTGAATTTTTGGTTTCAGAACCAAAATTTCCATTCGGTGCATTTCTAGCTAGTACAGAGCCCTGGGAACAAGCTGCACATGCTCAGTTTGGGGTGTATTGCTAGAGAGTTTTTTTTCTTGGTAAAGTGCATGTGATCAGCAGAGGGCCAATCAGCAATGTCCAGACAGATGGTCAAGGGTCCTGCAGACTCATAGAACAGTCAGAGGAGAATAAAACTCCTCCTACAAGCTTTCACCAGACGCTGATCGAAGTCACAATATTGCTATATACTGTTGATGAGAAAAGGTATTTAGCATTTTATAGTTACTAAAATAATTGCATTTCCATGTTCTGTGCACTGTGGAACAACAGATATAGTGAATGCAGGGTCGTGGGTTTATTAACACTTGAAGATCACTGCATATTCCAAAGCACAGACCACTAGAGGGCGCAGTGCACACTGAGACTTCCATATAAAGACTGCAACGGCCACGGGAACCTGTGTTATATCAGAATCGGTGACCCTTCACATTTTGTAATGGAAGTGACGTTACGTCGCGGCCATCTTGGTACACCCTGCATTCGTCCTCAGTAAGACCTCATACACACTATACAACATTTGTTGTCTGATTTTAGATTTACCAAAACCATGTAATTCAAGAGTCAGCCTGGTTGCATACAAATTGAAACTCTTAAGGTTTGACCTCATATTATATGGTTTTGGTAAATCTGAAGGAAAGAATCTACAGAAAATTGTATAGTGTGTATCCAGCTTAAGTGTACAGTGAGAAGTCGGCAAGTGGACATCTTGTCACACCCACTGAAGTCTTGCATTTTACACATATTTTTACCGGTAAACTCAGCTTATATACTGAAATACAGTATTTAGAAATCCGTGACACTGTTTTGATGTTGTATTTGAAAAGCAGCGGCAAGCCTGCTAATCTGACAGAACACCAGGGTGGATAAAAAATTTTATTGAATTTATTTTAATAAAATACTTTTGAAGAAAAATCTATCTAAAGATAGTTTTCTATTTAAGACACATTAATAATTTAGTTTATTCAGCATGAAATGGAGCTTAGTTATGTAGCATGAGGCTGTAATATTTAAATTTTTGGTAAAATCATTCAATGAATCCAAGCTCTGCAAGCTGAGATAACATGCACTGCAATGATGCATTCACGCAATTTCACAGTAACATTGACATAAAACAAAGTTCAGGAATATTCCTTTATCCCATTATTTTGCAAATCTATGTACACTACAAACTGTATGATTGAATCGGTTCTGATATCACTGTATTACTAACCTGACCGCTTATTATTCTAAATAGGAAACCTTAATTTTGTTTGCAAATATTAAAGATTCTAACTAAGAATGAGTCCTTACGTTTAAAGAGCACCTGTCATTTCAGATCCATCATGGCAGCGCCTGTTAGCGGGCATCCACTCACCTGCTGCCGCCACATCCCTCACCTTGTTGTGTCACTGCCGCATCACCAGCTGTCCCATTAAAGTCAATGGGACTGTCGGTGAGTCAACAGTGGGTCAGAGGAGGCGCTGCAGAACAGAGATGACAGTTGCCCTTTAAAAATTATGATTTAAATCAAGCCTTTTTACTAGTGATTTAAATCATGATTTAAATGGTGATTTAAATAGGCTTGATTTAAATCAAATCCACCGTGCAGAACACCACTGCTTTTACAATTGGACATCAAAACAGTTTGACGGATATCAAAATACAGTATTTCAGTATATAAGTAGAGTTTACTGGTAAACATAACAGTAAAATGCAAGACTTCGGTGGGTGCAAGAAGATGTCTGCTTGCCGACTTCTAACTGTAGGCTTAATGCGGCCGAGTGCGGGGTGTACCAAGATGGCGGCGATGGAATGTCACTTCCGCTACTAGATTTGACGGGTCACCAGTTCTGATGGAGTTCTGGGACGCGCAGATGCAGAGACCACCCTATGAGATATTGAATGTTTCAATCCAACAGCTCCAACACAAAAGTCAAATATTCGTTTTAGGTGGACTAACTCTTTAGAAAAAAAAAAGTACAGAACGTTACAGTAGATAACCAAAAATAAATAGGCAATCTCCCATACATTTGGGAACATGTACAAGCAAAACATCTCACGGGCCGGAGTGCTGCGAAGTCTAGGAAACCGCTTGTTCCATTGTGAAGAATTGGAAAAGCGGCTACAAGGCGCTCTCGCAGCAAACCATTCATTCGCTCTCCCTGCACTTTCCAGATGCTCAACATTCTTGACATCAGAGTGGAAAAATTTACTGTTAGTCTAGAGAAATCCAATATTACCATTCTTGTCATATCCCTCATAGCTTCATTATTAGAGCAGCTCTGTGGAAGCTATAAAGTGCTGGTAAATGATTAAAAAATCTGGGCCGTGTGTTACATCACTTTAACAGAATTGAAAGGGAGGACTCCATCCAAATGCGTAAAGCAAACGGCTACCTTATAAAACGCAACTATGTGCATTTTTTATGTAATATTTGTCTGTATTTCTGTAAGATAGACCAAGATTCAGCTCAAGCAAAAATCTTTTTACTGCAACCTGGGGGTATTAAACGGCGGAGAACATAGATCCCGAGCCCAGAACAACATTGTAAACTTTAACAGTGTTTATAAAAAGGACACCGCCATGCTGACATTCCTCCGCTTGGTCAAAAGTAAGTCGGTGTTACCCAAGTCTGTTTTCTGAAGATCAGGCGGAATCGCTAGACGCCGATACATTGGCCGGAGCCCAGGACCCGCCAGAGACGTATTGTACAAAGAGCATTATAGAAAGTTAATATACAAGAAAAGAGAGTCTGTAATAAAGTTATGTAAACTCAGGAACAAATATGGAACATACAACACCTTACCAGTCCTCAGTGGTGGTGGCTGCATTCGTTTTCATATTTTAGGCTAAGAACATTTTCTACAAGCACAGAAAAATAGCTGATGATCCTGCCAGTAATCGCGTGTCCTTGTAACTTCCTGTGCACTCAACTGAAAGCAGTATTAATCCCAAAAGCAAACATTATAGTGGAACCTTGGATTATGAGCATAAACCGTTCCAGGAGAATGCTTGTAATCCAAATCACTGGTATAGCAAAGCATGTTTCCCCATAGGAAACAATGGAAACTCAGATAATTTGTTGCACAGTGACTTGCTTGTCAATGCAGTATGTGGCCATAGGTACGGAGGCACTGGTGTATGCAATACGGTATGTGGCCAGAGGTGTGGTGGCGCTGCTGAGACTCGGAAACTGTTGATACTTTCGGTATTTCCAACTATTTCTGAGTATTTGCAACGGCTTCCAAGAGTCTCCGAGCCTCTGCAGCGCCCCCACACCTCTGGCCACATGCAATATTGCATGCACAGAGGCTTAATCCTGCTCATTTTGTGAGACAGCGCTCGCAAACTGAGTTAGGATTTTTTAAAAAAACTGCTCGTATTGAGAAACGCTCGTTAACCGCGTTACTGGCAATCCAAGGTTTTACTGTATATTGCAGCTTACAATTCTTAAATGTGATGGCTGCAATAGGTTTCTTTTTAAGGCTTTCTTTCTACTATTTTCATCTGGTGATCCGGCCAGCAGGTCTGTTGTTTTTCAAAAGAAAAAGCTCTCCAGCAGAATGTATCAGTTTTCAAGGATGAGACAGACCACTTAACATGGACAGGGGTGCTTAATCACTTCAATACAGGGCACTTTCAAACCCTTCCTTCCCAGACCAATTTTCAGCTTTCAGCGCTGTCGCACTTTGAATGAAAATTGCGTGGTCATGCAATACTGTACCCAAATGATCATTTTTTTCACACAAATAGAGCTTTCTTTTGGGGCAGATGTGACCGGGCCATACAAATGTTTTGGGGACTATGACAGATGTGATGGGGGACAGACAGATGTTTTGGTGACTATGACAGATGTGATGGGGGACAGACAGATGTTTTGGTGACTATGACAGATGTGATGGGGGACAGACAGATGTTTTGGGGACTATGACAGATGTGATGGGGGACAGCCAGAGGTTTTGGGGACCATGACAGATGTGATGGGGGACAGAGAGATGTTTTGGGAAGTGGTACAGATGTTTTATGGGGACACTGACATGTGTAGCTGACACAGAACTGTAGATCCCCCCCCCCCCGCACTGAGCTTGACGGGGAGAGAACTGTCACAGAGACACATGTCTCTGTTTACATTGTGCCGGCTGTGATTGGACACAGCCGCCACGTGGTCGGGAGAGCCAATCACAGCACCCATATCCCGATCTCTGCTTGGCCGGGTCATGTGATCATAATGATCACAGGATCGAGCTGCAGCGCGCCTTGTGGCTGCGCTTGTTCTGAGGGACGTTCCTGAACGTCCACTCAGAATGGTGAGGTGCCCACCCGGCCGTATATGTACAGTGGCCGGGTGGGAAGTGGTTAAAGAACATTTAAGGCCCCGTCCACATGATTGGACCGATGGGGTCCGCCTATCCATTTTGCAGGCGGACCTGATCGGGCAACCCATTGTCCTCTATAAGGAGGCGGATGTCAGCGGAGATGTGTTTGCTGACACCTGCCTAACATCCAATTTTCAGCTTTCAGCGCTGTCGCACTTTGAATGAAAATTGCGCGGTCATGCAACACTGTACCAAAATGACATTTTTATCATATGACTTGTTTAGGCTGCATGCAAGGGGTCCAAATGAGACAAGTCTAAAAAAAAAAAATGTCTGCATTTATGGTAAAAACATGGGAAAGTTTTTTTTAAAAAAAACATTACCAAAGGAAGGCAGTGTTTGTGTCCCAAAACAGAATTCACAACATCATAGCAGTACCGTAAGTAACGACACATTTATTTGCAAATCAATATGCATATACCAAGCATGTCCAAAGCCAGGCCCATGGGCCAATTGCAGCCCATGTTCAGGTTTAATACAGCCCCACAGGTAATTTGGCAAAATCTATCTGTTGTGGCCCCCAGTGGGCCAGCAGGCAATTCATGTTTTCTGCTTGAGAAAGGAGTGCGCATGCCCCACCACCGCATAGCGAATACTCGGAAACACGTCGCATTGCAACTTGGGAGCCTCTACCTCATCCAGACATCCACACCGCGCATCACCCAGACTCGAGGCTTCCCTGCTGACTTTCCCCTTGCTACAGAGCCCTTCCAGCTACACCTGCACCACCAGAGAGACAAGGAGACCTGTGACACACAGCCACGATCCATCTGGATGTTTGTCCCGCTGAGCGGTCATCTCTTCCGGGCTCCTGGTTGCTCCATCAGCCTCACAGCGGTGTCTCTCTGTCCTGTGGATGTGAGAGATTACACCCAGCTTCCCACCACTTTGATTGAGCCTGTTTGTAGGGAGCAATATTTGGACATGCCATGTATACTTGTTATGTTCCTGTTCATATTTGTTTAACTTAAAAGTTAACAGACAACCTTTATTACCAATAATATGTAACGTACTTTACAATGTTCCTGACATATATTTCAGCTTCCTGGATTTTTTTTTTTTTATCTGGCCTTCAGATATGAAAGGCAGAGCGATTTAACACCTGTTTAGATTTGTCATCTATGTGACGAAATGAAAAGTATGCCATTTGCAATAAACTTTGCATAAAATAGTTCATTTGCATTTAATTTTAATGGTTCAAAGAATGTCAGGTAAAATGGTCGGCCCTCAGGCATGTTCACTTCATCAAATCTGGCCCTTTTGAAAAAAGTTTGGCACCCCTGGCATATACAGCACCTTAAAAATGTATTCATAGCCCTTGAAATTTTCACATTTTGTCATGTTACAACCAAAAGTATAAATGTATTTTATTGGGATTGTATGTGATAAACCAACACAAAGTGGCCCATAATTGTGAAGTGGAGGGAAATGATAAATGGTTTTCCAAATTATGTACAAATAAATATGTGAAAAGTGTGGCGCGCATTTGTATTCAGTCCCCCTGAGTCAATACTTTGTAGAACCGCCTTTCACTGCAATTACAGCTGCAGTCTCTTCCAGCTTTGCACATCTAGAGAGGACATTTTTGCCCATTCTTCTTTGCAAAATAGCTCAAGCTCTGTCAGATTGGATGGAGAGCGTCTGTGAACAGCAATGTTCAAGTCTTGCCACAGATTCTCAATTGGATTTAGGTCTGCACTTTGACTGGGCCATTCTAACACATGAATATGCTTTGATCGAAACCATTCCATTGTAGCCCTAGCTGTATGTTTAGGGTCGTTGTCCTGCTGGAAGGTGAACCTCCGCCCCAGTCTCAAGTCTTTTGCAGACTCTAACAGGTTTTCATCTTTCAAAAGTGTTATTAGTTTAAAACAGGTACAAAGGTATAAAGATACAAAGAGCCACATAAGTAGTAGAAAATCCCTGTAAGAACAGGTTTGAGGATTAAGCAAATACTGTCACAAATAACATATCTGCATACACTTACGAACCCAATTAAGCGGGCATAATCAGATAGATATAGAGCACCTAGAGGTGAAGTTGTTATTTAAACCTGGATAGACAAATGAGCAAGTGGTCGCCCATTAGTCCAGATGCCCCAATGGGAACAATCTGTGCCTGGGCCAGGGGGCGATCATAGAGGAGATCACAGTTCAAACTTCCCAGCCGGGGCTGGGCCCTAGCATGGGGTATATAAAATGACAATTGCAGAAACATTGCTGTAATGAACCTCTGGGGGGGAAGAGAGAGAGGAAGGCTAAAGTGGGGTGAATTCCAGAGTGTGGGCGTGTAGCATACTCCAACCATCGGCTGGAGAACATACATGTATAATGGATAGCAGGCCTGATCATGCCAAGGATGGTGGTGTGGCAAACTAAGCTAGAAATAAAGAAAATATGGAAGGGAAGAAAGGAGAAGAGGGCATAGGAAAGGCAAGGAGAGAAGGGAAACAGAGAGGGGGCAAGGGGAAGAGAGGAAAGAGAGAGAAGGGGGGGGGTGTGGGTGGGGGAGAGGGGGTGTCCCAGGAAGACTTTACAGCTCATGTCAGGGGCACTGCAAATGGCAGTGTGTGATTGGAGTTGAGGGCTAGGTTGTTGAATGGGTTAATAATGATCAAGGGGTTAGAAGGCTGTGGTCGAAGTTGGATGGCACAAAGTGTTCCATCCAGGGTTTCCACAGTCTCTCTTGGGGCACGGTTTTGTCCATGATGATGGCTTCTACTCTGGCATGGATCATAGCTCTTGTGACCCTGTTTTTGACTTCAGTGATGTTGAGAAGTGGAGTTTTCCATGCTTTCGATATCGTTTGTTTCGCAGCCGTCGTAACCTGCAGGAGAAGTTTGAATTGGGTCTTAGAGATGCCGTCTGTTTTTTTTGTTCAGGAGGGCAACCGACGGTTCGGGGGAGAGGGAGAATTTGAACAATAGTGATAGAATTTGAAAGATTTGATCCCAGAAAGCTACTACCAAAGGACATGACAACGAAATATGTAGGTGAGTACCTCCTGCAGAGCAGCCTCGGAAGCAGAGAGGGGAGTAGGCTGGAATGTACTTTGGGATACGGGCAGGGACAAGGTACCATCTCATGATTACCTTGTAGTTGGTTTCGACAGCTACTATGGATTGGGAGGATGATTTGGTGGCCTCCCAAATGTCGGTCCACTCTTTGGGGTCTGAATGTATCTCTAGGTCTTTCTCCCAGTTGATGATATAGGTCGAAGCAGGGGGTCGAAGATTTGGTTGTAAAGAGAGGAGATCAGGCCTTTTGTGTGTGGATCTTTGAGACAAATGTGTTCGAAGGGAGATAGGGCAGGTAGTGAGGGGTCTCTTTGTAGGCATGGAGAAAAAAAGTGTTTAAGTTGAAGGTATCTGAAGATCTTGGAGCTAGGTATGTCATGTGCTTCGCGTAAGGCTGGAAAGATATAAATGAGTCAGGCGTGGTAAATGAGAGAGCTCGAAAAAGCTGGGATCTTGTCCAGTTGCTGAAGGAGTTTGGGGAGACCCATGCTGGGTAGAAAGCTGGGTTTTTCATGAAAGAGAGCATAGGGTTATGTGGGGATTGCAGGCCATATTTAGACTTTAGGTTGTCCCACAGGTGCAGACTGTGGGCAGTCACAGGGTTATCTATTTGCCTGTGGTCTTTTGGTTTCAGCCAGAGCAGGTTTGCTACGGAGAGGGGATCGCAATCCACCGATTCTAAGGAGACCCACAGCGGGGTCTCCTTGGTGGTGTGGTACTTAGGGAGTTGAGCTAGCTGGGCTGCTTGATAATACTTAAGAAAGTTTGGGACGCCAAGGCTTCCCTTCAGTTTAGGGGAAAAGAGGATATGCCTCTGTAGCCTTGGTCTAGTCTTCCCCCAAATAAACTGGAGCACGCGTCGCTGAAGCATGCGTAGGTAGTGGGAAGGGATGTTAATGGGTAGTACCCTAAAAAGGTATAAAATCTTGGGTAGGATGGTCATCTTGCCCGCGGTGATCCTGCCCAGCCAGGCAAGTGGAAGCTTAGACCAGGAAAGATGTAAGATGTGAGCTGTATCCCTAGGTAGGGGATGCTGCTCGTGGACCAGGAGAAGGGAAGTATCTGTTGAAGTTGGGCTAGGAGTGGAGGGTCAATAGAGACATTTAAAGCCTTAGATTTACGGGGATTTACGACCAAACCCGAGACCTTGCCGAACTCTTCTAAGGTTTTGAGGAGATTTGGGGATGAGGTTATAGGTGCCGTCAGGAATAGGAATATATCATCCGCAAATAGGCTTAGTTTATGGTGGTGACCGCCTAGTACAATACCTTTTATATTGGGGTTGGACCTGATCTTTTGGGCTAGGGGTTCGATTGCAAGAGCAAAGAGGAGCGGGGAGAGGGGGCACCCCTGGCGCGTACCTCTGCTTACCGGGAAGGGGTCAGATTTAAAGCCCACATATTTAATGCTTGCTGAGGGGAAGAGATAGAGGGAGGAGACCCATGAGAGGAAATGGGGACCAAAGCCCCAGGTCTTGAGGGAGAATGTTGGGTAAGACCACGATAGCATGTCAAACGCCTTTCTTATGTCTAGCGAGAGAAAGCAGGTAGGTATCCTGCGTTTCTTGGCGACATGCGTCAGAATGACTGCCCTTCCAATACCGTCCCCAGCCTGTCTGGAGGGGATGAATCCCACTTGGTCTCTATGAACCAGAGACCCAATTATTGGATTCAGGCGAGAGGCCAAGATTTTGGCTAACAATTTGATATCCAGGTTTATTCTGATTGGGACTTAGGAAGCATGGAGACGGTGGCGGAGAGGGATTCTGGTCTGAAGTTGTTTCCCTTAAGTATACTGATAAAAGCTGAAGTTCGCATGGGGGAGAGTAAGTCAGAAAAGCGTTTATAGTAGGTGGCCGTAAAGCCGTCAGGGCCCGGGCGTTTATTAGAGCGCAGGGTCTTGATGGCTGCCATCACTTTGGTTTCAGTAATTGGGCTCTCGAGGGAAGCCCTTTGGGTGGCGGATAAGGAGGGAAGGGAGATGTCAGAGAAAAGCGAGGCGGCCTGTGTCTCGTCAAAGGTTGAGTGGGCGGAATAGAGGTCAGCAAGGTGTCTGCGAAAGTGGGCTACTATCTTCACAGGGTTACTGGTGTAAGAATTGTGAGACACATTGAGTCCAATGGGCTTGTAAGGTTGGTCTAGTCTTCGGAGGGAGAGGGCTAAGAAGGTGTCTGGCTTATTGTTCTTCATGTATAGCTTATGTCTCAAACGTCTCATGATTTTGTCGGCCGATTCAGATAGGAAGAGGTCCAGATCAAGCTTCGCTTGGTCTAGGGCTTGTCTATGGGAGGGTGTAGGGTCATTCTGGAAGGTCGCATGTCCGTTGTCCAGGAATGAAAGGGTATGGTGTTCGACACTGAACACCATCCCCTTTCATTCCTGGACAACAGATTGCTCTATGTCACCATCTAAGCTACGTATTCACTCATTCATCTATGGTCAATTCTGTGATGTACTACTGACCACTTGATCCGCGACAGAGAATTGTTATTTAATTTTACACTGTATGGGGTTCCTCTACTATAGAGTAACCAAAACATTTTAAATAAATATGACTTTTTTTTATATAATTTGATTTATGTGTGGTGTGTTGCTGCCTATTAAAGTCCCATCAAAGGGGGTTCATTCCTTTTCTAATCTAATACCAAGGGATGAGGCAGCCACCACAGTGACTTCACTGACACGTGGAACATCTATTAATCCTATTTACTAATTAGGCAACTTCGGAAGGCAATTGGTTCCACTAGATTTTAGTAAGAGGTATCAAAGTAAAGGGGGGCTGAATACAAATGCACGCCACACTTTTCACATATTTATTTGTAAAACAAAAAATGCAAAACCATTTATCATTTTCCTTCCACTTCAGGATTATATGCCAATTTGTGTTGGTCTATCACATAAAATCCCAATAAAATACATTTAGTTTTTTTTTTTTTTCAAGGCTCTGTAGCTAAAGAGTTCTGGCCTGTAGGGTAAACAACTGGCACTTGAGGTATAATATGGATTTTGAGGGCAAACCCCAACAGGAGGGTTTGCCCTCCCCCTTTTGAACCATTCCAGGTCACATGCCCCCAACACAGGAGAGGGAGTACCGTGCCAGGGTAAGGCCCCCCTTGCAAAGCATTTTTCCCCATATTGATGAGAACAAAGACCTCTTTCCAACAACCCTGGCACAGTGGTTGTGGGGGTCTGCAGGTGGGGATCTTATTAGGAATTTGGAAGCCCCTTCAAAAATAGGAGGACCAGATACTACACCTGTGTAAATAAGTAAGAGACACATAGTACCCCTATTCTTACTCAAATACATGTAAAGTACATCCACTGTCAATCAACTTGACCTGCAATGACCGATACCCGTTGACCCAATGCTTCAGTCACAATAAGTGACCAATCCAGTGGACGATAGCTGTTATAAACTAAGGAACGGGATCTCCCAAGTGATGTCATTCACTATATATGGACATGACCAAATATATGGTCAATGACGTCACAGAGACACATGCTCACAGGGGGTGTACTGAAAGATTCCAGGAAAAAAATGGACTCTGCAAATGGTGACTGGTACCAACTTGTTTACCTGTGTCACTTCCAGCTCCAGTGGACAAGGCCGGCATGGCTGCAGACTAATAGTAACTAAGCAGAGATGAACACAGATCCACACCCACAAGGTAGGCGATAGCTGTAGTAGCTCCAACGGCCAATCTGTCCAGTGCGATTCCTGCAGTCCCAGTGCTTTCCCCTAGAAAGAACACAGACATCATTTGTACAATAAGCAGACCTGGTAATTGTAAATTTCAGCTCTTTGAAATAAAACTGTGCTGTAAATAAAGCTAGAAGTGCATTAAAAGCCCGTACACTGCTTATACTTAAAGTGTATATAAACCCTACATCTATATTTCTTTATCATTGGCATCATACATCACTATATACAGTTTTCTTATCAAATCTTTTTCTTTAATCCTTGCAAAGTTTCTTACCTGGGGATCCTGCCAGAAACGACATTTCCTGTTGCATGTTGACAATCCTCACCTTTAGCAGCAGCATTGTCAGTTTACCCTGCAAGCTAACTGATAGACCCGATTGTCAGCCCATCGGCCAACTGAAGGGGTATGCAGGGCAGGCTGTCAACATTGCTGCTAATTGCAATATAGTGGCTCCATGCTGGCCACCTGCAAAAGGAAGTGCTGTAACTGGCAGGATCTCCAAGTAAGACTTTGCAGCAAATTCACAAGAATGATCTGTTGAAAGCCCAACACCAAGAATTAAACAAAATTTACCATTAATGCTCGTTAAGGTAAATCTTACAACAATAACAAAAATTTAAAGTATTGCAGCTTACTGGTCCTTAGACGTAGTGGATTCTTTAGTTTTCTTTATTCACACTTTTAACCCTTATTCTAATCAAGTAATCCTGCCATTAACTCACTTCTTATCCTAGGGTGACAACTGTACTGAGCAGCTTTTTCACCCTAGAATAAGGCATGTGTTAACATTGCATAACACCGCCCCCTCTCTTTTCCAAAACAGGGGTGGAGTTTTGTAGTCCACGGAGATTGCAGGGAACAATGCTGATAACCGTCCAGCCCAGAAGCGATCAAGGTTTCTGGCTGAATGAATAGCCAAGTTTATTTTATTTTTTTGATCTTGTAAAACAAATATAATAAAACTCTGCCAATGGTGCATTTAAACGTAGACTAAAAGGAGCAAATAAGAGTTTTATTGTTAAGAGTTTATATTCACGTTAAGCCTAGGGATAGAACGAGAGGATGACATACTCACCTGACTCCCTGCTCTAGCCGTCTCTTATCCCGGCTATTAACCCTGCAATGTACATGGAGAGGGCTATTAACCCTGCAATGTACATGGAGAGGGCTATTAACCCTGCAATGTACATGGAGAGGGCTATTAACCCTGCAATGTACACGGAGAGGGCTATTAACCCTGCAATGTACATGGAGGGGGTTATTAACCCTGCAATGTACATGGAGGGGGTTATTAACCCTGCAATGTATGAAGGGGGCAAGTGTGTGACTGCTACCAGCTTAGGGAGGGTTCTGCAGGGCACCAGTTGTAAAGATAGAGGGAGCCTGCTGAAGCTTGGAATAAGGTATGTTCCAGCACCTCTAGACATAATCACCCTTTAAACCTTGCAGTGCGGGAGGGGGGACAATTGCAAGGGTATTTATTTTTATTGTGACAACTGTTTACAGTTTGGCATGTTGCCAAACAATGAAAACTAGATTTGCGGTTTATGTACACTTTAACATGTAAGTAAAGGCTAGCAATGAACGCTATTTATTTTCTCCCTTTTAATCTGCTAAATGTACCAAAGTGTTTTGCTTCAACTGTTTAACCACTTGCCCTCCGGAAGGTTAACCCCTCCTTCATGACCAGGCCATTTTTTGCGATACGGCACTGTGTTATTGCACCGGTTGTGCGACGCTGTGTCCAAATCAAATTTGTGTCCATTTTTTCCTACAAATAGAGCTTTTGGTGGTATTTGATTTATTATTTGCACTATAAACTAAAAAGACCAATCAATTTTGAAAAAATATTTTTACTTTCTGCTATAAAACATATCCAATAAAATAATGTAAAAAAAATGTAAAAAAATCATCTTCATCAATTTAGGCCAATATGTATTCTGCCAATAAGTGTATATTGATTGGTTTGCGCAAAAGTTATAGTATCTACAAACTATGGGATATTTTTATAGAATTTATATTTATTTATTTTTCACTAGTAATGGCGGCGATCATCAATGTAATAAGATTGCGGTAGACAAATCAGACACTAAATGACACTTTCTGGGGACCAGTGACACTAATAAAGCGATCAATGCTAAAAAAAATGCACTGTCACTGTCATAGGGAAGGGGTTACCATCAGGGGTGATCAAAGGGTTAAATGTGTGCTAGGGATGGCTTACTGTGTGGTGGGGGCTTGTACTATGGGAAGGCAGAGATCAGTGTTCCTACTTTGCAGGAACATAGGATCACAACCTTCCCTTCTCACAGAATGCCGATCTGCCTTGTTTTCTCTGTCCCAAACAGTTAGCGGGTCCCGGCGGATGCTGATTGACTCCTGTTGTGTCCAATCACAGTGGGAGCAGGTCGCTGGCGGCGCTCCCCAGACCCGGAAGTGCAGGATCGCGTACAGGTACGTGATCCTGCCCAGGAGAGCCACCTTGACACCATATATATACAGTATACAGTCAGCAAGCGGTTAATAAGTGTGAAAAATATCTGTTAATCCTGCCAGAAATCTTATCAACTGGTAACCTCATTGGCTCTCTGACTGTGCACAAAAAGGGATTAAGGAAGATTGGGCGAAGGGGGGAGGTCTGTGTTCATTGTAATGCATCAGAGATGAAGTAGGATTACATTGTGGATGACACCACGTGCTAAGGAATTATGATCTGGACTGTAATGTCAAAGAGAAAGGCAGGAGCATACTATATTTCTTGCATTTAACAGTTATTCTTTTGTGCTTGCAGCATGTTTAATATGATGAAACATGGTGAAAAGGGCATGCATTTCAAAGATGTAGTAAATGTCTTTTTTTTTTCCTATTTTGACATACGCTTTAATTTTACTTTGTTCCCTCACCTGTGAGAGGGAGGACCCCCTGTGTAAGCTCCAAATGAATCCGGTTGGAGCTTACACAGGGATTAGGACTCTCTCCCTCTCTTCTGCTGGCAGAGCTCGTACCTGGTAGCAGGTCCCTTGGGCACACAGCGGTGCATAATGAGAGTTAAGGGATTGAGCCACAAGCTCCCCCAGGTATCCCCCAAGACACCAAGTTATTAACGTCCTCCCAAGATGTCTCCAACTTACAAGCAGACCTCAATGCACTGTTTAATAGGGCGACTGTGGCAAATGAGGTTTAATGTTTATAAATGTAAAGTAATGCATTTGGGGGCTAAGAATATGCATGCATCGTACATACTAGGGGGAGTACAACTGGGGGAATCCATAGTGGAGAAGGATCTGGGGGTTTTGGTAGATCATAAGCTTAATAATGGCATGCAATGCCAAGCTGCGGTTTCCAAAGCACGCAAAATCCTTTCTTGTATTAAGAGAGGTATTTGCCCCTGTACAAATCATTAGTAAGGCCTCATCTGGAATATGCACTTAAGTTTTGGGCACCAGTTCTCAAAAAGGATATCGGGGAACTGGAGAAAGTGCATAGAAGGGCAACCAAACTGATAAGAAGCATGGATGAGCTCAGCTATGAGGAAAGATTAGAGGAACTATATGTATTCTCTTTGAGAAGAGGAGATTAAGGGGGGATATGATCAACATGTATAAAAACATAAGGGGTCCTTACAGTGAACTTGGTGTTGAGTTATTCACTTTAAGGTCATCAGAAAGGACAAGGGGGAACTCTACGTCTAGAGGAAAAAAAATTTCATTTCCAAATACGGAAAGATTTCTTCACAATAAGAGCTGTGAAAATGTAAAATAGACTCCCTCCATAGGTGGTTCTGGCCAGCTCAGTAGATTTCTTTAAAAAAGGCCTGGATTCTTTCCTAAATGTACATAATATAACGGAGTACTGACATTTATAGGTAAAGTTGATCCAGGGAAAATCCGATTGCCTCTTGGGGGATCAGGAAGGAATTTTTTCCCCCGCTATAGTGAATTGGATCATGTTTTGCTGGGGTTTTTCACCTTCCTCTGGATCAACTGTGGGTATGGGATTGTGTATGATTTTTTTTTTTATTGATTGAACTAGATGGACTGGTGTCTTTTTTTCGACCTGACTATGTAACTATGTATTAAGCTACATTTACAGTGGCGACCTAGGCAGGTACGAATTGTAGCGGCAGGATTCAGAAATTCCTGGTGTGGCTCTGAGGAGCTAGCTGCAGCCACCGGCCCTATTCACTATAGTGACAAGTCATTGGCAGCTGCAGCTAGTCGCTATTACCTGCGGTGATCGCTGCTGCATGCACTTTGTGGTCACCCAAAACCAATAATCGCAGGTGACTGCTAGCTGTGCAGAGAGCAGTGATTAGCTGTGGCTGCCTGCCGGCGACCTGTCATTCTAGTGAACAGGGCCGGCAGACACAGCTAACCGAACCTCTGATACCTGCCTCTACAACTCTCACTCGCCTAAATCACTGGTGGGAATGTAACCTTAGTCTTCAATCCTGGAGGGTGAATGGAGTGGCAGGACAGCAAAGAGAAGATAAGTTTAATGTGCAAAAAGAACCGGCATTAACCACTTCAGCCCTGGAAGGATTTACCCACTATCTAACCAGGTCAGTTTTTGTGATACGCCACTGTGTCGCTTTACCTGACGACAATCGCGCGGTCGTGCTATGTTGTACCCAAACAAAATTGACATTTTTTTCCCCCACAAATAGAGCTTTCTTTTGGTGGTATTTGATCACCTCTGCGTTTTTTATTTTTTGTGCTATAAACAAAAAAAAGTGGCAATTTTGAAAAAAAAATCTATTTATTTTACTTCTGCTATTCTGCTATAATACATATAAAAAAATGTATTCATCAGTTTAGGCCGATATATATTCTTCTACATATTTTTGGCAAAAGAAAACGCAATAGGCGTATATTGATTGGTTTGGGCAAAAGTTGTTGCTTCTACAAACTATGGGATAGATTTAGGAACTTTTATTTTTTTTAATTGTTTTTACTAGTAATGGTGGTGATCTGTGATTTTTAGCAGGACTGCGACATTGTGGCGGACAAATCTGACCCCAAATGACACTTTTTGGGGACCAGTGACATTATTATGCTATATACAGTGCTATAGAAATGCACTGATCAATGTACAAATGGCACTGGCAGGGAAGGGGTTAACACTAGGGGGGGTTAACTGTGTTCCCTAGGCGTGTTCTAACTGTAGGGGGGATGGGCTGCCAGGGACATGACGGAGATCACTGGGAACAGTAGATCGCTGACATGTCCCCTGCCAGAATGGGGATCTGCCTTGTTTACATAGGCAGATCCCCGTTCTGCCTCTCTACAAGGGGATTGTGGGTTGCCGGCAGACATCGAGTCCGCCCGACCTGCGGGTACACTCCAGCAGCATTCAGCGGGCACGAGCACGTGCCACCGGCGGCATGAGCCCGCCCATAATCTTGCATGTGCGAGCTGCCGTACAGTTACGGCAATTCACGCAGGAGAGCCAACCTGCCACAGTATAATGACGGCGGCTGGTCGGGAACTGGTTAAAGAGCACCTATTGTTGTGCCCTGCATTGGTACAGCACAGGTTCACTTTAAGCTACTGGAAGACCCCTTGGCAAAGCTAAGTTTTGTGACGTGGAGTCCTATAGAAAATACATCACCATTAAATAAGGGGCCAATTAACATGCTGAAGTAAGTGTGCAGTGAAATGATTGGGTTCAGGTACTTCAATCAAGGCCGGGGTAATTAGGTGTGACTGGACATATCAGACAAGGCTAGAAGGAAAAGGAATGTAGAGGGCCTCGTCTGCTGATCATTTTTTCCTGTCCTTCAGTCACTCAATAGAAAGCCTTTATCATTTCAATGCCGGGACGTCAAAGGCAAGCAAATTTATCATCATTCTAAATGAATGAATCATTTTGCTTCAAAGGCTGGATTGTTTTATACATTAGCCCAATTAAGACCATAATTTAAGAGGACATGTAAAAATTGCATGGTTGTACACGTAACAGGTTAAAATAACACCCCCTGATGGGAGCCGTACATTAACGCTTGGCAAAGCAAACAGCAGACTTGTAATCTACACTTCTCAAACCTGTACAGTACATATGCCTGGGGGAAGCTGATCAGAGACGCTTGGTGCAGTCTGTGCGCAGGTTCATGTCAAGCAAGACAGAGGATGAACTGAATCCTTTAAAGGGTCAGTCCACACAAAAAAATATTTTTCATTTTTGGCAGACGTCAGAGATTTGGAAGTGCATTTATGAAACATTTTGTCTGGCTGTTGGCTCATTCAAACTGCATGCAAACTTGTTTTGTGTAAATGGGGCCAATTCAAATGTTCTCAGGCTATACTCTCTGAAATTTGAATGTGTGAATACATAAATGCTAGCATTATGGCTCACTAGATGGCATTGTCATAGAAAATGAGTATGCTCCTCAGCTCAATTTAGTGGGGACAACATGGCATATTCTGCATTGGAACTGCAGAGTATATAGCCTGAGAACATTTGATTTTGTATCATTCACACAGAACAAGCCTAACATGCAGTTTCAACAGATGAACAGCCTGGAGAGACTGTGCATGCGTGGGGGTACAGCATTGGTCAGTGATACAAAGGAAAATGATTTGGGGGTACTTATTTCAGATGATTGCAAAATAAGCCAACAGTGTGACCAGGCAGTGGGAAAAGTGAATAGAATTCTGGGATGTATCAGCAGAGGGATCTCCAGCAGAAAGAAAGAGGTTCCAATTCCCCTATATAGATCTTTAGTGAGACCTCACTTAGAATACTGTGTCCAGTTCTGGAGACCTCACTTACACAAAGATATTGATAAGATAGAATGAGTTCAGAGAGGGGTAACAAAAATGGTGAAAGGTTTGGGGGATAAAACATATCGAGAGCGACTTCAGGAACCTAATATGTGCAGTCTGGAGGAAAGAAGGGAGAGGGGAGACATGACTGAAAACTTCAAATACATCAAGGGGGTGAATAAGGTTCAGGAAGGCAGCTTTTTCGATGTAAAACCAAAATCAAAAACACGGGGACATGACCTCAAACTGGAGGAAAGTTCAAAACTAATCTTAGAAAGTATTATTTTACTGAAAGGGAAGTTGATGCTTGGAAAAAACTTCTAGCAGAGGTAGTGAGACAGTCAATAGTAAATGGCTTCGAACATGCTTGGAACAAACCTAGATCTATACTCAGACAATAAAGTTAACAAAAAAATGGGCAGACTTGGACAACTCAGTCTTTTTCTGCCGTCATTTTTCTATGTTTATATCTTCAGTAGCTTCAAAAAGGCTGCAGATATGGCCAAATGCTGGGCCATTTTGACATATACAAGTTGTGGAGGAGCTTGCACTTAAATCCTCCATATCCCACTGACCCATCACTGTGATGGGCTACCTCACTGACCAAAAAGGAGTAAGAAAGAGGCAAGAAGGGACATATCAAGCTTCTTAACTATGAGAAAGATCCAGAGCATTGCCTGCCAGTACAGTAAGTAATTTAGTAATGAAGACCTTCTGAAAGCTGCTGCAGATATGTGCACCCCTAGGTGTTTAGCACCACACCCAAAAAAAAAAATGTTGCCTGAAAGTTCCCTGGTGGCCTTTGTCTCTACAGGAAACAGTAGTGATGTAGTATTCCCAAAAGATGACACCATGTGTAATGGGCAGCTTTTGTTGAACAGACAGGGGTACACACATACCAAAATCTGACGGTTCACGCTGAACCAGCCAAATTTTGATACGTGTATACCCAATTTTACTGTCAGCATCCTCAGCAACCCCTCAGGTCCAAGGTGGACCAATGTAAAGCCGGCCATACATGGACTGAAGTTTGACTGGACCGGCCAAGATTCGATTCATCTATGGGCAAGCTTATTGTACCCAAGTCAATCCATCAATCGACTTGGCATACAAACAGCCTGTGGGATTTTTTTACATTCGATTACTGCCGGGGGCTATAACTGCTGGCAGTGATAAATGTCATCTGCCAGATGGAAAATCTCCCTGCGCCCCCCTACCAGCAGAATACCATAGCACCGCGTGACGGATTCCCCTATCAACATTGTTTTTTTCTTTATTTTAGATTTTTAGATTTGGATGGAGCAGGGAGAGTTTAGAACCTTTAATTCAGTCTGTGTCCCCATATGGGAGGTTTCTCTTTACCTGTCTGTCTGCGAAGTGTCAGACGAAACAGAAGTGATGGGAACATGGGTGGAAATAAAAATGTTTCTAGTAGAGTGGGGAAGGATTAGAACCTCTGCCACATTTTTATTACCGTCTGGCCCTTAGGCTGCTGTCTGTTCCAGCAGTTTGCTCATACATGACATAAAGCACTACAAAGATGTCACAAGAGGCTAGAAAAGTGGGAAGCAGAATACTGGGGTTGTGAAAATAAAGATGGCTGCTACGACCATGTTAGACAGGGAGGTACCATTCCAACAAATGGGGTCTGTGTTTGAAATACAACAAGAAAACAAAGGAGCCAAGAAGATCTCATCAGTCATTTAACTTAACTTATTGATAGAGAAAGAACAGATTACCAGGCTGGGCTGCCAAGAGTCAGTCTGTGCGATCTCCCGGGATCAATGGTAGAGAGCCGGCCTACAGAATGAGAATGATTCTACAGTGAATGAGCTGAGATGCCAAGCTTGTCCAGAATGGACCAGGTGCGGGACACCTCTGGCAAGGCTGCCGTCACTGAATTACAGCTCATTATTCGGAGCCAGGCACAGTTTTTGCCAGAAAAAAAGCCAGGGAAAGGATTTACAGAAAGAATGACGAGCTTTGATGCTTGGCATAGTTATAAGAACTAAGAGGCCTGTAAACATGAATATTGTGGCTTTGCTTACATATAAAAGTAACGCAGATGAAATATGTAATCCAGCATCAACAATTCCTCTAAATACACACCACCCCGCAGAGAAATCATTGTGTTCACTTGTAAGACGCAAAACCCATACCAATGGCAGAAACCGCATTAAAACATGGATTTTATAAGAATCTGAGATTATTTTGATGGCTTGGGAATGTTTCCCGATGATCCCCAAATCTGCAATTCATTTTTTATAGCATACTTACCTTTTCCAGATGGCCAGCTACGTGTGACACGTGACACTGGTTCTACATCCTTTTTGTGTCTTCTCCAGCGGTGGGGTGGCCCCTGATGCAGAGAGCAGCACTGACTTGATGAAGTCCTCCAATGATGTACTTGGCCCCAATGTGCCCCTTCTACATTGATTGAATCATCTAAGATGCTTGTTATTTATAGCACGGGGGGGGCACTTTTTCTGACTATAGATGCTGCCTGAAAATACTAGTTTAAACGGTTAGGCTGGCCATACACAGTGGAAATGGAAGAAATTTGCACGAATCACCCATCAACACAGTGTTGACCGGGCAATCAGCAATTGTCTTCTCCCGGTGGGGGAAGCCATCACTGCCGTGAGAAGACAATGATTATTGCTAGAGGCTATAGCAGCCAGCAATAATCCCAAAAGAAACCGGCAGGCTTGTCGTACCTAAGCTGATCGATCAACTTGGTACGTTCAGTCTGCCCAGTAATGGTTGAATCTCGGCCGGTTCAGCAGGATTTGAATCGCATATGGCCAGCCTTAGATCGCCTTTTCAGAAATTAAATTAAAAGGTGAACACCATACACCTTTCCCACCCTTCAGGGTTCTAATGTACTTACCTCCATGGACGATAAGCTGTCAGTGACCATGCAGCCGGTGCAGCAGTCCAGGGTTGTGAAATCCCCTTTCTACTCCTTGCAGATCAGAGCGATGCTCTGTGCCGGCGTTGACCAATCAGAAGCACTGCAGAAAGAAAAGCGGATATTTCTAATCTCTGGACTGCTGTACCTGCTACGTGGCCACCAACAGTTCATCACCCACAAAGGTAAGTACAGCGGGAACAAAGGAGTTTGGGGAGGGTGTAGGGCAAACTCAATTTCATCAGGGGCCGCATCAGCATTATTGCTGCCCATAAAGGGCTGGTTGTATCTGTGAGACTAGATGTCCAGAGCACCCCATTCCCCCTTACATCAGATGTCAAAAGCCCCCCTGCCCCCCATCATCAGAAAATGTAAGAGTGCACCATACTCCCTTACATCACAGTGCACCCTCTTACCTTGTGCTGCTGGGAAGAAGCTGGGGGCCGAGCTGAGAAGCAGAAAGTGCAGGATCTGATGGGGAACCAGAGGAGGGCTGGAGTTTGCTGAATACGGACACCAGGGGAGGCAGAGATTAGGGAGTGCTGCAGCTGCACAGAGAAGCACAGAATCTGTATGGGGAGTTCTGTCCTCTCTGCTGGGGACTGCTGAAAAAGGGGAAGGGGGGCAGAGACGAGCCTCTCAGCTGCTGCCCACTGCTAAGATAAGGGGGGGCAGAGACAAGGGGGTTGCCGCAGCTGCAAGGGAGGTGTGAGGGCCACATGGAATAGCCTAGAGGGCCGGATTCGGCCCACGGGGCTTGTGTTTGACACATGTGATTTAGGGTGTTAGATCACCTTTTCATTTTTTTTGAAAAGGTAAACTTACACTTTAAAGTAATGCTTCACTGAATGGGGAGAGGACAGCAGTAGAGATCAAGTCTCAAAGTGGACTGCACCTGTTTGGAAGATCTTCGGAATACAAGCTGTGTTTGCCTAATCTTGTAGTGAGATAGGCATGCACTTCCGGTACATGCGTTTTCCTGTATTAGTAGTGGTGGTCTTTTTGGATCAAAGATTTGTCTACACTTGGAAGAATCATATTGATGTTGGGAACTTTTTAGCCATTACACCGTGGGATTGTTTTGTTTTAACATATTTAATTGTAAATTCATTTTGGTTAAAAATATTTTCATGTATTGTTTGGAGGACTTCATTTGATCGCAATGTTTATGGAATTATTTATTGTGGATGAATTTTCACAAAGAATAATTTACATCAAAGAATCAGCGCTGTGATTTTCATTTTGTTCTATCATCTCTGTCCCTGTTACATTCTGCTGGAGAGCTTGTTCTTTTGAATCGAAAACAACTTACTGGCTGGAACACCAGATGAAAATAGAAGAAAGAAAGCCTAAAAAAGAAAATGAATGCAGCAGTCGCATCTAAGGATTGGTACTCTGTAATATAGTAAATGTTTGCTTTTGGGTCTAATACATATTTACTTTTTTTGGCAGAAAAATAGGATTTAAATATTGCATATAAAAATGAAGTAGTCCTTTATCCAGCTAGCAGGTGGAATATTCTACTGCTGTAAAAACCTTTTCATATATGACCTCAAACTAACTGGGGGGAAGTTAAAAGCTAATCTTAGAAAGTATTTTACTGAAAGGGTGGTTGATGATTGGAATAAACTACCAACAGAAGTTGTGAGACAGTCAACAGTAAATGGCTTCAAACATGCTTGGGATAAACATAAATCTATAGTCAGACAACAAGGTAAATGTAAAAAAAAAATATATATATAAAAAAATAAATAAAAAAAACAAAAATAAACAAATAAAAAGGGGCAGACTCGATGGACTACTCAGTCTTTTTCTGCCGTCACCTTTCTATGTTTCTATGTATACATAGGTCAGTAGCTGAAGCGGGAATTCACACACAATGGTGAAGGGGTCAGAGAAGACACACATCCCTGAATAGATGGCCCTGTTTGATGCTTCAGTAAGGCTAAGCGTGCCTCAAGGTGAGGAGCTACCACTATTATGCCTGCTTAGAAAACCTACACTGCTTTGGAAATCTGCTATATATTAAAGTGGTTGTAAACCCTTACATAAACCCAGTGAAGTGACTGGTCCCAGGTGATATACAGAGATTAAACAAATCCTCCTACATAAGTTGTACCTGTTTATCTGGTATATTCTCTACATCCTTTCAAAGTCCAAGATTTATAAAGCTCGTCAGAGCTGTCAGAAAAAAAATGTGGAGTGCTGAAGTCACAGTCTGCAGAGCACTGGAAAGAGAGCTCTAAGGCTGCATTCACACTGCCTGTATTGAATCACGGCAGATTTGCCGCAAATCTGCCCACGCAAACCCGCACCACGTTTTGAGCTGTCATTCAAATAAATGGCATCTCAAATATGCGTCCCGCGTTTTGCCATTCACATATCAGCACGGTCAAATCGCAGACAAATTCGCGGCAAATCTGCCCCTGATTCAATATGCTGAGATCTGAATGCAGCCCCAGAGCTGATTGAAAGAAAGGGCCACATCCCTCACCACACAGGAACAGAGCTGAAGCTGTCAATCAACTGGAGGTCCCTCCCCTGTCACCTTTTTTTCTCTTGGTGTCAGGAAACCTTGTCAGTAATTCATCCTGATAGCAGAGGATCAAAGCAGCTGACAGAAATGACACTTAGTGCTCTGGATTGAGACAAGTACACACTATAGAGATAAGCTCTGTTCATATTTCAATATACTGCAGCTTGATAGACTTTAAATGTGGTGGCTACATTAGGTTTCTTTTTTTTTTCCACCTGGTGAACCTGCCAGTAACACAATTCCTGTCGTATGGTAACAATATTTCACACAGTATTGTATCAATGGAGGATAGCTTTGGTGTTCTAGGTGCACAGGACAGCATTGGATTTTTGGGCAGGATCAGCAGAGATTTTTTGCATTTTTTTTAACTTTAGAATAAAGAGAAGAAAATTAAGAACCTCTGTTAGGTTTTAACTGCTGTCCCTGTCTCTAGAAAAAGAAACAAGATGGACTTAGGAGTTGCCAACAGAGGACTCTTCAGTAAAGTCAATAGATTTTATTTTATTATTCCAAAGATGAATCTAAAACCATAAAAAGGCAAAAGCAGTTAAATAGTCCTCCCTAGGAACCCTACCACAGCAAACAGACACCGAATACATCAATAAGGTAAGTGATTTGTCATATATTAAACAAACAATTGAGGTGTCTTCAGTGGGTAGACAGTCTTGTTTTAGTTCAACGTGTTTCGCTGGAGTTCTCCACTTCTTCAGGAGGCAAGGGATGCAGGCTGTATGGGTCCAAACAACCGTGGGGAAGGTGCAACACGGTCACAGGTGGCTCAGATCTTTCCATGGGGGCAGGTGTTTGGGCCTAAACAGAATGGCAACACTCCAAACCTAGTGTAGTATATGTGTTTGAGCGCATGGTTAATCTGGAGCAGGTACAGGGGGAGGGCAAAATTCACATATCGTCAAGCTCTGTTGGAGAAATCTAGCAAATTGAGTAGCTGTTGAGCAACCAGGTACCACCCAATCAACTTAATCAATCCCCAGTCATCTAAGGCTGGGTTCACACTGTAGCGGGGCGGAGCGGCGCGATGCGGCGCTCCAGGCGATCTCAAAGCGGCTTGCTAGGAGACTTCTATCATAGAAGTCAATGCAAGCTGCCTGAGATCGCCCTGAAAATAGTGCAGGGACCATTTTTCTAATGCGGAGCGAAGCGATTCGCTCCTATTAGAACGGTCCCATTTGCACAGCATTGAGGCGAATTGTCAGGCGACTCAAGTCGCCTGACAATTCGCCTAGATGTGAACGGGCCGCGAAGTCGCGCCGCTCCGCCCCGCTGCAGTGTGAACCGGCCCTCAATGTAAGGGGGTAAATTCAATATGACATACAGCTGTCAGTAAGAGTGAGAGTATATTCAGACCAGCCTCACAGCGTATAGCCTCACCGAGATCTGTCCCTTGTTCACTTTTATCTCCCTCATTATTATGACAAGTGGTTTCTCAAACAGACAAACAGTAAGGCCCCTTTCACACATACGGACCATTTGTCCGATTTTTATCCATCCGTTCACGGATGAAAAACGGACATCAATGCAACTCTATGGAAAAACGGATGATCATTCATTTGCATCCATTTTCATCCGCTTCCGTCAACATCCATTTTTTTGAACGGATGAAATCCGGATCGGATGGAAAACACATGTAAACTGATGAATAGTCAATTTTTCATCCGTTTTTGCATTGGTAGTGGATGTAAGAAAAACTGATGAAAAACTGATGACCACAGATGAAAAACGGATGAATACTTCATCCGTTTTGATGTGACGGAACTGATGAACTGATGAAGGGTCCGCATGTGTGAAAGGACCCTAATGCAAACTTTATTAGAGTGGAGACGGTTTAGAAACGTTGCCAAGTGCTGCCTGTGTGCCAATTTGGGAGATTCTCCTCATCTCCCATCCCAGTGGCACCATAAACATCATGTTGTGACGTGAGCAGGAAGTAAGGGGAAATAAAGCCAATAAAGAGACAGAAATAAA
This sequence comes from Glandirana rugosa, assembly GCA_018402905.1. Lineage (NCBI taxonomy): Eukaryota > Metazoa > Chordata > Amphibia > Anura > Ranidae > Glandirana > Glandirana rugosa. The sequence continues at coordinate 969,496 of BLSH010228224.1, read as the reverse complement.
AAAAAATCTCGGAAACTCGAAATTTTCCCCACTTCACCCAAAACTAAATATAAAGTCTGGCTGGATTAAAACATATTTCAGGGACCTTAGGAATACATTAATGAACTAAAGTGTGCTTTTATAGCTTTGCCTGGACTTGTTCTTTAACACATATGCAGTAAGGGAACCATATGCATCACTGCAGACAGTGCTGATAGCTCGGTAAAGTCTTGCAGGCAGAATAATGCGAGTCCTCACAGCCCTAAATGTGTTACATGACATCATACAAAACACAAGACGCTGCACGTTTAAAACTGTCTTCAATAATTACAGCTGGAATCAAGGAGGAAACTCAGGAAACTCAATGAACACTTGATTTGGCCACACAACAAGGAAAGAACCGCATTTACTTTGACTAAGACTGTGATTCATTCCTGCGCTTCCCCAAATATTCTTATTAAAAAAAAAAGCCGTTTTCCTTTTGCAGTGACAATGCTATTACTCAACCTGGAAAGGAAAAGTACATTGCAACATTCAAGAGCCCACTGGTAACCATTGGAGAATGACAAAGCCTTCTGGGCTTCATCAGGCCTACAGAACAAGGCCCAGAGCTTTGTCCAGAAAAACACAGGACACGCCAAGGACACACTGTAACTACAGAGGAGAGCTGGGCTTCAAATGGTAGTCTATCCACGCAAGTATTTTTATGATGGAAAGAAACGCTGTTTGGTCTCGTAGTCAAATTTGACAAATGTCTGATATAGCGTTATGGCCTCATAAATGAGAAATAATGGGGAAAGTTTAGCAATAAAATGGCAATTTATACATCTGCGGTTAATTACGCTATAGATTTAAAACAATACAAACATTTCTTTGATAAAAGTTCAAAGTGTGTATTTTGTCCGCAGTGGAAACCATGTTGTGTGTGATGTCTAAATGATGTCACAGCTCACGAATTGGCTGCTTGTGAGGAAAGAAAAGGAAGGAGAGAAACAGCCATGTTGGAGGGTTGGGAAATAAAGTTTCCAAATATTCTGGAAAATCTCTTTTACTTGCCATTCTCACACGCTCTCTATGGTTAAATAACCTGTGCTTCTTAAAGTATCCCTGTCATTATGTAAAATATGGAGGCTGCCTTTGCTATTCTCTTAACTGAATTAGTAAGATGGCCAGGAAAGCAGTATTTTGAGGACAGAGAGGTCAACAATGACATCCACCATATTTCTCTCAGTAGGGATTTCTTTCAAACTGATATTAGAGGTGAACACATAAACCCCAAGATGTCTACTCAGAAGCCCTATGAGCCTGGACTGGCCCAGTTCCTCCTCCTCTCTATTGGTCCATCAATGAGCATCCCCCTGGATTAATGGAGGTGCGTGAAAAGTTACAGGATATTTGCCTTGGACAAGGCGCACCTCCATTTTTAACCTTAGGCTAAAGTGAAGAAACGTTACATAGCAATAAAAACTTGACTGAGATTCTCAGCTTTCCTCTCTCTAAGACCAAAACAAATCTGAATAGAACAGCCTATGAAGGAAAATAATTATGGTGAGCCTAGTTTCCAGCCTGGAACAACTTCAAAAGCTTCTCACTGACTTTCAGGTAATTATAGTGACTATAATAGAGGAGAAGCATGCTAACAACTAACAAATAACATTCCAGGGTATGCCCTAACTAAACTGGCCATTTGACAGTACAATTGCAATATATCCAGATACTACGATTTTCCTCCCACACTCCAAAGACATGCTGGTAGGTTAATTGGCTCCTGTCTTAATTGGCCCTAGTATCTGTACGTATGAATGTGAGTAAAGCCTCATACACACGAGTCGATGGTTGGTCATCCGAACGTCCAAATTTTTCGCAAATTGGGTGACCACGGTTTAGTCTAGCGTACTAATGTGAAGCAAGTAATCAGGGAACAAAGCCAAACGTAGTGATGTGTTCCGAGCATATTACGAGGAAGTTCAGGTGAATGTGATTTGTGAATTACGAACACAGGTTACACAACTGAACACTTCCTGGATTCCGAGCATGTGTGTTTGAACTTCCAACTTTTGGTTGGTCAACTTCTGTACACACGAGCCAACAATCGGTCAACTCCTTGTTGGCCAACACAAGTTTTCCAGTCTCGTCGTCCAACTTCTGTTGGACGACGTTTGGAAATCGCTGTAGAATGATGCGTACACACGATTGGATTATCGGCCAACAGGCTGTTGGACGACCGTTGTTGGCCAACCATCGGACCGTGTGTACGGCCTTTAGACACCTTAGATTGTAAGCTCCTTGAAGCCAGGGACTGATGTGAATGTACAATATACAAGTAAAGCACTGCGTAATTTGAAGGCGCTATATAAGTACCTGTAATAAATAAATAAAATGGTAAAGACCATCAATGGCTTCATAAGCTTCATTTAGATTTTTAATTGAAGTAAAGTAGAAGGAGCACTCTCACTAGAAAGTCTTGTATTTAAATCACCACTGGACAAATCCCAGAAGACAGGTAGCCAATGCTCCCTACAAAATTCACAGCTGACACTTAACTAATGAGGTTTTTTCCAGTTAATGTCAGTGTAACTGGCTTCTAAAATAATCCTGCTGGCTCCTGGTTTGTACAGACTGGCTCTTAAGTTCCATTACTAATTTGTTCAACCGGTCTCTGCTGAATCGTAGCAGATGAGAACAGTCTCTGCTGAATCGGAGCAGAAGAGAGCGGTTCTTGCTGAATCAGAACAGAAGAGAACGGTCGCTGCTGAATTGGAGCAGAAGAGAGCAGCCCCTGCTGAATCAGAGCAGAAGAGAACGGTCCCTGTTGAATCAGAACAGAAGAGAGAGGTCCCTGCTGAATTAGAGCAGAATATAATGGTTCCTGCTGAATTGAAGCAGAAGAGAATGGTCCCTGCCGAATTGGAGCACAAGAGAACAGTCCCTGCTGAATCGGAGCACAAGAGAATGGTCCCTGCTGAATCAGAGCAGATGAGAGCGGTTCCTGCTGAATCACAGCAGAAGAGAGAGGTCCCTGCTGAATCACAGCAGAAGAGAACAGTCCCTGCTGAATCGGAACAGAAGAGAGTGGTCCCTGCTGAATCGGAGCAGAAGAGGATGGTCCCTGCTGAATCAGAGCAGATGAGAACGGTTTCTGCTGAATCGCAGCAGAAGAGAGCAGTCCCTGCTGAATCACAGCAGAAGAGAGCAGCCCCTGCTGAATTAGAGAAGACGAGAACGGTCCCTGCTGAATCGGAGCAGAAGAGAGCAGCCCCTGCTGAATCGCAACAGTAGAGAGCAGCCCCTGCTGAATCGCAGCAGTAGAGAGCAGCTCCTGCTGAATCAGAGCAGAAGAGAATGGTCCCTGTTGAATCAGAACAGAAGAGAGCGGTCCCTGCTGAATCGGAGCAGAATATAATGGTTCCTGCTGAATTGACGGAGAAGAGAACGGTCCCTGCTGAATCGGAGTACAAGAGAACAGTCCCTGCTGAATCGGAGCAATAGAGAATGGTCCCTGCTGAATCAGAGCAGATGAAAGTGGTTCCTGCTGAATCAGAGCAGATGAAAGTGGTTCCTGCTGAATCGCAGCAGAAGAGAGAGGTCCCTTCTGAATCACAGCAGAAGAGAACAGTCCCTGCTGAATTGGAGCAGACAAGAACGGTCCCTGCTGAATTGGAGCAGAAGAGAGCAGCCCCTGCTGAATCGCAGCAGTAGAGAGCAGCCCCTGCTGAATCAGAGCAGAAGAGAATGGTCCCTGTTGAATCAGAACAGAAGAGAGCGGTCCCTGCTGAATCGGAGCAGAATATAATGGTTCCTGCTGAATTGAAGCAGAAGAGAACGGTCCCTGCTGAATCGGAGCACAAGAGAACAGTCCCTGCTGAATCGGAGCAAAAGAGAATGGTCCCTGCTGAATCAGAGCAGATGAAAGCGGTTCCTGCTGAATCGCAGCAGAAGAGAGAGGTCCCTTCTGAATCACAGCAGAAGAGAACGGTCCCTGCTGAATTGGAGCAGACAAGAACGGTCCCTGCTGAATTGCAGCAGAAGAGAGTGGTCCCTGCTGAATCGGAGCACAAGAGAATGGTCCCTGCTGAATGGGAGTGAAGAGAACGGTTCCTGCTGAATCGCAGCAGGAGAGAGCAGCCCCTGCTGAATAAGAGCAGAAGAGAACGGTCCCTGCTGAATTTGGAGCAGAATAAAATGGTCCCTGCTGAATTGAAACACAAGAGAGCGGTCAATGCTGAAATGGAGTAGAAGAGAGCGGTCTGCCGAATTGAAGCAGAAGAGTACGGTCCCTGCTGAATTGGAGCAGACAAGAACGGTCCCTGCTGAATTGCAGCAGAAGAGAGTGGTCCCTGCTGAATCAGAGCACAAGAGAATGGTCCCTGCTGAATGGGAGTGAAGAGAACGGGTCCTGCTGAACCGCAGCAGGAGAGAGCAGCCCCTGCTGAATAAGAGCAGAAGAGAACGGTCCCTGCTGAATTTGGAGCAGAATAAAATGGTCCCTGCTGAATTGAAACACAAGAGAGCGGTCAGAGAACACAAAGTTAAGTCGTCCCTGGTAAAATAAGACGAGGTTTAAGTCGTCCCTGGCAAGAGAAGACGAGAATAAGTCGTCCCCGACGAGAGAGGACGACGCCAAGTCGTCCTGGGCAAGAGAAGTGAGGGTAAGTCGTCCCTGGTAAGAGAACACGA